>VXBO01006586.1:97997-203751 GCA_013400135.1 Rhinoptilus africanus | reverse complement strand
CTGGAGCCCAGCCCCTGCCGGTCCCTGCTCGCGCTGTGCCCTGATTAGCGGCTTGTGCTGGAGCCCGTCAGCACGGGAGGCAGGAACCCTCGGGGAGCGTGGGGCGGAGGGGAACGTGGAGAGATCTCAGCCCTCGCTTCGAGGAGACTTGCTGCCTGGTTTACCTGTGCTGGCGGGGCTGCGGTGCTTGCTGCCAGCTCTGCCATGCCTGCCTGCCCGCGTGCTGCTGGCTCGCCGTGGCGTCACTGCCTTTCATGGCTAGCTCTGCTCTCCAGGTTTCTTTAGCCCCTTCTCCTATAATGGAGGCATGAGCACATGCGAGGCAGGCTTCCCCTTCCATCTGCCCACATGGGCTGTGAAGCTGGTTTCTTCCCTCGGCTGATGCTTGAGATGTTGCCCAGGCAATTTCTTCTGGTGGTGTTCAGAAGGTGGGACTCGGATTACACAGAGAGAAAAGAGTGGACAGATTGTGAGTTAAGCTGATCCCTGCCAAATTCATTTCAAGAAGGCCCTCAAGGAGCCATTGGCAATGTCCAGCCTGTCCTAGCCCTTCGGCGTTGGCTGAGGAATGTCCAGGGCTTGCCACTGCAGTAGTAAAACCTCATCTTCGGCTCCCAGTCAACCCCTCAGAGCACTGAGGCTGGATTTCTCTTCCCTGAGGTCTGGAAGCAGTAAAAGCAACTGCCAGACTGTTTCAGAGCTTGTGGTGTCAGCCCAGAGCTCAGATTGATGCTGGGAAGCCTACATCTATCTCCTGTAAAAAAATCCCATCCCCAGGGAGTGAAATAATCTGTAAAATTTTACTCCCATCCGATGGGACTATTTGCTACCATTAGTAGTAAAAATGGTCCTGTAGTCACTATAGGCCACCTCCTCCTCCTCACTCCCACTTAATAATGAAACACTCCCTTCTCATCCATATCACTCCATCCCAAAAAGTTTTAATCAAGTAAGCCTGGCACACACGCTCCTGAGAGGAGGATGCTCTCTGTCAGCCAGAGTCTGCTCCTGTTCCATTTTCTTCTGATTTAATTTTCCAGAGATTAAGATCCTGCTCATCTCCACTCTTGGAACTTGGCTGCCTTCGTCTTGTTTGTAGGTTTTACTCTGGCAGGTTTTTCTTTTCTGTCAGTGGCTTTGTTTTGAAAATCCTGACACCCCGAGGGTATTGATTCCCGGGGACCCAGCCGGCCGTGAAATCGATAGGGAGCTGTGCCTCCCAGCGCCTGGCACCCTCTCGCCTGCGCTCGCCCCCTGCTCCTGAGAAGTGGCTTGCCGTCTTCCTCCAAATGGCTTTGGCATCGCTGGCATGTGTTGCTGCTGAAGAGCATTTCTCATGTGAATGTGTTTTCTCCTAGCGGGGGGTTGTCTGTCTTTGCTGCCATCTTTGGTTCACAGCTACGGGTAGCCCGAATGGCAGTGAAACTTCCGCACTCTTATGCTAAAGCTGGGGTCAATGTATGGATTTGGGATGGTGGTCAAATTGCAGATTGCAGAATGGTTGAGGCTGGCAGGGACATCGGGAGGTCATCTGGTCCAGCATCGCCAAGCATGGTCACCCAGAGTGAGTAGCTCAGGACCATGTCCAGACAGCTTTTGAGTATCTCCAAGGAAGGAGACACCACAACCTGTTCCAGTACTTGGTCACCCTCACAGTGGGAGAAGAAAAAAAAAAAGGTTTCCTTATGGTTTGATGGACCTTTTTGCGTTTCAGTTTGTGTCCATTGCTTCTTGTCCTATCACTGGGCACCACTGAAAAGAACCTGTCTCAGTCTTCTTTACAAGCCTCCCTTCAGGTATTGATAGACGCTGCTAAGATCCCTTCCAGCCTTCTCTTCTCCAGACTGAGTAGTCCAGCTCTTAGCTCTTCCTTGTATGTGAGATGCTCTAGTACCTTAAGCATCGTACTGGTGGTTTTCTGGGCTCTCTCCAGTAGTTCCGTATCTCCCTTGCACTGGGGATCCCAGACCTGAACCCAGGGATGGTCTCACCAGAGCTGAGTGGAGGGGAAGGATCACCTCCCTTGACCTGCTGACTCTTTAAGCAGACCTGGGTACCATTGGCTTGCTTTGCTGCAAGGGCACGTTGGTGCCTCATGGTCAACTTGATGCCCACCAAGGCCCCCAGGACCTTTTCTGCACAGGCAAAGAGGGAGGAGTAAGGGTCATATCTTTGAAAAGGCCGTGTTTAATGACTGGATTAAGTGCATTCGTACCTCCCCCTGCTGAGTGTGTCAGTGCTTGCTTGCAGCCTGTTCCCCTTGGCTTGGCAAACTGATGGGCTTCAGCTTCTACAAAGCACAGGGCTGTTGGTCTTCTGCCTGGAGTTTCCCTGGTTTCCCCAAGGTATGTCTGATGCAGAGCAGACTGCACGTTTGGGGGAGAATGTGTCTTCCACGGGGAAAACTCCTGTGTTTGTGCTATTTGAGGGTAAAGCACCCCCAAAGCTGACCCCTCTGAGGACTGGTGTTTGTGAGGAGACTGAAACACCCAAATATTTCCAGTGCTCTTTGCAGGCTGTGCAGATGTCTGGGGTCAGTGGTGACAAATTATGTAGATTCCTCCCGCTTCCCTCTATCCTTTCTCATTTCCATTATCTGCCTTTTGTAGAGGCTGTAATTTATTGCATTTTGCAACCTTGTAATTTATGGCTTTTTTATAATTCTTTCCGAGCTTTCAGAAGTAACAGCTCCATGTACCCCAGTGCATTTCATTGTCACACTTGAGGCTTTCCCACCTCCCCCTGCACTTCCACTCTTTTCTTGTAACTTGCCTGTTTACTTGCTAAATTATTATTGTGCAGTCAATAAAAATTGCATTTAAAAAGTGATAACTGAAATGACATTTAACATGGAAAGCACTTAAGCATAATTACACTATATGCATTACATCATTTTGTGACAGTTAATAAAAAAAATATCTGAACAGGGTTTTTTTGTTGTTGGGGGTTGTAGAGACAGAGTGCTGGCATTTCATCACTTCTGGAAATGTATTTTTAATTTTCCCTGGAGGGCTTCATCCTGGGATTTTTCTCTCTCCTCCCTTGGTGGTAGCGCAGGTCTCCTGTATCTGGCGCAGTGGCGTAGGGTGAGGAAGTCAACCCTGTCATTCCGAGGGGTTCAAGCTGGCATAACGTGCTCAGAATTTGATTCAGTTTATCCCAACTAGAAATTTTGATAAGGTTAGTTTATTTGGATCAGTGACTCGAGCAGACTTGCTGCCATCACTTGTGTTGGCACCAGGGCTGTAGTAAGGGGGAAGGGGAGGAGGTGGCAGCCCCCATGGCCGTAGCAGTTGCACGTTGATTTGATCCCCTTGTGGAGTCTGGGGTCATGATGAGTGCCAAGGTGGCTTCGGCTCCTGGCTGTGCCCTACAGTGATTTATTATTTTTTTTCTTCTGCTGGTGGCCTTAGCTGAGAGTTAAGCAGTTAATGTCCTTGCTTTATACTGTCCGATGACTTCTACAGAAACAGGGGAAGTGTGCCAAGCCCTCCTGACCCCATGGCTCATATCCTCACTGATATGACTACTTGATTATTCGATTACCTGTAAATCGCAGCTCCTTGACCATCTGCTGTGTGGAACTCCTCAGCTCAAGCCCAGCGTCTGTCCAGCCCGGCCGTGCAGACTGTGGTGAATTCCTGAGCAGATCAGCCCAGCTTCCCAGCTGTGCTTTCTTCTGCCGTGCCTCGTCCTGTCCTTTTCCTACCTACCTGCTACAAAACTTCTGCGTATGAAATGTTTCAGGGGTGATCCTTGCTCCCTGCCCGTCTTCTTTTCTCCAGAAAGTGGGATGAGCCGGGCGGGCAGTCATATAGGCTGCAAACCAGCTCTGTAAATCAGGTCCCCATCTCGTGTGGAGAGATGCAGATTGGAAGTCCTGTGTAACCAGGATGGTCTTCTTGGTAGGACCTGTGGTCTCCTTCCCCTTGGAGCCCTGAGCTGCTTGGAAAAGGGGTGAGGGATGGTGGACCCTCTCCGCAGTATAAGCAAGGTACAGAGACAAGAAGAGGGACCTTGAGTAGCAGGGCACAGGAAGATCTGCAAAAACATTTGAAATCTAGCAAACAGATGATAGGAGCCACAGCGCTTGGCATTTCCAGGCTGCATGTGAGGGATGTTTGGAGCAAGTCGAGACGGAGAGCATGTGTCTTCTGGAATTCAGAGGAGTGATCTTTAGGAAGCAATATCTGGTGGGTTTGGATAGTGGTCCATGAATTGGAAGGGTAGTGGGCTTGTGAGGAGGTGAGAGTAGGAGGACAAAATGGAAGCAGACCTTTATTTAAAATAAGAAGGGAGGAAAAAAAAAAAGAAACAGTGAGAACATTAGTGTCCATAAGCAAATTCCCCAGTGTGTCTAGAAATAGTGTGTTGCTTTTCTGTGGTGCTGTGACTTGCCCTTCAAGTTAATAAACTGTTAATCACTTTATGGGTCATTTCATTCAAAATGTTCACTGAAGCATCCTGAGGTTGAGATAAAGGAGTTTTGTGAACTCGGGCATTTTTTTCCCCCTTTTTCTTCAAATGCACACATAACTAGAAACCATGCAGAGGCAGTAATAACTAATATAGCTGGGAAAGTAATCTCCTGGAGAGATTACTCTATGCTTTTTCAAGGAGGAAAAGGCATTTCTGGTTGCTTGTATCTCTTTTTTATTATGATTTTTCTGAGTTGAGCATAAAAAAGAAGGGAGGGGGAATCTATCGATAAAATCCTCATCTGCTTGACAATCAGTCTCATCTGGGAACTACTTGGTATTATCTTGGCTTAATTCATTAGTAAGAATAAAAAAAGGCATTAAAAATGGACATCTCTAGTGAGAGCACTTAATTCTTTGCAACAAGAGTCAATTATGTCCTATTGAGTAAGCCCCATGCAGAAACCACTTACTTGTGAAATTCCTCAGCCTGATAGCAGATCTGGAAAAAATAAGGCGGAAGGAGGGTGGAACCCTACGCCAGCAGGAGAGGCGACAAATACCTGTTTCCCCCTGGATTTGCCTGTCGCCTGATTTGGGAGGCTGGGTTGCAGGGGCTGGGGACGAGGAGGTCTGTGATCTGCAGCTGGGGCTGCCGGAGGGAGAGAGGAGAGCAATTCTCCCGTGAACCCAGCAAGCGTCTGGGAGCGCGCGTTAGCTCTCTTAATGGTTTTATGGCTGAGAGTCTGCTAGGTTGAGTTCCTCCCCCCCCCCTCCCAATTTCCCTTGCACTTATTTCACAACAGCTCTTCACTTTCTAAGGTGCTGGGGCTGAATGCTCCTGCAACGCACTGCGGAGGACGCTCCTTCGCTGTGCACGCTCTGCTTTCAAAGAGGAGACTGCCTTGGTAGGTTGTTGTTTTGTTTTCGGTGTGGGGTCATATTGTGACCCCTTTGAGGCACATTCGCTGCCTGTTTGCCCAGGTGCTCAGCATGAGCCCTTCATCACGAGCCCATCACCACAGAGTCTGGGCACCGGCGTGGAGCTGGGTGTGGGTTTGGCACTGAGAACTGCTGTCCATGGGTGTCAGACCAATTGTTTCAGTCCATGGGATGTTGTTGAGTTTCTCTTTTCGGCAAGAGTTAATTCCAGCAGCCTTGTCGCCTGTGTTATTAGGGAGATCAGGCACGGGTTCCTCCTGGCTCTGACCTGTGGCACTGGGCGTGCTGGGAACTCGAGGCAGAGGATTTGTCTGGTGACGACAGTAGTTTTGATAAGTTGGATGGGGAGATTTATAAATGGTAGGAAAGGGAACGGCACTGAAAGGAGAAGCAAATCGCGAAGCGTGTTTCCCACTACAATTTTTGTGGCTAAAATTTGCTGATACTTTAAGATGTTTATTGATCATCCAAACACACAGAGATATATGCGGTCTATATAATCGTCTAAGTTTTATTTATGCTACAAAAGCAAGTCAGTGCTATTATTTATGAATACAGTTGCAAACCTGCTTTCCTGTTATGTGATCAGCCAAACTCCACTGCAAACCAGCTCTCGGGGTTGCCCGTCCTGGAGCGCAGTGACATGCCTCGGGAGTGCAGGAGTGAGCAGGAGCTGCTGCCACGCTGGGGGGGGTCAATCCATCATCCACTGGGCTTGGGAGAAGAAGCTGTAGAAAAAAAAAAAAAACCCTAACAAAACTCTGACATTTGGAACATGAGGCAGAATCCTACGGCCCTGGGAAATTACAGTTTCCTCTTTAGAACTTACTCCTTCCTTTTAGGAGGAACATTATAAGGTGGCATTAAAAAGCACCTGCTGCATCACCATCAGGTGTCTCACCATTTGAATTTAAATGTCTCATCTGAAAGAGTTCCCAACCAGGTTTCCTTTAAAGCAATTGAAGCTGCTTGGGTTTCAGCTTTTGCCGCTGCTGTTTAGAGGAATGCTAATTAACATTCTGGGCAAAGGAGCAGAGAGTGGGGAAGGGAAATGCTTATGATTTGTAAATGCCACTTTGCTCTTCCGGCACCGACCCTCCAGGGAGAGGATTTCTTTCTTCTTCTTCTTGTTTTCCTCCCCTCCTTCCCACTGTCTTGAAGTAAAGCTGATGGTTGGGCATATATTTTGCCGTAAGCGTACGCATAACTTTTTGCTCTGTCTGCTGTGCGGTGGCGGGTGAATCTGTATGGATGTGAGGGTACCTGCGTGCACACAGAGCAGGAACGCATTGCTTTGAGTGTAGGTGAACCCATGGCTGGTGCGTATGAGCCGTTACCAAAGGAGGAGGCATGTGACAGGCTTGTCCCTGCCACAAGTTTCCCATTCCCTGGATGATAAGCTACAAGCAAATGGGGATGAAATCAGAAATTGGCAACATGCTGTCAGGAGGGATTAATTTCTGTCCCTGATTAACTTGATGCTGGAACAGCAGGAGACTAATACTTTACCGTACACAGGGCCTGATGCAACCTTTCCTTACACCGAGTAGATCTGAATCCATCGCCTCGTTACGTTATCTGAGATCCAAGTGGCAGGGCCGTTGCTCTGGGTGTGTAATGACAGGCCACATATATGTTTCCTACTGCTGATGGAGAGCACTGAAAACAATTTGCCAGTGCTTTGAGGGTCTGGCTTGAGCTGTAAAAAAAGGTTTGTTTCTGCTTGTAGTAGGTTTAATGCACTGGTTGGTCCCTAGAGGCTCCTGGTGGGGTATTAGTACTCTCCGTTCCTGTGCTACCTTTCCTCTAAGGCTGCAACAACACTGCAAAAATTAACAATAAATTCTTTCGAAGTGGGAGGTCAGTGAGACCCTTCAGACATGGGAAGGTGATTTGCTCACAATTGCGTAGGCAGATCAGTACTCTGTGTGTGGCAAAGGGGGAATGCGGACCAAGTCCCCTCGCTCAGCCCTAAGTGCCAGACAATTGCTCCCCACCTGTGCTTAAAGCTTAATTAAGATCACAGGCAGTCATAGGCAGAGTGCAGGTGTGGAGCCGAAACAGCGATTTGTGTCGACAGCAAAGTGCACGGGCAGAGCTGTTCCTGTAAGAACAGATGGGTCTGGAGCTCGGCTGTGTGTTTGTGAGAGTGTCACCATGTGCAGGGGGAAAGGGCTGGGGACAGCAGGGACAAGAGCCCTCAAAAATCAGGAAAAAACTGAAGAAGGAGAGGACAAGGCAAGTGGGGATGCAAGTGCGTGTGCAAATCTGTGGGACGATGGTTGGGTAGGTCCAAGTGAGTACTTCTGGCTGCTCTGGGTGTGATCGCTCCCTCTGGCCCTCTGCGGGCGCTTCCCTGCACCCTACAAATCCCAAGGTGCGATGGGGACCTGGGGACAGAGTTCTTCCCCATCTCTGGGACAGCCCTCCTGCGATCTTAGCAGTGTAGATAGGCAGAGTTTGGCTGCGAGGAGTCATGCTAGGATTGCAGGTCATCCTGCTGTCTCCTCTTTGGCTGTACGGAAAACAGAAACTCACAGCCCATGTATACCTGCTTCTGCAAAGCCTGTATGTCTGGCTCTGCCTGGGAAAGAAAGAGGCTACCCTTTGTGCTCTGTCCCAGGCCTGTAACACATCTCCTAGTGAGTCAGTCCCCTGCCGTAGTCGCATG
Source organism: Rhinoptilus africanus (assembly GCA_013400135.1). Classification (NCBI taxonomy): domain Eukaryota; kingdom Metazoa; phylum Chordata; class Aves; order Charadriiformes; family Glareolidae; genus Rhinoptilus; species Rhinoptilus africanus. The sequence goes on along the minus strand of VXBO01006586.1, from coordinate 195,720 downwards.
GATCAGCTGTATCTAGCGAAGGGTGTTTTCCTTTGCCTTGGTCCTTCTCTCGTGTTGAGCACCACCCTCCCGAGAGCCGAAGTTGACCTGCTCTGGCTGATACCAGGCAGGGGATGGGAGAGCCCGTGAGTCACTGCTGCACCATTCGGGGCTGATGGAGGAGAATTTACCATCGTGAACCTCCCAAAATGCTGATCAAGCAAGGAGTGTCGGGCTCGGGAGGGAGGGTGCTTGGGGAGGCCGGCAGGAGATGGTGCAGCAGGGAGCAGCTTCTGCTGCAGCCCAGCGAGCGAGCACCCACGTGTCGGACACTGCGTGGGGTCTGTGAAGGGTGGATCTGTGGGATGTGTGCCCTCTGCTCCCCAACAAGGAGGAGTCCATATCTGGCCCTTCCCACCATGATGGTGGGCAGCCCTGTGCCTTGTTTGTCACAGCCACGGCCAAACGAGCAGCTGATGGAGAAGGCGGCTGGTGCGGGGGAGAGGCAGGGCGATTTACTGCTCTGCTAAGAGGTCCCCACTGTATTTTCCCTTTAATTTGAAGGGCTCCTCAGCAGGCTGTCAGTGCTGGGATGCGACGGCTGCACCTGCGCGGCACTGGGAGGCTGCGTGCTAGCAAATCCTGCAGGGAAATAGCCTGGAGTGGGGGGCTGCAGCAGCAGGCTGGGTTTTGCAGGAGCATCTGACTGACAACTGCAGTTGCTCATTGGCATAATTGCATCTTTTGGAGGTTGTGAAGATGAGGAAGGTGAAGGAACAGGAAAGGGTGGTACGCAGCACAGATGGATGCTGTTGAAGCCTCCCATCACTGCTAGCCTTTACCTCCTGCTCCCTTATTCCATGGCAGGATGCAGCCGCTCAGTGCCCTGCTCTCATCAGCGACCAAATCAGGACCAGGAATCTCAGAATTCCTCAAATCTGCTCTTGCAATTCCTGTCTTGATCGGTCTTGTACTGTCTCTCTGCCCTTCCATTTTGGTCTGGTTTTTCTCTCCATCTCACTCCTGATCTGTGCTTTCTTTTCCCCCAAAGTTCTGGTTTTGGGCATCTGATGAAAAGTGCTCTGACATCAGCTTTGACTGATGACTGGATATTTTGGGGACTGTTTTGAATAGCACCCTGGTGAAGAATCAACCCAACAGCATTTCCTACGCGTTGCCGTAATTGTAGTTTTAACACAAAACATTGGATATGAAAAGCATTAACTTGTGAGGAAAGAACAAACGAAGTTGAGGTTTTTAGCCTACAGGAGCATAAACTGAAGCAGGACAAATCTTCAGATATGTAATGGGCCACAGCAGCACGAGGCGGAAGTGCCTGTTCCTCATTAACTCTGTGTCTTTCTACCAAGAACACTGTTTTAATTTGCAGCAAGGGATCTTCAGATTTAGCATCATAAAAGGTTTCCAAGTAGGATCATGAAGCATTTTATCTTGTGAAGCGTAGGAATCTCCATTGCCGGATGTCTTTAAGAACAGGTCAGAGGCACATGTTAGGAATGAGGTAACTGTGATACTAATGTTAGAAATTACATTTCCATGATACCCCCAACGGAAGGTAGTATCTGAGCAGGCTGGAACTCCAAGAGCTGATGAGATCCCTCTCATCCTTCTTCTCTGTGATGCTGCAGAGGTTTCGGAATCTTTTAGAGGAGTCTCTCCATTTGGATGTTGGATCTGGAGGTTGCCTTCAGAAGAGACATCCAGTGGGATCTCTGTGGGTGTGTATCTGTTCTGCCCCTCTGCCCCTCCAAGTCTCTGCTGAAAACTAAAACCTGGGCTGGGTTTCTCAGCTGGAGGGTTTGGAGCTGCTGCTTACCTTTGGAGGTGGGACTAAGTTGAAAACCTCAGCTGATAGGACTGTGTAGGGGTTCACCTCTTTATTAAAATCTCCAGGTATGTGGTGTATTTTCATAAAAGCCTCCATTTCTGGACCCGCTGGCTGAGGGAGCAGGAAGCACTAGCAGGATAAAGGATGAGTCTGGAAATGCGTGGCAGAAAGGTGTTTTACAAATGTATTCTCCATGTCCTCTGGGGACAATGCAAAGCTTTATGAGCCTATGCCACAACAGAGGACCTTATATTAAATGTAAGTAACGACTTTCTAACAAGGTGGCTAGGGAGACACTGGAGGACATCAGCCAGGGAAGCCTGGGCTCTCCACCACCAGCGGACAAGAAGAGCTTTTGAAGAGCACAGGTTCAGTACGTCCTGTATGAGCCAGAGGGATGGGTTGGACGAGTGGGTCTCTTCCAGCCTTGTTTCCATCAAGTTTGGGTATTTACAGAAATGCTTCCAGTGCTTGAGATTAGGGAGAAAAGCTTGTAAACATGAATCTCTGAAGATATGAGAAAGCCCCAAAACCTACGTCAGAAAGTAAATCAAGAGAATTGCAAAGTTGCTATTTCTAAAAGTTCAGTTTCTTTAAAATAGATCATTACTCTGCAGAAACCTGTAGGGGTAACTGTTGACAGTGCTGACTTATGCTGGCCTAGATTTCAATCGCTCTAGCTCTAATAAGAGATTTAGTTTAATTCCATGTCAGTGGAGTTATCCCAAATTTACATCACTGCAGCTGAGAGCTGAATTTGGGCAGTGGTAGCCATCAATAAGAATAAAAGGCAGTGTGAGGTAATTGTTACTCTTTTTCTTGTGTCGTTAGAAGGAAAGCCTGCAAAGTATGTCTGGGAGCTTTAGTGTTAGAGGCTGCACAGCCTTTTTCCGCAGCCCTTCCTGCAAGAAGCAGCAGCATTTCTGGCACAGAAGATAAAGCTGTTTGGGAAAAGAGGCTGGGTTATTTACTTAAAGTCAAGTCTCTGAGGATCCGAGAGTCTTGCATGGTGCAAGTGAGGGAGCCGTGCATGGGGAACGCTTGCAGGGAACAGGGAGCAGCCTTGGCCCGGCTGCGGCAGCCCTGCTCCGGGCACCGCCGCTGTCGGTGTGCTTCAGCTCGTGCTCTCCATCTTCTCTCGTAGCAGTGGTGCTCCCTTCCTCATCCTCCTCGCTGGCAGGGAAACTGAGTCCGGTGAGATCCTAGATCCTGTTTTGGGTCTGTATTGGCTTTTGTATATTGGCTTTTGTAATTTCAGTGTCCTAAACATTTAGCCTTGGAAAAGAAGTGGCCTGATAAAGGAAAACAAAGTTTTAAACCGTCCAGCAGCTACGAGAAAGGCAGAACTGTGGCCACACAGAGCCCAGGGGCGATCTGAGAAGCAGAGAAGTTTCTTGCTTTATCTTTCCCTAACTGTATTCATCATCTTCTCCTGCTCATCTTGTCCACGTGCTCTCAGAGAGCATCAGTCCCAGGACAAACCCTCCCTGGGATTCCTGCTTCATTCCCCCTCTCCTCCGACCCCTCCTTCAGTGTCCCCTTCCTCCTGACCCTGGCGCTTATCCTGGTGGGTCCAGCGTGGTGCTTCAGCAGAGCCTGTGCCTCTGGCAGAGAGCACTTTAACCTCTTTTGGTTAAGCTGATGATCCATTCCAAAATTGATTTTAATCCTTGCTTATAAGTAAACCAGTGGGAAATTGAATTGTGTTGAACCGATATAAATCAAGCATATATTTCTGGAAGAGTTTCATGTGGAAGGATTCTGTGATTTGCACTGCTGTATCAATGCAGCTTTAGATCTGACCTTTCCCTTGCTTTGGGACAAGATAATTTCATTCTCTTAGGGACAACGGTGTAAATCTGGTATGATCCATAGTGCAAAGGCCCTGACTGATAGAAATAGTGTGAAGATGAAGTAGAGCAGACTTGTGCATCTTTAGCTGTGACAGCATCCCTCCTAAGGTACTCCAGGTGCAATTGTCCTGATGCTGATCTGAAGTGCACCCGTTCTGTAGAGACATGACTTCATCAAACTGGTTAAACTCTTCTGCATATATCCTGAAGGAAAGCAGTTGAGGTGCCTTTTAAAAACACGATCTTTCCTTACTAAAGCTTTTCTTATGTCCCATATAACCAAGAGAGCAGCCAGAGTCAAGGATCAGGCTGGGGTTTTTTGTTTTGTTCCTGTTTTACTGTACAAGTGTATGTTTCCAGAGCACGTGTGATCTCAGAATGCATTTGGGCATTTGTTGGGGATGCTGTAGCTGTTCTCTGCCTCTGGTACATTAGCACAGCAGGCTCTGGTGGCTTGTGCCCTTACCTGGCAGTGGCGGTGAGCGTGCAGAGGAGTGCTTGGGCAGAGCTCCCACTCTGGTTGAGACCCTACATTTTCAACTCTGCTGTGATTTATTTTTACAGCACTTTATCTGAAAAGGAGAAGACTGAGTGTGAAGTTGTGTGCTACTGAATTACCTTGCAGAAGATTCACTCTCTGCAGACACACAGGCAGGTCTGTTGCTCTGAGAGCTCCCTGTACAAGGGTTTGAAGACTAAAAGCAGCTTTCCAGGCCAGGAGAGGTTTTCTATAATCCAGGCTAACCGTGCATAGCCCTTTATCCCTGTCTAGTTGCTAAATTATGCATAGCAGTCTCAGGTCTGCTCCGGGGCTGGCAGGCCTGGTCTCAGCCGGTAGAGGCTCGTCATCCTGAGTTGAGTGAGCAGAATTCCAGCTGGTGCCAGTGACACAGAGGGTGGGAGATGTGGGTGCTGGTGCCGGATGGGGAGTGCTGGAGCAGCTCCGCATCTCCATCCCTGCTGGAGTGGGCTGCCTTCCTCCTGTTCCCCATGTCCTCTGTGGTACTGCTGCCTCTTAGCAGCCTCTTCAGTGAGGGAAGGAGACCTTAGTTCCATGGTTTGTTTGCTTCAGTGGTAGGTGACTGTCCCTGAGGAGCAGCTAAGCTGTGTGTTTCCCGTCCTGCTTGTGCGGGAGAGCTGTGAAGAGCTGCTCGGAGGGTGCTTGCTCTTTATTAGGTAGGTGGAAGGAAGGAGCACAGCAGGGAAATGGCACTGTGCGAGGAGAGAGGGAGACGAGGTTAGTAAATGTCAAGCCGTTTGCCTCCTGCGCGCGCTCCAACACATCCACCGGCTGCAGGAGCAGCGGCTCTCGCCGAGGACAAGGCAGAGGTTGTGGCAAGGGGCAGGTCAGGCTCTGCGGGACCAGCTGCCTGTATGGCTTCCAAGGGGCCGGGGGGGACATGGGGTCCGTGGTACTGGCTCTGGGTGTTGGCGTGGGGTAGGTTGGCAAAGCCTGTGCTGGACTGTGGCACCACTGCTCACCTGCAGCCGCTTCCCTTTGCCTTCCCCCCTCCTAACTCCTCGACAGGGAACACCGGGGTCTAGCATCTTCCAGGCTGATGGGTGCTTTGCCAGAAGGCCACCTCCGTGCCCTCTGCTGGTCCCCATCCCCCAGCCCCTGCGGTGGGGTGCAATCTGCTCTGTACGATGTGGTACAGGCAGCACGGATTGTCCTGGCAGGCTGTCAGCGAGGCTGCTATCACTCTTATCACTGCCTGCTTGATTATCCCTGACGCTGCGCCGAGGCTGACATCCTTCTAATGTAATATAGACACCACAATGATTACCATCATTGCAAGAACTATAAGCACCAGACGATGAAATTTAACAACAGTAGGTGCAGCAGGGACGAGGGGCGAGATGGGAATCGTGCTGTCTCTGCTCTCTGCCTGTGGCCCTGAGCAGTCTCCGTCTTCCAGCAGGATCTCTGGGGTTTTGCACCTCTTTTCCTCCCTGTTACCCAGCCACAGCGCTTCTTGCTCAGCCTGCACCATCTCACGGTGCTCTTGCCAGTCATTTGTGCCGCTGGGCAATTCTCCTCTAGGCTCCCTCTTTGTCAGAGGGGTCCACTCTGTGTGCCCAAGGCACAAGCAAGTCTGCTCCAGGGTTCCCCCTGTTCCTCTTCAGTGACACCCTGAGCTGTGGGGAACTGGCAGGACCCCACCACAGGTGAGATGAGAATCAAAATGAGCCAGACCACCGCTTGTCTGGTGGAGACCAACAGATCCTGAAGCTCCAGGAGAAACACTAGGCAAGCGTCTGAGCAAGCGGATCCTCTCAGAGCAGGTATCCTGCTGCAGTATTTGCTGTACCAACAAATTCCCTTTGCAGACACCATATCTGGGTCACCGTATGAAGCTGATCAGCACAGGCCTGGCTGTGGGAGCTTGAAGTATCCCCCTGAACAGAGACCTTCCCTACCCCCGTAATAATGCCAGGTGGGAAAACCCATTTATTTTCCTGATGTACAGCCTTTGTAGGGCATGACATGGCACAGTCCCATCTCTGGGGTGCAAGGGGTTGTCTTGGGTGTGCATGGCTGTCATTCCCGTGGAGATGCGGTTTGGTCTTTGCCTCCTGGAGCACCCTACGCTGAGGCGCGATGCTCTGGCAGCGGGAAGGCAGCCCGCTCTGTTGCTGCACGAAGTACTTTGCTCTTTTGCAAACATGCCAGGTTTGTGCTGTGATTAAATGCTGGTGTTTGGACTGCAGCTGTCCAAACCAGGTGTATTGGATTCAAACGGGGCCGGGGAGGGCGAATAATAATAATTTCTGGAAGATGACTGTTCCCCAGACCAGACGCCTTTGCAGCAGGAGCTGGAGCACCACAGCCTGTCCTGGAAGGGTGCAGGGCTTGGCCCTGAGCAAACCCCAGGTGGGTTTGAGCTGTGGGTCCAGCCTGTGTCCTGGCCCAGTGGGGCTGAGAGCTGCTGGGCTTAGGGTTCAGCTTCTTGGTGGTTGTGGCTTTTGTTTTTAAGCGAGATGGAGAAGGGATTCTTGGGATGGAGATACTGCTGTGCAAGCCCAGCAGAGCGCTGCCCCTCCGACAGCGCCGTTTTGGGGAAGGGCTCCTTCTTGGGGGGTGTGAAACGGAGCTGGGAGGAGAGGGGAAGAGAAGGGGTCTTGTTTTGGGATCAGATGTGTACCCCACCAGCCCAGGCCTCCCATCAGCGTCCTCCCTCTTGTCCTGGGTGAGGAGGCTGGAGACTGGCCCTGCTGCTGTGCGGGGAGGCCAGTGCCCACGGGGAAACCGGAAGGCTGGGGCTGGTGAGACAATTTTGACATTCTAGTGATGCCCAAAGGCACGTGTGCTAATGGTGCTATACAGGGAGCTGGTTATCTTCCTTCATGTTTTATCATCATACCCTACCTTGACCCAAGGGAGGGTGCTGGGTCCTTTGTGGCAGCTCATGGGAGTATATGATTTCTGCACCCATGGGAGTATTTCTGCACCCTTCCCTGTTCCTTCTCAGGCTGCCCAGTCTCACGGTGCTGGGTGCACTCCCAGGGGAATTGGGGGGTGGGAAATGCTTTCTCTGAACCCTGACAGCTCCCTGGGTATAGGGGCACAGAGGGAATTAATAGCAGAGATGAGCATTGTTTGTTGTGTATTAGGAGCAAGGCAAACAAGTGAATTTAGAGAACGGATGTTCTGAGGAAACATCAGACCTGCCTCTTCGCTTATTCCGTTGCTGCTGTGAAGGTGTATTGGCGATCGGTTGTGCTACCACCTCTGCTTTTTAGTAAGGCTGCTTAGCATTTCTCTGCTGGTTGAGATCGTCTTCTCAGCTGCTCATAGCTTCACTATGCTTAGCATTATTTGGGATTAAATTCTTCAAGTTGCAGTTTGTCTTGAGCTGTTTGATTTTCTCCCTCCCACCTGCCACTGTTTTCTGGGATGGTGTTTGGTTTTTGGGTTTTTTTTTCAACTCAGTACTCTCTGGGTTTTTTTGCCTGTGTTAATATTTCCCCCGGTTCTGGCCACTTACTAGTTCACTCTCAGCATCCGCTGCTGGACTTTCCACTGCCATTCCTGGATCTTCTGGCTACCACATCCAGCTTCAGCCCTTCCTAGACTTTTTATTGAGATTTGCAGTTTATAATTTGGTCTCTATCCCCATCCCCTGAATACAGAAGCTGTCTCCTCTGTGCTGCCTGAGGGCTAATACCTCCGTAGGTGGTTCAGGGGCTCTGTGCACCTCCTCTCCTGGTCCAGAAACTTCACGTTTGCCAACCACACTGAGCAGGGCTAATGCCAAGGGCGTTACTAGTTGTTTCAGCACGGCTGGCGCATTGCAAGAACGGTTTTTGCTCCCGTGTTTCTGCATTGCCACCCGCTCACTCCACCTATTGGGGGGGACGTGTAGACTGTGAGGAGGAAGAGGTATGTTCACGAAGGGTTTGCAAAGTAAAACCCAGTCTACCAAGAGCATGCAACCTGCACCCCCTTCTCCCCGAGGGTGCCAGTATGACTGGATACGAGTGTACCTACGTGGAATCAGAAGCAGCGGTTTCTTGACTCCGAGGTCACTGCTGTTACAAATTTCAAACCCAGGTCCCAGAGCAGCGGATCACAGGAGAATTTCAATGAGAATGGCTCTCTAATCTGGACAAAACTAAGGGCTGTTGCCATTGCTGAGGAATGTTTGCGGTGTCTTTGACCAGAAAATTCGTCCTCCGATTCAGCTCAAGGAAAAACCCAATATGGGAAATGTCACCTTAGATAAGTAAAACCTGGTCAAGGTCTGAACAACCCAAAGCAAAACGCTACAATGGAGAGCTCGAAGCTATCTTAATTGCCTGGAGCACTACCATTCATTCCCCCGCCTGTCTGGTACGTTCTTGCGCTCCTATGGTCACTGTTAATTCATGCTGGATTGTTCTAATTAACGCCGATGAACTGTTCAGCCAAGAAGGCTGCGGAGCCCTGCAGCTGCGGAGAGGGCTGGAGGAACATCTCCTGGTTTCTTTTTCTGTTTTTTCCTCCCTTGTGGACAGGCACCGTTTCTGTCCATAACCAATAGGAGCCAATTTTCTGTTTCGTAACAGGAAAATACTAATGTCAGGATGCCCTCCTTACCCAAAGCTTTCTCCTTGAAGATTGCTCCTCTTTGCTTTCCTAATTGCTGCTGCTCAGCTGGAGGTAGCGCGCGCCTTCCAAACACATTATTTTGTTATGCTGTTACTTACCAAAGGGAAAAAAGACTATGAGAGAATATTGCTTTGTGTCGAGCATTCCTCACTTTAACCCTTTCTGGGTAGATGCGGGACATTTTTTCTCTAGTGTGGGATGTTTTGCCATTGGCAATACACGCATTTTGGTCTGAATCTTGGGGTGTGATAGAGCTGTGATGTGAAGAACACCTAGAAATAATTTCTGAGGATGCCTCTAAACTGTGGTCTCTTACTAAAGCATCTTCTTTGGAGTCAGCGCGGTCACGTAACCATCACTTATTACAAGACAGGAATTGCTAAATTGATGTGAAGTATGGGTGGTTTGGGGACCAGAATAATTTGGGTGAAGCCCTTGGAATCAAGTTGGCTGAAAATGTAATGCCTGGAGTTACCCTTCCTTGAAGATTGGCAGGTCTGGAGCCTGCAGGAGGGCACTGGAGGCATGCTCCATGTGTTTCTGCCAAAAGAGCAGCCTTTTTCTTAGTCTCTGAGCGTACTTCTGTGGCTTCAACCTCAGAAACCACTTTGTTTAACCATGAGGAGGCTCTGGAATTCATTGCCTTTCAGTGATGGGGTCGCTTCCTGCTCTAGCTCATTAACATCTGGAAAAGGGTGGAGTAAGTAGTTTCCCAACATATCAGGAGGGTCTCATCCTGTTCTTTAGCTGTGTAATGTGATGCTCTGCAGTTCCTGGGCACTTGCCTGCCCATACCTTCATTTTTACTGGCTCCACCAAGAGAAACAGTTGTGGTGGTATCAGCCTGGTGGGTGTCTCTAGCCAAGCCTCTCCTTAGTCGTGCCTTCACGGGCCAAGATATGGCAGTTTCTGGGGTACGTGCTTGTCTTGTGGAAGCTGGTTGTTTACTGTCTGTATTTGGGTGCTGCTCCGAGACCCAGGGCAGATTAGGGCAGAGGGAGGCAGATGTTCCATGAGAAATGGTTTCTGCACCACCTGGTCTCTTCCTTCGTTGCGATTGTCAAGTCTGCCACAAACCGGCCGCTACAGGCAGAGTATTTCACCTCTAATGAAGCTGCAGCAAAGAAGGTTTTTAGTCCCATGGGAAGCAATGATTCAGCTCACAAGGATCATGCAAGCTTCGGTAGGTGCCAGACATGCTTAGCATGGAAATCACAGTTAAACATGGGTCAGCTACCTCCTTGGGGAGGTCCAGCTCTCCTTGGAGGACTTTCTGCTGCTGGATGTCTTCATGTCTGTAATTTTAGGTATTTGCAACAGCTCGAGCGTTAAGAGAGAAGCAGAATCCCATTTGCTGTGTGGTTTTCTTCATGTATCTTGCTTAAGAATAGATAAGGCTTGAGGATATTATTTTGTGCTTTTCTCAGATGATTGTAAAAAGGTCTTCTCTTTTGCCCTGTGTTGGTTGCACCTGAGTTTGCAGACAGGCTGAGTTAACAAGTCAGAGAACAATCTGAGGTGACTGAGGGGTTGGTTGCCAAGTCTTGGGGTGGGACTGAGCCCTTCTTGTTGGGGCAGTGCTGATGCCAACAGCATGTCCCTTGGGGCTGGCGTTGTCCTCTGTGTGATGTGGTTTGGACGGGCAGGCCCACAGGTCACAGCTGCACGCTTTGGGTGTAAACATTCAAATCCAGGTAATTGCATCTGGCCTGCAGGATAATCCCAGTACAGACCTGCGCCTCTCCCTCCCACAGCCTGGCCAAGTTCTGGACTGGTTGTAGAAATCCTGTTTTCCGGAGGGTGCTGCTTTATTATGGCTTGCTGAGAGACGAGTGCCTGCAAGCATGAGGGCAGGCAGCTATAAAGCCAATGGTGTGGGCAGCAGGTCAATTTTTTTTTTTTTCTGGTTGCAAAGCCTTTCTTCCCTTGTTCCCCTCACTTCGAAAGCTGATATTGTTACCTAATCCACGTTACTACAATTCTTCTGTGTTAGAGGATAAGCTTTTCTGTGGGAAGTCTGCTGTACTTCTCTGTAATACTGACTGTCTTTCTGTCTCTTGTTTCCCTTCTTAGATCTACAATGAGAATAGAAACCTGTTTGAAGTCAAGGAGAACGTGCCCAGGAAATTGGTGGAGAAGGTCGCAGGGGACATAGAGAGCCTCTTGGCCAAGAAAGTCCGTGCTTTAAAGGTAAGGTGATGGGCCTGTGTGCTGATCCTTTGTCTGATGTGTTCAGTTTAAAGAAGAGGGTTGGTGCTGGTGTAGTGTGATGGGTTCAGCTTCAAAGTAATTTCTGTGGTTGTGTGGCCTTTTCTGGGAACTGCATCATGCATATGGAATATGTCTGGGGTGTGAGGTGAGGACATACCATGTGAGGATCTACTATAGGTATCCTCTTGGTTTTTATCACCTCCCATCGTCATGTGAACACCTGAAGGTGCTGCCACAAGAATACAAGTGACGGCAAAAGCCTGGCAGCAAATTTGACCCAGTCATATAACTGGGGGTGTGGTGGGCAGGAGCAAAGGTACTGTGGTGTTCCTGCAATAGCTCATGGAAGCGTTTCAGATAAGTAGGGTTTCTTCCTGTTTAGGAGAGAATGCAGCAAAATGTTTGTGCTGGTGCCTGGCACTTGAATCCTGCAATTGACTGGGTGTGTGAGTTGCCCTTGTGGATGCCTGCATACATTTCCAATCTATCAACCCATTTTGTAGAACTCCTTTTAAAATGAATTCATTTTATCTGTAGTGGAGCAAGGTAACCAGCTCATGGTGCTGGCTCGGTAAAACCCAGTGGTGGCTGTAACGAGGCGGGAGCAGGGCCATGCTCTGCTACAGCGGTCTCTGCTACCGGGGCAGAGACAGGTAGTTGCCCTCCCGGAGAGACGGAGATACCCTCTCTGCTGCAGAGGGGTATGGGAGCCATGTAAGGGTTATCCTTCTGGGAGCTGTAGTGTCCTCTCAAATACCTGACTGTGGAGAGCAGGATGAAGCTGTGCTATGGACATCTGGCAGTATGACCAACTAGGTGGCCATACTAAAGAGCTTTTATGGGGTGATAGACAATGGGAAGCCTCGGAGCAGGTAGCTATTGTGTCTGCATGGGGACTATAGCCAAAAAGACTTGGTCACTCTTCAACCTAATCAGCAGAGGAAAACCTACCATGGTGAGCGAAAAGGTGTTGCAATAGCTGAGGTGTAACTAAGGCAGTGAGAGTTTGCAAATGACCTGTCTCCATAGTACCAATAACCTTGTTCGTCTTCCAATTTGACTTCCTTTCATTGGGTTTTTGAACAGGATTGGTTGGTGCGCTGTTAAGGGCTCATCTGATGCTGGACTCGATGCAGAGGAGTGATTCTGGCAGCCCTGGTTAGATAACAAGGACTTGGTGCTGTTTTATTGTAGTGGAAACAATGATCTGTTGACCTGAATTAGTCCTTTTAAGACAACTCATTCAGAGCACAGTCGCTGGGTGGAGCAGTCTCTTACACTCTTGTGTGTAAATTCTTGGTGTCTTGGATTGATGGTACTGACAACCAAATACGGAAATGGGGAAGTTAGTGGGAGAAGGAGAAATTGGATCTTCTGAATTTCTTCCATGTTGTGCTAAGCTCTTTCGAAGCAGTGGGGCTCCCACAGCTTCTTCCCATCTCCAGCCTGTGTTTTCTTCTGTCTCAACTCTCCCTCTAGTTGAATCATCTCTCCCGGAGTCATTTCCTCCCCTTCTCTCATGACTCATGAGAGTGATGATGACTTCTTGAAATATATTTTTCAGCATCTGAGTCAGGTGGGAATCCATGTATCAGAGAGGGGCAGGTGAGGAGGGAGAAATGGATCCTCTCCTTGAAGTATGAATTGCCACGTCACTCACGTACTCACTCTGCTGAAAACATGCCTCCCTGTCTCTTTTACTCCAGGAGGGAGAAGGGATATTGCCTGTGCTTTGGTCAGGCTTTGTAGGAAGGTGCTCCGTAGCCTTTGGGCATGATGGACACATGCTTCAAGAGTGCCGTTGTGATTAGGCGGTGATTCAATCCAGCCATCAAAGAGCCTGTTTTCCTCTAAGTGAAAATATTAATGTGTCTTTCTTAAACTGCGTGCAGAGCATTTATCAATAATACAGATTCTTACCTTGTGTGTTGCATTTCTAAGAAGCAGCAATCAAGCACGAGGAAACCAAACTCGGCTGTCTGGCCCTGACAGCTGTGGTACAGTGCCGTGGCACAGGTCTGGCACTAGCAGGATGCTCTGATTTCACACGTGCTTTCCAGAGGAATGCCGGATGTGTAGCAAAGAGGGTAATTGCTTCCTAAAATAACAGTCATCTACAAGGGTCTGGTTATTTGGATGCTGTCCCTCCCTTTTTGTTCCAGACCATCATATCTGATGACAGTCTCATCATGGGACAGAAAAATTCCTAGGAAGATGTTTTTGCAATCCCCACCTGTTCCAGCTGGCACTAGGGAAGAGCATCTACAGCTGGCTCCTGGGGGGCTTCTGCCCCGTGTCCCACGCAGTGGCCTCTATTTGACATGGAATTTTATCACCACTAACTGCCCTTTTTCCCCAGCATCCTCCAATCTCCTTTCTCCCTGATGATTTCATTGCTTCAAGCCTGCCCTCACAGATGCCTCTGGGCTTTGTAGTTCCAACTGCTTTTTATCCCCAAGCTTCAGCAGGAGGGGAGATCGAAAAGATGGTCTTCAATACCAAAAATACAGCTACTGTCCTTTGAAATGCAAGTAAATGTTATTGCTAAGGTGGAATAACGCCTGAAGGAGATGACATTAAATTAATGCAGTGTGTTGCATTGTGGGGAGGTTCCGGGGATCTCGCTAGAGGTGAGATGTAAGGAAACAGTAGGTATGTTCCTGACTGGGTAGAAGTTTAAGGGGCTGCTCTTGTCCATACTCATGAGCTTGCCCGTGTTAGGGCTAAGAAAGGCATCCTTCACGTGTGGAAACGAACGAGGTGTCAGGTTGCCAAATGACTACAAGTTCCTGTTGTGTTTTCCTTGAAGTGGGAATCACAGCTGGCTGGCTTGAGGATCGACATCATCTGAGACTAGAATTCGACAGGTTGGTTGTTTGACAAATAGATTCTTTCGCCACTTTTTTTTTTTTTTCTGCTTAAATTTCCTATCTCTTCTTCAATCTCTCAATGTGCTTGGACCCCTCCTTGCCTTTGTATGTGCCCAGTGAGATGTGTATCTCCAGGCTCCGCCGCCTTTGGTGAGCATGTTCAGGAGACCAGCCGTTGGGCTTTGCTGCTGGTGGAGCACTGAGCGAGCCAGGGCAAAGGCGTCGCTGGGGCTGGGCATGGGGCAGCTGCCAGCTCTGGAGTCCCAAACCCGAGGGGCATTTTTCTCTCTTCCATTTTCTTTTCTTTTCTTCTCTTGGCTGTAGCCTGTCTAGGAGAGGCAGGCTTCTGACAGGAGTGACGAGACCTTCCCTTCCTCTAAAGCCTCAGGGGCTGTGTTTGGTGAGGGTGGTGAAGATGAGCCGGTTCTCTGTAGAAAGGAAAGGAAGCAGCAAAGATAAGAGGCAATAGCAAGAGCCTCCCTTGCCTTCTCCTGTGCCCAGAACACAAGGACACCTCTTCTTCCCTTTTGTGTTTTTTGCTGTTCCCGCTTCATGCTCTGCCTGCAGACCTGAGCTGCTCTTTCCTGCCAGGCCACGTCCTTGGATGCCCCAGCTCTATCTGCCGTTTGTGGCCAACAAGGAGATGTCAGCAGCCCAGGCCCCCTTCCTCACCTCTGCGGGCAATGCCAAACAGTGTGGATCAAAGTGAGAGGGCAGCGGGAGGGCTGCTGAGGTGACGAAAGGCTTTGGAAAGCATCGGTGCAAGCAACTGAGGGCTTCCTGCATCGTTTCTGTGGCACAAGCCCAATGCCTCAGGAAATTCTATTGCCACAAAAGCATCTCTGCAGTAAAAAGGTGAGGGGGGAAAGAGGAGGTCGTGGCTTGTGGTGCAGGATCTAGGAGGGTTCTCCCCGCTCTCCTTCAGGTCTGTGGGCACCCCAGATCTGTTTCTTTTATAATACTGGGTGAAGTGCATGAGCGATGTGTCTGAAGCTCCGCAGACTGGGGAAGAAGGGAGCGAGTTGTGATTTGATGGAGGAGGAGGCTGAGAGATGGAAATTTTAGATCCTAGGGTATGTTTTAGGCTTGTTTCTACTTTTTATACGGTTCTTGTGAAGGCTGCCTTTGCATGCTGACTGCTTCATCCTTCACATATTTAACCACAGACAATTTGCTTTGCCTCCTGCGAGCGGCACATCCCACGGTTTACTGAGTGGGTTATGCCCTGAAGTGAACTATTCATACACCGTCACCGGCCTAAGGACTGCTGTCTGTGCTGGTGGTCTCCCCCCACCTCTAAAAAGAGACCTCCCTATCCATAAAACATGGTATGAATGTCGGCAGGCTCTGGCGTTGCCCCCACGGGTTGCTGGTGGCATGGTTGGGTGGGTATTTTTTTCCAAAGGGCTGCTTTAGTTTTGCATATTGTACATCACCATCGAAGTTCATTACATTTCCGATGGACCT
Organism: Rhinoptilus africanus; assembly: GCA_013400135.1. Lineage (NCBI taxonomy): Eukaryota > Metazoa > Chordata > Aves > Charadriiformes > Glareolidae > Rhinoptilus > Rhinoptilus africanus. The sequence continues at coordinate 180,399 of VXBO01006586.1, read as the reverse complement.
CAGTCATGTGTGATGCCGAATACGGTGCATTGAGCAGAAGTGCAGCAAAGTGGCATTTCACCTCTCAGAGAACTGATGATACGTGTGTATTATATTATTTGTGTGTGTATTTTACATAGATGTGTGTATAGGTAGTAGGTTCTTTGCACCTTGCGTGATGCTTGTGCTGAGAGAACTAACAGCACGTATCAGTAGTTAAAAGTTCGTGGGGTTTGTTTTTTCTGTTGTTGTGGAATTTAACTGCATACTTTTTTTGCTATGTATTTAGCTCCAGTGTGGGGTGAGCATTTGGGGGAGAGGAGGGGTTTGGTAAGAGGCTTCAAGGCTCCTCTTCCTTTAGCCAAGGTATAGGAGCTCACAATATATTTCACTGAAGACTTTGAGATTCTCCTGTAACAAGAGTAGGAAATCCTACGCTTGGCATTAGACATTTTCTTTTGGCAGAAAAAAAGAATACAAAGAACAGGACTCTGGGGATTTTCTGTGTTTTAAAAGCGTACTGCAGGGATGTCCGTCTGCGTTTCTTGCGGCTATGAAGCCTGGATGAACACGGCTCTAAGAGTTTGGGGTGTTCCCCATCTTCCTTCACCTCGGATCCTAAGGGAAGGCAGCTGGAAGAGCTGAGGTTTGGTGCACAGCGAAGATGGTTGATCTGGAGATGAGTAAGGCTTGGGTTTTCTTACTGCCTTAAGCAAATTTCTCAGTTTTGTCTCCGATTTCCACCCCCCACCCTCGGTTTGGGGTTTTCCCACTTACTGGTATTTTTTCCTTGCATATTCTTTCTGATACGACGGTGCAGTTAGTACTTGGCTGGGCTTTAGGATCCTCTGATGGAGGGTGAGGTGGGAGTTTGGTGCATTACCACGAAGTACTTACCGAGCTGGTTTCTCAGGGGCGAGAGCTGGTCATTGGGGGCATCGGGGGAGGTAGGAGCTGAGGCCTGTTTTGCTTTTAGTCCCGGTTGACTGCTCAGTGCATTACTGTTCAGCTGGGACAAGTTCCAAGCTCCATTTACGTCTGGCACAAGCATATATCAAGAGTGCAGAGGGGATTTAATTGGACAGGTTTATCCCTTTAACAATTCTGATAGCCCTGAGCTTTCCCTTGCAGGTATGTGGTGAACGGCGTCTTTATCAGCTCTTCTGCTCCCTGATAGGGACAATAAAAGGTTTCACTTGTCCAAAGAGCTGCAAAAATTGGCATGCAGCAAAGCATCTCTCAGCCCAGTTCAGAGCATCCCCCCACTCCCTCCTCTCTCGGCGGCAGAGATGCTGACCTCTGTCGCGGCGTGGGCTCGTAGGAAATCGGCAGTGCAGGCTCAGAAGCTTTCTCTTCCTTCCTTCACTGTTGGCTGTGTTGCTGTCCTCTGCTCTTGGTGACATGTGGTCTTCAGGGCAGGCAGCGAAGGGGGTCAGCATTTAGCAGGAGCAGCCCTGGGGTCGTACTGGATTTCTCCTCCGCTGCTGGTGGTGCAAGGTCCCATCGCCGTCTCGTTGCCCTGCTGAGCTGTCTGAAGCAAGCTCTTCCAGGCGCTCGTTGGCCAAGTCGTTGGTGTGTTTAACTCGAGGGGTCCCAGGCCAGGAGAGAGGGACCCTCCTGAGCTGCAGTGCATCAGGGGTTCGGGTTGGGTTGGCAGAATGCTGTGCTGCACACATGGCCCTGGTGGGTTTTCCCACTGCAGTGCCCTGGGTTTTACCTGGTGGGGGACTTCTGGGCATGCCAGAAGGCCACCACTGGTCACATCCTGGCCTGCTGAGCCCCAGACCAGTGCCCAAGCTAAGGTACATATTACCCATCTCACCTAGGCAGCAAAATGGGGGAGGAAAAAGGGAATAAACGTAGTTCAGATGAGCTCAGATGCAGCCTGTGGTTTTGGTGGGCTTTGGGGCTTCAGTGCCCCGTGCATACATGGTCACAGACAGGAGCTCTTGTGTTGGTGGAGAAAGGAGCACAACCAACATCAACTTGCGCATGCTGAAGTACAAAACACTTAAAGATATGATCTCTGTGTTTTGTTAATTCGTAGTGACAAATCCATCCCTCTTCCCACTTCTTTGCTAATTGCTGGTTGGTGGCTTTTGTTTTTAATTCTATTTTTAATTCACTCATAATCAAATCCTGACTGACTGTCCCCATGTATTTATTTATTTATTTACTCATTTGTGTGTGTGTCTTCTCCTGCCTCACGATTGTTCTTGCGCTGGACCTGCTCCAGTAATCCAATTTGAATCCAATCTCCCAGGTCTGGAATTCTAATTTACAGATTGCAGAGGGGAGCCGAACAATGCCCGCACACCAGGACGGGGGTTTTATTGTCTAATCTAATCAGGGGCAATCAGATGTTTGTAACAAGTCTATCAAAACCGTATTGGGCCAGTTTGCCGAGCAATGTAACCGGCTTTCTTAATAGCGCTAACACGATTTAGGGCTTCCTGCACTTTCATGCAGATTATGTTGAACGTTCCCCTTTCTTCTCCCATGAACGCTTGGCAGCAGCCCAGCCCGATGGGCTTTACAACTTCGTAAACTGCTTGGTGGACTCCGCGGCTGCGGAGGTTTGCGAGGGCGTGGGGGCTCCTGCTGCCGCCTCCCCTGGCACTGTTGGGGCTTGGAGGGCTCCTGGGATGATCCTGTATGGGGGCAACTCTGCAGGATACGGAGTTGGTATTGCAAAGGCGTCTGGAGTCATGGATGGGGAGTGAAAAGCAGTGGTCCTGACCTGTTTAAAATATTCAGTAAGTCTCCCCAGAAGGTCTCTAGCCCTGTACGTGTGCTGTCAGCCTTCAGGCACCATGGGCTTGTCTGGCTGTTGGCAAAGAACAAATGAAGAAACCTTTGCCCAACGGCAGATTTAAGGCTGTTGTTTCTGGGTATTTGCTTTAGGAAGTTTGGATGGTTGCAGTTCAGAGAAGTGACCTCTTCGGGGAAGGTTTTTTGGGATGTCTTCCTAGGGCCTGGAGCAAGAGAGGAGGCAAAACCAGTTCCGTAAATGAGCTGATGATGTCTCTTAGTATAGCTCTCCAACCCAGTGTGGAGTTTTCTTACTTTTTCTGTGCAAATAAATAGTTTCCTGACTTGCCCCTTCACAAAAACTGAACTATGCCTCTGGTCCCTTACCCTGGCAGACGGCTGTCAGACAGGGGGTGAACTTACCCTGGTTCTCATGCTCTGGCTCTACCACTTAACTCTGTACCTGATGCCTTTGCCCAGGGAGGGGTTTTAGGCTTATGGGATTCCTCCCTGCCCCAGAGTATCTTCCATTTGGCAGGGCTGTGCGCTGCTCTCATCCCTGAGGCAGGCACGTCGAGGGGAGCTGCAGGGATGCTGCCAGTCCCTGGGTTGCATCAGTGGCTGAGGTTCAGGGTCTCGGGTCACACAGCGGTAATGGGAGCTTTCACTGGGCTTTTAGCCTGAGTCAGGCTTGCCCTTGTGCCTGCTTGCCGAGCGCTGCCGGGCTGGTTGGCACGCACAGGGAGGAGGACTGTGAACTCCCTGTAATGGGAACTAACCTTTCTTTGAGGGTTTAATCACTGTGCGTGCCTTGTCTTTCTGCGCTCTGCACCCTGCGGGGTGAGGAACCCAGAGACCTCTGAGACCAAGCGAAGAGAAGGATGAAATAGTCCTTAAAGGATGTTTTACTTCCCTTCCTAAAGCTGTGTTGCGTATTTGACAGCGGTTTGTATGTTGTTTTTCAGTTTTTCCTGGCTTCTCTAGCGCAGGAACAGTGCTTTCAGCAGAGGTGGAGGTAACTAAAGCCATTAGCGTTGTCAAGGGATTTGCAGCAGTTGTAGTTCTTGGCTGTCTCAAAGCTCAGATCCATCAGCTTGGTCCTTACCCTTTCAAGCTCCCGAGGCCTGGCAGGGCTGCCTTATTCCATGCACTAAGGGGGGGATGCATTTGGGGATGGCTGAAAGGATAAAAGAAGATGAGTGAGACTTCCCGGTCTGTCTATATTGATAGACAGAGATATAAAAATGGTGAGTGATGCAATAGAGGAGGGGGTCTCCGAGGGAATTGGTGCTAGGGAAGAGAATTGCCATTTAATTCTCTATAAAATAACCTTTAAACATGGTTGGGAAGAAACGTTTCCAATGATAACAAAATAAAAGAAGCCATGTCCCTGAACAAGGGATTTATTTGAATTTCCTTGGTTAGTTTTGGCGTGAGAAAATGCATTTCCATGGCAGTTTGGTACTAGAGTCGCTTCTGCACCCTGTGCTATGGCTTCGTAATCTGTGTATGGTGGGGAGGGTGAGGGGAGGATCTTTATTTCCCTGGGGTTGCCTGTAGGGGAATGTGTACCTCTGTGCTTATGGATCTGCTTTCAGTCCATGGGCGTTTGGCCCCTGCTCTCTGTGCTGCTGTACATCCTTGAAAAGCTCTGTGAAGCCCAAAGTCTTGGGCATAAAAGGCTCACACCAATTTATTCTCGTTTCATGTTTTTTCCTCTCAATGTCTGAAATGCATCATCTGGGATGGAAGGCTCTTATGTTGAATGGGAATAATTGACCTGGGAAGAAAAACTGAATCATTTTGAATTCAGTTCAGGTAGAATGAGGCTTATTTTTTTTTATTTAAGGGTTTCATCCCCTAGTTGAACTAAAAATCAATTATTTGTATAGCTGTGTTTATGGACAAGTAGCTAAGTTAAAGACTCTAATGAGGGGGTGGAGGCTTGGTCCTGCAGGTTAATGGACTTGCATGAGCTTTTTTTGTCTCAAAAGCTCTCTTCAAAACCCGCCTTCTTTCCCTAAAGAAACTGGATTTGCCAAGTCTCATTTCTGCAGCCTGCGAAACACAACTCCGCTTTGGCACAGTTCATCTCAGCAGGTCTCTGCACGGGAGCCCTGTGCCTGGAATAGCGGGGATGGAATAACGTGGATGGAATAGCGGGGATGGCTGCAGGGGAAGAGCAGGAGGCTCCGGGTGAAGATGGCTCGCATAATCACCATCTCGTTTGGCTCTGGGCAAGTGGTGCTGTGCTGTTATACCCGAGCTGGCACGCAGTTGTGCTCTCTGTCTTGTAGTACGGCATCTGTACGGTGTCTAACGGGGTCCGTGCTTTCTGTTCCACGTACCTTTGCTTTGCATCTGCTGCAGCTTTAACGGCGTGAGCCTGAAGCCCATCAGCATCCAGCCCTACCCCGTAGCAAGGAGCTATTATATATTCCCGGAGCAGCTGATGTCCATTAAATGTTTGAGTGACACTACAACAATGTGTAAAATATCTGTGATAAGGATCTAGCAAATCTTAATAAAAAAAAAAAGAAAGCGCGACAAGAATGTAAATTGCGCATACAATTGTGATAAAGAGCCAGAGATAACATTAAAGAGATTGTATCAATTTAATGCAAGTTTAGTGCCAAAGCCTGTGATCTGCTCTTTAGAGAGGAGATGCTGGGAGCTGGTATTTCAGCAGACTGTGCTCAAATCGTCCCGGTCCTCTGGACCGGCCGTCCCTGCAGCCGGCACGCTGCATGGAAGCTGTCTGCTTGCAGGGGATTAATGGAAACCTTTCCTGCCACTGTAATAGAAATCACATTCCTTGGGAAAATAAAGTGCCCCTCTGCCTGCTGGCCTTTGAGTTCCTCAAAATGCAATTAAAAAGCAGCTTAATACAGCCTTGTGATGGGAAATCTGTCAGCGCTCACAGGCGCGGTCTGAGGCGAAAGCGAGATGAGGCAGATGTGAGCGGAAATGTTTAACCATGCGCCCGCCCGCCTGCCTGGTGCTGCTGGCGGAGCAGCCGGCTGAACTGGGACGCGCGGGGTTGGAACTGGGTTGGCTGGGGCAGCTGGCAGCAGGAGCGGCTCCGCGGGCTGGGAGGGCATGGGAACTGATCCGCATCCCAGCCTGGGCTCGCTGTGTCTCCGCTTGCCTGCGTCCCCTGTTTTCTGGGCTGCTGTTTCTGCTTTCTGTCCTTGATTTCGGCCCCTCCTCTACTCTTTCCAATAGGCTGTGTCCCCTGAAAGTGGCCGAGGAGTGCGGCGGTAAAAGGCCATTTGAATTACCTTTACAGGTCTGATGAAGGTGACAGCTCCAGTTTTTCTCAGCGCGGCACAGGGCTGCCAGCCGTAGGTCGGTACGTGTGTCTGCTGAAATGTCTTTCCGAAACTGCAATCACAATAATAGGAAATAAAACTAATTTTAAATGGTGGGGTGGCTTTTTTTTTTCTGCAGGCATATCACAGTAGGGGTTGGAAGAGAGATCATCCAGTCCAACGCCCCTGCCAAAGCAGGGTCACCCAGAGCAGGTTGGACAGGAACGCATCCAGGCGGGTTTGGAATGTCTCCAGAGAAGGAGACTCCATGACTTTAAAAAATTCCTTTCAGGAAAGCTGGTAATTTCTTGGCAAGCGGGGGGTTATAAAGGCTGGGACTGAGCCACCTTTCCAGAGTGTGACGGCAGCGCAGGGCTCCCAGGAGCGCCGGCAGCGCTGCCCGTTGGTGGCTGGTCGCCTGGCTCCGGCGCTGTGGAATGAGCAGGCGTCTTTGGCAGTCCTGTGTTTGCCTTTTGTGTGCAGCCGCTTGTAAGAGGCGTGAGCCGAAATCCCACCGCGGCTCTACGCAAAGAGCTGCTGTAGCAACAAAAACTTTATTGGAGTTGTGCGGGGAGCAGTGTTTCGTGTTGCACGCCAGTAGATGGCACAGCTTTTATATCAGCTAATTATATAGGGAGAAAATGCCCGTCTGTGCCGTCCCTGTTGCTAATCTTAGCCATGCCTCGCTCTCCACTCCTACAAATAAAGATATCCCTGCTGATGTGCCTGTAATTGAGGAAGACGGATAAGATTATGGGAGGAGATGTTGAGCTTAGCAGCATTGGGGGCAGTGGGAAACCATGATGGAAGAGGAGGTAAGCAGCTGGGCTCTTGGGTGAGCATGGAAGCAGATAAGCAGACTTCAAGGTGGTGGTAGTTTGGCTTCCCATGCACATTCCAGCGGGTGATGAATTCCCTTAGGACAGATATATTTAGCTCCTGCTTTGCGCATGGGGAAACTGAGGCCTGGAGAGATGATCCTTTGTCTCTGATACACCCGGGAACAGGAGTTGTGCTTCCTAATTAACTTCTGGGACTTAAGCTACAAGGTGTCCTTCATGCGTGGTTACTGCAGTAACATCTCCCTGGAGCTCAGAGCTCCTTCTCTCTGCTCCGCTTGGGTTTTGCAAGATTGTTCCCTGGCCAGTTCAGGCTTTGAATATGAAAATTTTTAGCCAAAAATGTGAAATGTACCCTTCTGAAAGAGTTCAGCCTTAAATCTTTGCCCTGCATGATGCTGCCCAGCTGGTTTGCACCTCCCCTAAGCCAAAGCAGTGCACTGGCATGTTCAGGCTGGGCATGTGGAGCTTGATGGATGGTGGCCACTGGAGCTGGGAGGGTTGCTTAAGGGCAGCAAGCCAGCCGTGAAATGGAGAGGGAGGATCCTTATCCCACCGCACCCCTATCCTGGGAGATGCGCAGAGACCCCAGAGTTAGCAGCAGCCTTTCCTCCTACCTTCTGCCTGCCAAGGAACTTCTTTTCATGGCTGAAATTGATTCTTGCAAGTGGATGGAAAGGATATATCCCAAATCTTGAGGGCCTGGAGTGCGAGTGGAATGTAAAACAGAGTGTATGTATGTGCTGCTGTAAATAGAGTTGTCACTCTAAAAGAAATGGGGTTTCTAGTGCTTGTCAGATCACTTTAAAACCATTTTTATTACTAGATTACATTCTAAGATAAAGTTTATTGTAGCAAAAAAGAGGGAAGGTGAAGGATTTGACTGCAGATTTAGAAACACACTTAAAAATTATGAAGAGTCTTTGAGCCTTAGCTGAGGACAGGCTGCCTGCTTCAGGGCTTTCCTCCGGGGCATCTCCTGCCCAGCGGAGTTGAAGGCTGATTTCCTGATTTCGGAGCAACCTCTCCCCTAGCGTGTCACCTTGTATAACCAAGCAGTGACGTGCCATGTGGACATTGGCACAGAGGCTCCAGGTCGCGAGCCTGTGTACTGCCTATGGGGCAGAAACCCTTCCAGGGGGTCTGTCCCAGCTGGGAGTCCTGGGGGACGCCCCGTGCCCCCAGCGTGGCTGTGAAACAGCTGCCCTCAGGATTTCATGTCAAAACTGAAGATCAGTCCTGGCAATGCCCACCTTCTTCTTTCCCTTCCTCTCCCCCATGAGCATTGCTCCTTAAAGATTTTGCTCTAGTTACATCCTTTGTCTATGCTCTTTTAGTGCTAAATTTGCAAGGAAAAGAAAACACTGGGCAGGTGCCAGCTCTTTTCTTAGCTCTTCCTTTCAGATTTCAGTAGCATCCCTTTCTCTAACCCAGCCCCTTCCATCTTTTTCTCCTAGTCTTACCTACTGATATTTGTCTACCTTTGATACGTATCAGTGAAAAAGTTGTTCTCCGGTGCCTCAGCTGTTCATTTGACGCAGCACGTCAGAGAAAACAGCAGTCTCCTGCTCCCACCAGACTTGCACTTCCAGTCGTTTCGCATCTACCTGCTCCATCTAACCTCCTAGTTTCGGTAACCCCAAAGCACATCACAGAGCAGATACTGGAAGAAGCAGTTTGCTCTGCAAGCACCATCTGAACACCGCAGCCCCCCACACTGTGTGGAGCAAGGCGGTTACGGAGACGGGAACAGAAGGGCTGTCTGTGGCTGGGGAGGGATGTTGGGATGCAGCAAACCTTCTGCTTCCAAACCAGCTTGCGGGTTTGGTCAGAACTTGACTTTTTTCAAATGTGGTACAAATATTTGAAAGTCACTTAGTATCTGGAGCGGTGAGAAGAAAGGTTTTTGGATTTAGCCCTTAGACTTGCACAGAGACATGTTTACCATAACCTCTGGCCTGCACAGAACCAGGTTTATTTTGCAAAGATTCTTGCAAGTGGTCTCCACTGCCTTGATGTTAGTGTTTTTCTGTCTCTCCCACCTCCAGCCCCTGCTCAAACCCAGAACCTCTGCAAAGCCCCATTCTCAGTAGCTGCTTTGCTCCCTCTGTGTTAAGCATCCCTAAAACCTGAGCCATAATAGCATCCCTGCTAATTATATCACTGCAGATTTATTTCATGGTAATATTATTGCTGGCCTCAGGCATCACCACTATCATTGGAAAACATCGAATGATCACAGCTCCTTAGCTGCCTCCATTAAACCTGAGAGAAGCGTCTGGGCCTGTTTATAAGTTTGTCTTTTGATGAGAGCCAAGGATTGATGAGCTGGTAGATGCGAGGTTTGCGGAACGTGCCCTGGAGGGAAGCTTGCCTCGTCGCAGCAGCCATAAGGTGCAGATGGCAGGAGCGCTGGCTGAATGCGTAGGCAGCATGGGAAGCGGGGATCGAGGCGGCAGCGTCACCTTTATCTCTTCAGGGCAGACCTTGCCCCCTCCCTGGCAGCAGTATCCAGCGCCCAGGGCCGTGCAGCATTCCGGGCGGGACAGCTCTGCGCTCCGGACCAGAGGCGTTGGGGGCTCGGTCGGAGGCTTCTCTCCCAGGGAAACAGGCATTTCGAGTAAGCAAGACATCTTGTGGCAGGAGAAAAAGGCAAACACAGCAGTGCTTTTTTTTCAACAAAAAAATGGAGAAAAAGAATTCAGGAGTTTTCCATATGTTTTCCTTGCTAGAAATAAAAAGCTGCGGCTGGTGTGCTGGGTACCAAGGCCGGCCGCTAAGAGCGTGGCTGTAGGTCAGTGTGGTGTCCCCCTGGCTGTTCTGTTCCTGGGACCCAAGCTCGTAGCTGCTTGGTGCCGTGGGCTGTGTGTCCCTTACGGAGCACAGCGGTGGGATGGCAGTAGGTCTGTAGGGTGAAGTACTTGGTGCTGAAGACCTGATATCCCCATTCTGGTTTTTGAAAGATATATCAAAATATTTCAGCACACATCCCAGTACCGCGCAGGTTTGTTGCGAAGGAGTTTTTGTCTGTGCCTGAAGCCTGGTTTGACTTGCAGGGATGGGGTGACCATCATCCCTGACCATTGCTCTTCTCCATGGATCCCCATGGTCCCCAGACAGCCACCTAAGGGAATGGCGGAAGATTATCACAGATCTGAGATTTAGCTCATGTGGAGAACGCGAGGAGGTAACTTATCAAGACCCCTTTCAAGATCTATAAAAGTAGATCAGTTGTTATTGATTTCACTGTGTCTGCACGTAAAGTTCTTTTTGGTTATGGTGTGAAGTGCTCCAGCACGGTGATGAGTGGGCCAAAAACTTGACTGAAATGGGGTCAATAAATTACATGCAGACAAAAGGCACTTACACTCAGACTGCATCAAGTCTCTTGGTAATTTCAGCAAAACAGTCAGAGCAGAAATATGCTGATAATTATTTAAATTAGACTCTGAGCATTGAATTTTTTTTCTTCAAGTAACAGCACTTCAGCACTTGTCCAGATGAGTGCTAATTTACCCAAATGGAAAGGTTTATTAAACATGCCAGCCAGTGCTTTAGTAATATTTAGGACAGCAATTTTGCTTTATTATATCTCTTAACAAAGAGCACACAGGCTTCTTGATCCAGCACCAGCGCAGTTGGGGGATGCTGGGCAAGATCATTGTAAGCCCTGCCTGGTCTTGAATTAAGGTACATCTTTTTTGCTTCAATTTTGCCTCTTTGCCAAGTGCAAACCTGGGACCCGATTTGAAAAAACTTCACTGACTTAACTGGATTGAGGGGCATCCAGATGTCTTCCAGGTGCAGAAGTCATGGCTACGATTTGGAAATATTGAAGGATGACATTGAGCTTGCTCCAGTGAAGTGGGCCCCAAGCCACGTGCTGAAGAAGATGAGCCTCAGTTCCTCCTGCTGCCCCTTGCTCGATCTAAGGACTCATTTGGCACCAAGACAATCCCGGCCCCGCATTGTTTGCCTTCCCTCACTGGTCCATCACACACAGCCTCCTGGTCTCAGTCGTTACCGGGTTTTGTCACAAGTGGTGACAACAGGTAGATACAAGCAGGTACATACAGTTGAATCTGAGCTGGAAGCTATTCTGTGTGTTTGTCTTTGTTTCACCCCCAGGGCTCTGTTTGGAGATTAATCCCACTGTGGCACAGTGGCTTTGCTGTTTCCATTAGGACTCTACGTTTGTTTGTTTTATATATTTGTGAAGATGCTTCATGAAGTCCAATGGATTGAGGTTCTGCTAAGACATCCAGTAGAAGCCTTCTGTTGCTGTTTGTGAGTGCAGATGTTTGTGGATTCTCCCAGGACTCAGATGGGGAATTAAGTCCACTTGCCATGGATTAGAGATAATATAGAAGTGTCTTAGTCTAAGAAAGAGGATGGTTATATGGTGTGTTTCTTGAAGATCCATCCAGGGGAAAATTTCTTCAAGGCTTTGGAATTCCTCTGAGTCCTCCAGAATAAAGACCATCCCCTCCTTTATGAGTGCATGCTCACCAAGGACATGAGGATTAGAAATACTGTATAACATACCAAAATCTATGTTGTGCTGTTTGTATCCTTAAGACCTTGTCTGAGGTAGAGAGGCAGGAACAGAATTCTGAAAAGGACTTTGGTTTTCTGCCGTTAGAGTTTTAATAAGAGTTGAAGGAACAGGGTACAGTCAGAAGTTCACTAGCTTTCTGCTGTAGGGCGACATAGTTTGCATACATCATGTTCATTGATAATGGTATCTCTCCATCCTCTGATTACTGGTGGGAACTGTCATCTTTGCCTTTTTATAGCAGATGTCTTTCTTTACTGAAACTTCTTCCTCCTTGCTCCTTCCATAAATATCTTCTTCCTCTCTCGCTTTCTTTCCTCTTTATTCCTCCCAAGATTGCTATGTTAAGGTATCGAACTATAAATCTTGGGAGTGTCTGGAGCTCTGGCTGTTTGCAGAAGATTTGGCAAGGGAGAACCTATTGGAGTTCTGGGTTGTAAATTCTTCCAGAGCTCGGATGCAGGGTGCAGCCAACGGTGATGGGAAGATTTTGGCTCAATTCCAGGCACTTGGTGTCTTCGCTACCGTCAGGTGAGCAAGTGGTGTCACAGCAGTGAGCGGAAAGGCTGTGGCTGCTCTCCTATGCAAGTGTGGATGTTGAATGTCCCAGAGGAGAAACAGAGAGGTGGATCTTCTCTAGAGTTAATGCAGAGGCTCTCTAATCTCCACAGAGCGCTGGAGTCACCCCCGACAGGTCCTGTTTTGCTGGAAGCGCAGAAGAGCTGCCGGGAGGAAACAAGCCTTCTCTGCTCCCAGACATGGGTGGGCAGGAGGCCAGGTCTTCTAGGGACCATTGCTGATTTCCATCCTCCTCATGCTCCGGAAAGGGCAGAGCATCTTCTCTCGCAGCTCCTGAGAGGTGGGCGGTGTGTGTCTGAGGGAAGGACCCAGTTCCCAATGATAGTATAGCACAGAATCATAGCATGGGTTGAGGTTAGAAGGGACCTTAAAGATCCTCTAGTTCCAACTCCCTGCCCTGGGCAGGGACACCTCCCACCAGACCAGGCTGCTCAAAGCCCCATCCAGCCTGGCCTTGAACACTTCCAGGGATGGGGCAGCCACAGCTTCTCTGGGCAACCTGGGCTATCAATTTCCCGTCATGCAGTGCTGGTGCTATTTACAGGCCTGGCAGTTGGCTGGTAGGAATATGAAATTTTCAGAATGGGGAACATAAATGGAAATAATTTGAAAGGAAACTTGCTCTGCATTATTGACAATACCTGTGTTTTAGTGTTTGGTGTCCCTGCGACACCTCGTTTACGGTGGAGCCCCAGTGTGCCATGAACCTTCATCCATCCACAGTAACAGGGATGTGGGGACATAGCTTAGAGGAGCTTACTCTGGCTTATCCACCTTTAAAAAGTGTAGAGAGACAGACACTCTGAGATTCAACTTTACTGTTCCAGCATCTTTCTCACCACTCTGATTGGAAGTGCTTAACCTCCTCTTCATTAATCAGTTTGAATTTTATCTAAAATTCATCCTCGATGAAGGCAAATTAGGTAGAGTCTGCTGCTTCAATCTTGGGCTGAAAATAATGGCAGTGCATGCCGGGTTTAGCAGGTAAGTGCACTGCAGCTTGGATGAGAGTGACGCTGTATTTTTGGGGGCTCTGTACTGACGAGGCGAGGGGAGTTGGCCGTGTCCTGTGTGCTGGGTTCCCAACAGGCGATACAGGCAGGACAAGCGGCTGATGCTGTACCGGTGAATGACAGGTGACATGTGGTTGGGGTGCCACAACCCAGAAGAGCAATACAAGTCAATCATCAAGTCATTGAGGTCGGCAGGGTCCTCTGGAGATTGTCCAGTTGAAGCCCTGCTCAAAGCAGGGTGAGCTGGAGCAGGCTACCCAGGAAATCACTTGTTCTTGGGGAGGTTGCTGTTGTTGTTCTCGTTTTACAGATGGGGAGAGTAAGGCCTGGGCAGTGACTTGGCTGTGGTATCTGGGAGGTGAGTGAAGGTGGTTGGGGTGCCGTGCCTGGCATGATGGTGAGAAGGTGAAGAAGGCCTTCAGGCTGCAAGGGACGTACGTGTGTGCTTACTCATTTCACGAGCTCCTGATTGCAATGGCACTGTCTTTCCATTAAAGACATTTTTTTCAGGGATCAAAGCTACTAAGACCTGTAAGACTTGAAGAATTTTAAGATCCATACATAAATGCATTGGAGAGGTTTGTCTTCTCTGAACAGCTCCTTTACTGTTGCATGTTTTTGTAGAGAGAAGAGTGGAAAACAAGGAATAAGGGGTATAAGAGGCAGTGAACTCTGTTGGTAGAGTCCTTGGCCTTCTGGACACCATTCTACTGAGATCCTCTGTAACAAGGACTTTTGGGAAGTGGTCTTCCTCTAGTGGTCTGCTCAAGTTCCGCCAATGGGGCAGCTACACAGTCCCCCCTGAGTGTGTGGCCTCCTGGTCCACCCTCCTGTGCCCATGGAGCAGACTTACAGCTCCTGCCACAAGGTTTCCTGGGAAAATTAGGCAAATAGCCAGGCACCCTGGCAGAGTCTGGCGAAGCCACCTTCTCCTGCCTGGGTGTGCAACGAGCATCCCGCTGGGGTAACTGTCCCAGACAGCCAGAGACCATCTTAAATGTCTGATGAACCTTTCGTGGCAGGATTTCAGCCATGCCCTTTCCTTGGGAAGAGGTAATGACTGCAAGACGCTCACTTTTGAGCTCCTCCACTCATCCGAAGCCTGCGGGCCTTATCCCGGCTGAGGCTCCCCCCCGATGGCTGGGGCCATCGAGGCGGGGAGCTGGGACTGATTGGCTGCGGTATTGCAGAAAGCTGCTGGCTAATTTACCTAATCCGTAGCGCCGAGTTGAAATGCAAAAGTGCCGGCTCTCATCACGCCGCAGCTGCAATTTACATTGGGAGGGAAAGGGGGGAGCACGCTCCTGAGGGAGACACGAGCTCTTTCGCTGCGTGGATTGCCAGTCTCCGCTCCTACTTGGGGGGCAAAAAAAATGGCAGTCTCCCATTCTGCTTTATTTTCTGTCTTATTTCTCCCCTCTCTTGCTGTTTGAGGGCAGATAGTGTAAGAATTAACCTCCAGGGTCGTTGGTGACTTCCTAGCAAGAAAAAACATGATTTGCAGGCTCCTAAGAAAATGAATTTCACTGGCAGGAGCCACACCTAGAGAACCCTCTTTCTGTTAGGATGTAGACATTTTGTAAAGTGTCCTGAGTCCCCAGTTTGTTGTCTCCACTGTGGACCTGAAAGGCTTTTATAGCCCGAATCCGACTCCCTCTTGTAAAGCACCTCGCTGTGCTTCTTGTGGGGGTTCGAGACCTGGTGTGTGGATCTGTTCTTTACAGGGGGTCGCTCAGTCGATTGGTGGCGGGTTAACAGCTTCTGCATCTTGTGAAAAAGAGGAACACAACGAAAACCAGATCAAACCCCACATTTTGCTGCACTGCCTGAAGGGAGCTTGTGAGCTGAGAGTTTGTCCCTGCAGTCCTTTCCTGCTGCTTTCTGCTGTGACTGATGAGTGGGACGAGAGTGACTCGGTGTCACGGAGCATCTCCGCAGGCAAAGCCTTCTGGCCGTCTGGGCCTGAACTTACTTTGCACTGCTGTTGCTCTGTTCTAGCTGCTTAGCTAAAGCTTTGATGCTTGTGGGTTGTCTCATCAGGAGGAGGAACTAATGATGGAGCTAGTGATGCGCTCCTCATTTCCGAGATTGCACACCAAGACTGGTTCTGCTGATACAACGTCTTTGCTCACAGTGGCATGAAATTCTTGCTAGAACAGTGCTCGGAAAGCTGTTCTTAAAATCCTGGGTGATATAGCAGGATTCTGCTCCGATGTGTCTGCACAAAGCAGGCATGGTTAGATGTGTTGCTCAGGGCCTTGTCTGTTGGGTTTTGAAGATCTCCAAGGGTAAAACGCCTACACTCTGGGTCCCTCTTCCAGTGGTGACCCAACCACATGTGATTTTTTTTTCTAATCAGAATTTGCCCTGTTGCATCCACTGCCTCTCATCCTATCCCTGTGCATGTCTGAAAAAAGTTTGGTTTCAGCATGCTTCAGAAACGTGTTGAACTGCTTGCACCCTGTCACGTTGCCCTTCCAGCAGCTGAAGGAGAGGGTAAAGCCCCTGGGAGTACCAAAACCTATCTGTTCTTCTGTCTAGAGACTTTCCCTCGCTTTCAGGTGATTTCGTGCTCGGTGCCTCTGTTCTTTGACTTCTTTACCCCATTAAAGACGTGGGTTTGAATGAACAACCAGTGTAACCCTCTGCCCACCTGCTTCCATTTCTGGCATTCCCTGCACACACAGCCTGTGTTTTAGGGGATGCCCTATCTTATATCAGCTCTCCTGTTCCAAAGATGACTTCTTGACCCCTTTTCATTCAGGAAAAAGGTTATGCAAATAGCTTCAAGCAGGATTTGCCCAACTTCTGTCATAGCAAAAATTATTTTGACCCGGGATTGAAACAGGGAGCTGGATGTCACCGTGGACTTGGGCCGGGCAAGCAGAGGGCATTCCTCCCTGTTGCTGATGCTATGGAGAGACCCTCCTGCCTGCTTTGATGCTCGCTTATCACCAGGGGAGATGGTGTTAACAGTGCTTGAGCACTCCTGTTGCCCAGTGCTGGATGTCGGGTGATTGAACACTGGAACGGGTTGCCCAGGAAAGCAGTGGCGGCTCCATCCTTGTGTGTACTTGGGTCTCAACTGGACACAGTCCAATGCCAGTACTCAGTAGCCACATCTTAATGGGGACCAGGACTTAGGAATTTCCACCTAAATGTGAGGAGGAACTTCTTTCCCTTGAGGGTGTCAGAGCCCTGGCACAGGCTGCCCAGGGAGGTGGTGGAGTCTCCGTCTCTGGAGACATCCCAAACCCGCCTGGAGGCGTTCCTGTGCCCCCTGCTCTGGGTGACCCTGCTCTGGCAGGCGGTTGGACTGGGTGATCTCCAGAGGGCCCTGCCAACCCCTGTGATTCTGTGACTTGGGCATACGATGGTCTTTTTGCCTGAAATAACTAAAGCAGGCGTTCACGCTCTGAACTGAGGAAGGAGGGTTGTGGTGGTGCAGCAGCGGTAGAAGACGAGCTGCGAGCGGTATGTAGGACACCCGCTCCTGACTTCCAGCCAAGCTGAGGTGGAGGAGGGAGCGTTACAGATGACTTTGTTGAAGTCATCAGGAGAACAGCACGTCTCCGACTTACTTTATAGGTCTTGTGCGGATTTCATGTGCCGGAGCTAAAATAATACACGATCCTGTAAACTGGCTTTTTTCAGGGTTGTAGGAAATAACCCAGCCATTCAGCTAGAGCAGCAGAGAGCACCCATCAGCCTTGGCAGGGTGGGCTGTTCTGACTGCTGTCAAGATGCTGTTTCTGAGGCGGCTGATGGAAAGAAGGGAGCTGGGAGGCAGAACTGCACGGTGCTGGACCACGGGTGGCAGAGCAGCCTGAACAGGGAGTGGGGGGAAACGAAACAGGAGCACGAGGACTGCCAAACCGATGACAGTAATGTGTTTAGGACAACATGTCAGAGAAATGAAAGAATCAATCTGGATGATTTTTTCGGTAAATTCGATGTGTGCCTCCAGGACACAGGAGTCACACCAGTGTGGGGTTCGCCTGGCCTTTCAGGTGGGGTGTCCAATGGGTTCGGAGTATTTTCCCCAGAGGACTGTGGAGGAGTGTCTGCTCTTTAGGCATGGAGGTTTACTTGAGATTTCCTTTACTGCTTTCCTAAATCCAAAGATTCTACTGTAGGGAAGAAGGGCACTAAAAAAAAAAAAAAAGTTGTAAAATTCAATTGTGCAGAATCTGGAATATACCAGGAGCTGCCACACCTTATCCGTGGTAAAGAGGAATTTTTCTGCTCCCTGACAGGCTTCCTCTGCACGTTCAGTGTGCAGCTGAAGTGGGCTTTTTGCTGTCTTTCCTTATCGTAATCTCCTAATTAGTTTGCTGCATTCACTCCTCAATCGCTTCAAGCATTAAAGTGCAGCGAGTCCTGTTATGTAGCCCTTTTCCATCTACATTACCTACTTAAGCAAACTGCAAATTAAGATTTATTTATTTATTGTCTACAACTTCAGCCTTTTGGATATGCCAAGTAACTTGTGCGTTAGAAACATTGGTCTCACGGGCGGTGGGTTCCCCATCTCCCCCTCCTTCTGGTCAAGTTACGGAGAAGTGATAACTCATCACAGGAATGCGTTCTCTGCATCCCTCTCTGATTTGGTCCTTTGCCTGGATGCATTTTTGTATTGTGGTTTAGTTGTTATAAGGGGAGGATGAATGATTCATTGCTGTCTCACAGCGGAGGGGTCAGCGGGTCGCCCGCAGCCATATCTTATTATCATCTGGAACTTACTCTGCTGAGGTGTTGCTAACCGTCTGTAATACATACTGCTCATTTCCGTGGCATGCTCATAACCTCTGCTAATTATTTATAAAGGGTTAATTAATAGGATTCTGCTCTAAACAGTGACCCGGTGGTCTTTGTTTCTGGTCCTTCAGCTAAAGTAACAGCACTCTTACTGAAAACAGCAGTAATTTATTCTTGAGAACAAGGGTTTTGAGATGTTGTATCAAAGCTTCACAGAAAACCCGAATGTGGCGTCTACCTCTTTCCTCTGATCACTGATTTTGTAATTTTATAAAAGAAAGCAATCAAGTTTGTCTCATTATATTGGTGCTCATTGTTCAATTCTATTATCCTTTTAGGCTTTCCTCTTAACGTTTGTTCCACTGTTTTAGTAAGGCTTGAAATTAGACTAATTCCCCAGATCACTCTTTTTCCAGTTTCAAAATTTAGATGAAACAGATTAAGATTATTGAGTTCTGAAAATCAAAGAGACAATAAGGTAGAACCATTAATGTGCTGAAAGAGACCATTTGCCTGGTCCCGTTAGCCCCTGCTCCGAAAGCAAAAGCAGAGGGCACCTGGTATAATTAAAAGGCAACAGGTCTACTACAAGCTAAAGGAAATGCTTTTTAATGCAGCTTGTAGCTAACTGGTAGAACTTGTTGCTTGAAGATGCTGTCAGAGCAAGACACAAAAAAGAGGGGGAGCTTATTATGAATAAGAACAGTAGCTCCAATTCTGCAGTAGTTGCGATAATTCTTGCTTGTGTAGGGGTGCCATTGCAACAGTGGGTTTAGTTGAGTGATGGAGACTTTCAAGATCAATGTGAGTACCTGTAAATTGAGCCAAGGAGAAGATAAATGACCAAGGCTGTTCTGTTTCTTGCTTTGGGAAGATTTAAGGCAATAATTAGTGGGGCTAGGAAAATTATTTCCCTTCTTGCAGATGGATTTTGTAAGAAATGTAGTTGCAGTCTTTCAGGCTGAGGAGATGAGAGTTGGGTCTTTCTCTAGGCCATCTGTGAAAGTTGGTGGGACTCCAGGCCACTTCCACTACAGCAATCTCCGCTTTTCCTGAAAGATGCATAAAAACTTTCCCATTTGTGCTTTACAAACATACCACAGACTGAGACCACCTGGCAATAACTCTCTAAAAAACCTCCCAAGTAGGTATCTCCTATTTTACTGAGCTTTAAACTGCTTTGTATCTACAAAGTACAATTGGTAGGGAGGAGGGGTGTGTTTTATTACGCCTGCCTCAGTAGCTGAGACCAATAGCTACTCTGCCTTTTCAGCTCTATCAACTGTTTGGATATAAAATACGTATTTTTTTAGTCACTAATGTGAGGATGATGAACAGGGGAGATGAGAATAAGCCCACTGCTCTAATGAGAATTTTAGGCATCAGAATGTGCGTGCACATCTTCAGCACTTCTCACCCTACACTTCATTATTGCTTTCTAAGCCTTTTGCTTTAAAAATCAAACAGTTTCTTAAACAAGCAGTAGTTCTTCATGCATTTTACCCATTCTGTCTATTAAAAGATCTTGACCCCTCCATTTCCATCTTTTGGGATAAAAGTAGTAAGTTGTGCCAATTTGGTAGTCAGTATGTGGAAATCAGTGTGTCTATGAAACGCATATTCTCTTTGATTGCCTGCATTTAAGCCTGATTATGTTCAAATCACCCAAACATCACAAAGTGCTATGTGAAGTATAATAACCTCTCATCAGAGGCAGACAGAGAGAAGGAAAAACAACTCTTTAGATTTTGGTAGAACCCAGAGAGTTTTACACATCGGCTTTTCAAACGCCAGCCTGTTGGGAACATCACAGAGCCAAAAGTCTGGGTGCTACTTTGCAAGCACCAAAGCTTGGAGATCTCCGAAAGGGGTGAGGCTTTAAAGCCAAGAATATGTTCTGCTTTTTAGTAAATCCACCCCAAAAGCTGCTGATGTTCCACCGTTCACTCGCATGCTACCAGATTCCACCAATCTTCACACGTGACGTTAACGACCTGCCGCTCCTGTTGGGTGCGATGGAGATTAAAACAGGTCTTTTGCCAGCCTCCAAAGAAAATGGAGAAATCTGCCAGCCTAACGCCTGAGCTGCTGCGGAGCAGTGTGTCCCAGAGACCTTGCGCTTGGCCTCTGCCAGCAAAGATTTCTTGATCCGTTTGCCCTCTAATAAGAGCGTGCAGCTCTTATTAGATCATGGTCTAATGCAGATCATGCGTTAGATCTGCATTAGACCATGCAGATCATGGTCAGGTGGGGTAGAACCACTCCTGCTGCCTTGGACTGTCTCAGATGCAGTGTCTGCACTTCTCCGTATCCCTCTGTGTGGTTTTTTTTGGTGTTGTGCTCCTCACCTGGGAAACAATTTCTGCACCCCTAAAATGATTGCCTTGGCTCCCAGCCCAGCAGTCTGGGGCCGCAAAAATCTACATGTCAGCTAAAATAACTTACTTACCTTCTAGGTTTTGACACTGGCAGGGTGGCAGAACCTGGTACACCCATAGGGAGCCCCGTTATCCCCCTCCCCTGCAATCCCGCGGTGGTACAGGGGTGCCCGGTGGGATCACTGCATGCTGTACTGCACGTGGCATGGACAGAGTCCTCCTGCTTTCCCAGGAGACCAGTCTGGCACTTTGTCATGGGAGTGACATTCCGTCAGAAAGGTGTAAGTGAAGGGATGGCTTTTAAATCACTAACTTACATTTCCCAAAGCAAGAAGAAGGTTTCTCACGTTTCTTCCATAGTGCTGAGACTTGCATGTGTGTAGAGTCCCACCTGGATCTGGGTTCCCCTAACGCACAGGCACCATGGGAGAAGGGAGGGAAGGAGTGGGAGCCATTAACTCTGGATCCCCGTCTTCCCTCTGCCTCTGCGTGGCTGATGGTGATTTAAATTGTCAGCTTAATGCATTCACCCCTTTAACTCAAAAACATGTTTGAAGAGAGAAGGAGGGTGAGGACAGACCCCTTCCAGCTTTGGAGAATTCCAGCTTTACTGTTTACCGATTTAGGCCCATTAATGTCTCCAGTGGATGGGAGTCCCACATCTGCCTTTGTCTGATAAAGTTGGCAGGTCTCTGGGTTGGGAACTCTCTCCTACACACAGAATCATAGGGTTGGAAGGGACCCCTGGAGATCAGCTAGTCCCACCCCCTGCCAGAGCAGGGTCACCCAGAGCAGGGTCACAGGAACGCCTCCAGGCGGGTTTGGGATATCTCCAGAGACGGAGACTCCACCACCTCCCTGTGCAGCCTGGGCCAGGGCTCTGCCACCCTCAAGGGAAAGAAGTTCCTCCTCATGTTTAGGTGGAACTTCCTGTGCTCAAGTTTGTGCCCGTTACCTCTTGTCCTGTCCCTGGGCACCACTGAAAAGAGCCTGACCCCATCCTCCTGACACCCACCCTGTCAGTATTTATAGGCATTGATAAGGTCACCCCTCAGCTGTCTTTTTTCCAGACTAAAGAGACCCAATTCCCTCAGCCTTTCTTCATCAGAGAGGTGTTCCAGTCCCCTCAGCATCTTGGTAGCCCTTTGCTGTCCCCTCTCCAGCAGTTCCCTGTCCTTCTTGACCCGGGGAGCCCAGCACTGGCCCCAGCACTCCAGATGTGCCCTCCCCAGGGCAGAGCAGAGGGGGAGGATGACCTCCCCCCACCCGCTGGCCACACTCTGCTTGATGCCCCCCAGGATGCCATTGGCCTTCTTGGCCACCAGGGCCCATCGCTGGCTCATGGCCATCCTGTTGTCCACCAGGACTCCCAGGTCTCTTTCCCCAGAGCTGCTCTCCAGCAGGTCACCCCCACCCTGTCCTGGTGCAGGGGGTTATTCCTCCCCAGGGGCAGCACCCGACACTTGCTGTGGTTGAATTTCATAAGGTATTGAATTTCATAAGGTAACTTCACGTGTGTGTGTGTGTATTTGGATGTGCAAGGACACTGCCCGGCACGGCAGGTCTCTGGTCCGGAGGGCTCTGAGTACCGTCCCAGCACAAAGCCACCGCAGTACCAGTACAGCCGCCCAGCACAATGAATGCTGCCTGCTCATCTCCAGGCAGCTGTGCCCGGAGGTTTCCTTGTCCTCTAAGAAAGCATGGTTGTTGCAGTTTCAGGGCTGTGCTCTCAATCCCTTAAGTAAATTACCAAGAAAAATGGTTGGTGCTATTTTTTTCCCCATTGTGCTCTGCTAGTTGTGTTTAGGGCTGTTGTGCCGGATTTTCTTCTTTTTATCCCCTTGTTTTTCAGCATGTCTGCCTTTTTCCTTTCTCTTTATACTGAGATTTGTCCTTTCTTTTATTGAAATTAAAATGCCACATCTCCGCCAATCTGAGACTGAAGCAAAACTGAGACTAGAGAATAGTTTGTTTCTAATTGAGATTTGAAAAATATCCCTCAATAATGCTTACAGCTATTATGCGTGGGAATATTTTGATTACACTTGTTATGGCAAGCCCACATCCTGCCGTTGCAGGATAAGAGGACAAATGAGAGCAGCCTTTCCACCAAGAGGTGTCTATCCTGAGGAGCAGATGGCTTGGGGTGGAAGCTGTGTTGCATTTGCACGTACATCGCTGCGTGGCCTGCGAGCGCGGCGTGAAGAGGCGCGCAGTGATGTAAAACACTGCCAGGTTTGCTTACCCACACTGGGCTTTTTTAATTTGGGTTTCTGTAGCCTTTAGCAGCGCTGACCTCCAGCCCTTTGGGGATTCCCCGAGCGCCAGGGAAATACCCCCGGTGTCTTTGCACCCTTTGCAGCATGAATGCCCCGAGAGATGGGCTGAAGGCTTTCAGAGTGGGTCTGCAAAAGATAACTGAGAAAAGCCAGCCTTGTGTTATTGAGCTTAAACTCCCTGCCTGGAACATACAGCTCGGCTGGAAAACTGGTAGGAGTCTGTAAGTCCCCCAAAAAAAAACCCCAAAAAAACCAGCTGGAAAATGCTGCAGTGCGAGTGTCCAGCGCGGGCAGGCAGGAGGGGAGAATTGTCAGCAGGAATATTCTGGGAGTATTCATGGAGCTAAACGTGCTTTGTAATGTCAAAACACAGACGGGTGTGGAAAGGCTATGCAGCTAACGGCTAGCTCAGTAGGCCTAAATCTGCGGTTGAGCTATAAACAAGTGAAGCCCGGTGCCCATCGGCAGCTTGACTTGGGAGTGCCTGGCGTCTGCGCATGGCTGAGCTCGGCAGTTAGCGGCGGCGTGCAGCTGGCGCGGGGAGCCAGGAGCCGCTCGGTGACAGACAGTTAATGGGGAGGCAGCTCTGCCATTTGGGAAGGGTTCAGATGGATACCAACCCACGAAAAGAGCGAAATTCGGAGAGGGAAAAGAGCGTCTGGATGCTTAACACCATCAGGTGCTCTGCGACGGACAGTCAGGATTGGAGACTGACGAGGAGAAGTGAGTCTGCTTAGGTCAGAGCGCAAGGCATGGCTGAGCCGTGGCATCCCGGCATCGGGATCGGTGCAAGGGGTGACAGCGAGCCGCCTTGCTGCCCACACGTCACCCATGTCCCCTTCTGCTCTGCGCAGTGGGAGAGCCGTCAGAACATCTCGGAGGCTTTGACAGCTCCCGTGGCTGCTTGTTACTTTTTTTCCTGAGTGATTGAGTCTGGGGTCCCACCCTGGCCGTTATGGAGTTAGTTTGTGCGTGAATGTAGAAGAATAACAAAGAATCTGCCAGAGACATCTCCTGTCTGAGCTGAGATGCAACCCTCCGTGTCTGGAGTGAAAACCTGGAGTCCTCAAAGTCAGCTGCCTCCTGGGCAGCTGGACCAGAACTGCAGGCTTGCATCTCATGTCCAAAACCAGCCCTTCCAGAGCCCGCAGCTCAACCTGGCGTTCGTCAGCGCTGCCTTCCTGCTTCTAAAACAAGTGCCTGTGCGTACCTGGCTGCCTCTGTCCTCCTGTCTGAGCTCTGCTTCATCCACAGCATCATAGAAGGGTTAGAGTTGGAAGGGACCGTAAAGAGCATCTAGTTCAAACCCCCTGCCCTGGGCACGGACATCTTCCAGTAGACCAGGTTGCTCAGAGTCCCGTCCAGCCTGGCCTTGAACACCTCCAGGGATGGGGCAGCCACAGCTTCTCTGGGCAACCTGGGCTCAGGACCCCTGCTCTCCCCAGAGCCGGGTCTGGTGCTCCTCCAGTCTCCCCGGTGCGGAGCAGCCGGCAGGCAGGAGGCAGCACGGGCAAGTGTGTTTGGTTAAACATTTGCGCAGCTAGGCAGCTGAGAGTGAGGGAATCCATGATTTTTGTCTTCCTTTTTTGGCTAAAAGGTCAAATTTACATTGAATATATTTGTGTTCCACGCGGTAAAAACAAATGTAACTGCTTGAGTGCGTGCAAGGGGCATTGCCTGCTAACTGGGGCGCTCAGAAGAGCGCTCGCTTGTGCGTGGAGGCAGGCAATCGCTCTCCAGTATTGTTCTTTTTAGGGCAAGGCTTTGCAGGGAGAGCGGAGGAGGAGGCGGGCGCTGCAGGGAGAGGGACGGTGGCAGCGCAGCGGCCGCTGCTGCAGCTTTTGGGTGGCTGTGGGGAGGGAGAGCCAGGGCCAGGCTGCTCAGGGGGCTTCCATTGCTGCATCAGGGAGGGCTGGAAGTTGGTAACCCTAAAACACAGTGATTTGTAGAGCAAATGGCTGAAATGTGCTGGAGCTGCAGGAGTTTGGGAAGTGCTGAGTATCACCAGCTTCTCCTGGAAAGCCTGTGGGGCTTTTCCTTTTGACTTGCAGGCCTTTGAGGAGGAGCTGCAGGAGGATGCTAGAAGGAAGAGGGATGTTGCAGCCATGGGGAGTAAGGCCAAGGCAAGGGTGCAGAGCCAGAGGCAGCCTCGTCTCGAGGCTCTCCCCAGATCTTCAGCTCTGCCCTACTTGCTCACTCTTCTCTCCCAGAAGTTCATCCGTTTGTATCTTTCTCTCTCAAATTATCCTCCCTGCCTCCGACCGTGGGAACTCTTCCTCGTCAAGGAATGCAAAGCCATTGTGCCCTTGTTCAGGTGTCCCTGGAGAGCTCAGGTGGAGATGGAGAAGGGGTGGCTCTTACCTCTCCCCCAGCCCCATGTGTATCTGTGCTCCCTGTTTCTCACCCGGCAGGCATCCCTCAGCATTGCCCCCCTCTGAACATGGGTTTTCCTTGCGCTGAGTCTGTCTCCCTGCCCACACAGCACCTGACGCGCTGGAGCTGAATCAGAGCACTGCAAATCCCCACCAGGGAGCTGGGCTCTGGCAAGCTTTAGGAGTCTTCTGCTGGGCATGGCTGGTAGACAACTGGGATCTGTATTCATTGGGCCACGTTGCTGCTCTGTGCTACATGTCTGAGTGTGGAGGGGTTTGTCACCAGGCTGGTGCCTTTCCATGGCTGTTGGGGTGGCTCCTCTGCCCCTTGCGCATCGCCTGCCTGCAGCAGAGCCTGGGGCAGTGCTGGTTGCGCAGCCGGGGAGGAGGCGACTGGGCTTTTTCATATGCTGAGCACAGCTCCACAGCGGGTCGGTCATCCCGGGCACTTCGTTACCTCTGCCTGGCCTCAGCCAGGAGCCAGCGATGGGTTGCATACGCTCATCATTTACCTCCGCTTGCCTCACAGAGACGTTTGTTTCACAAACAGCTAATCCTGCCGGTACTTGCCAGTAAGCAGTAGTTACTCTGAGCCCTCCTCGCACTGGTGGAGCCTTCCCTCAGCTGCCTGGACTCAGCAACCGAATGGAGATGCCCCTTGATTTCTTTTGCTTGGGCGGTTTTCTTCCAGCCAAGCATACTGGGTCATCTCTTGGAGGAGTTGGCACATGGAGGCAGCCAGCAGAAGAGGGGGAAGAGAACGGGACCATCCCTCCTCAGCAGCTTTTAAGCATCCCCATGACCAGCTGAGGAGGGATAAAGAGTATTTCACTCCTTAGTCAAACAAGGAGTCAGTCAGTGGTGGACCGAAGAGACGGTATCTGCTCCAACAAACTTATGTTTGTCTCTCCAAGGAAGTGAAGCATGCTGCTTATAGTGGAGGGGCAGATTGTGTCCTGGATGGGGAAGAAAGGGGATCTATTTTGAGGAAGAGAGAGTAAATCTCTCCAGGGCCTCTAAAGGGCTTGTGACAGGAGATAAGTGCAAATAAGTGTAGTAGAGGGAGGGGCAGATTTCACTGCTGGAGGTGAAGTGTGGTTATCTTTCATTCCTTCACCAGTATCTTTTATAAACCTTCCTAATTGTGCTTTCTCTTTGCGTAATTCCATCAGGGTTTTTCTGTTCTATCTCAATTTGTCCAAATTAAATGCAGTTTCCAGGTGAATAAGTAAAACCAAATCATTCTCCACTCAAAGTTGTGGCAAATCTCTAAAGCAGAGCACTGGGGCCGTGTTAGCAGTGTGCCCTCGTGGAAGCTGCACAGATGAGGTGGAGAGCTGCTGTTCCAGGGCTGGAGGAAGAAAAAGTGTCTGTCGGTGAGCAGGGGCCCTCTCTGATGTACATGCAGATACTCCGTACTGCTAGATACTGGTGATGGCCGGCTGGAAACCCAAAGGCTTTTGAGAAGTTAGTGGTCCAGGCGTGGTGTCCAGAGACCTCCACCTTCTGGTGACAGTGGCTGCAGTAAGGAGCACGCTCCGCAGCTGCAGCAGTCTTATTCCAGCACTGCATCTGGCCGTGGAGCACGGGGAACGATGTGACACGTGCCGCAGGGCTTCTTTTGTCTTACACTTCCTTGCTCTTGCTTTCATACCTCTTGTGCACAACCTCTGGCTGCTGGAAAGATGCCGGTTGCCCCGCTGGACCGCTTTGCTGTCCCTGGGGCTCAGGCATTGCAGTGCTGGCAAATGGGACTGAGCGGGGAAGCTGCACCCTGTCATGTGCAGTGAGCTCCCTGCACCCCAAAGATGAAACGAGAGACAGCAAATATTCCTGCTGCATGTTCTGCGTGGCACGTGTCGCTCCCCAGGGGCAGGTCCAGCCCCAGGGCAGCCTGCGAAGGGAAAACCTCTCTGGAAGCAGCTCCTACCCCTTGGTGTTAAGTGATGTAGGTCCCAGCCCCTCTTCTTCAATCGTTACACAATGATTGATGATATTTGGAATGTGCTGTTCCATGGATAACGCCCTTGCTGCAGTTCGGTGAGCTCTTCGTTGGGTTGATTGATGGTATGACAGCGTCTGGGAGCTCTTTTGAACCTGAGGATGCTGCAGATGCTCCTCTGTTGCTGACCATTGAGAGAGGGGAAGCTGTTCGTGTACTGGTGGTGGCAGTGTCACAGCACTGGCTGTGGTTTGAGAACTGGCACGTCACTCAGAGGAGATGGAAGTAAAATCGTGGCTGTAGCGATAATGGAGGGGTAAACCCATTAAACAGGGACTGGCCGGCCCTTGGTCACAGCGCTGGGCTGGGGAGCCATGGCTTGGGTCCTGGCTCTGCTGCTGCCTCCCAGGCAAACTTGGACATGTTTCTAAATATACAGAGGGGCCCTGGAGGGTAAAGCTCTCCCCTGTCCTCTACTGTGAGGATAAATTCATAAGTGCCTGTGTAAATTTCCAGCCCTGCTGCAAAGGGCCTTGGAAATACTTGGAAAGGACAATAAATTTCCAAGCTGCGAGCATTGCTTAACCTAAGCTGCTTTCCATGGTCTGTGCACTGCAATACCGTGGTTTCGGAGTCACTGTACCATTTGTCCTTCAAAGAGCACAGCAAGGAAAACAGTTTCTTTCCCAATTCCAGCATTTAATCTGCTGGCGCCGGTCTGTTCCTCTCGTTTTAGATAGCGTTTCTGTGCTCCATCTATCAGACCTTTGGGTGCCCTGGAATCAGTCACGAATTCCAGCCTTGTGCCTGCTAATTGCGCGGCTGTTTGGTGGCTGGGAGCTCTTCCAGCTGATGGATGGTGTACGTGGCGGATTTACTCCATCCGACTGACGGCGGCATGGCGTTGTGTGGATGCCCAGCATGGGGGCGAGGGTAGGGCCTTGCACAACCATGCAAAACAAGACGTGGTGTGTGTGCATGGGGGTGCACCCTCACTGCTACCAGGGGAATGTTTAGGCTGTCACTGCGGGAGCTGTGGCTGTCGAAGGGGTGCTGGATCAGCCGGAGCACTGCACGGACTCGTGTGCGATGATGAAATGCCAGGATGGACCCTGCAGGGGTCTGATGGACTTGGCAGGGTATGAGACATCAGTGGTGCTCTCTGGAGGGGAGGCACCGAGAGCCGGTATGCTCTGACAAAACCAACTTGTGCCTGTCCACAGGATGCTGACGGTGATGGCAGAGGAGCGAGGTGCAGCCAGGTCCATCTCCCAGCCTCGCAGAAGCTGGGGTCAGTGGCTAGACTCAAAACAGCTCCGAGGTCTGCATGACCTCCACGACTGCCCACAGCTGCCCTGAGCGCTCTTGTGATAGCCCTGCTTGTCTGGCTAGTGGCCACTGCCCCGACATGCCTTGGAGAAGCCTCCTTGCATCTGTAAACAAATTTGGATCTGAAGGCAGAGCGTGCCAAAGTGACAGGTTTACCCTTCTGAGGCACTTCCATTTTGCAGGTTTGACTTGACATGTCAGGCAGCTCCTTGGATTGTAACCTGAAAGGGTATTATAGGAGATGCTGTACGCGGGGTGACATTTTTAATCTTTCATCTCTTCCAGCTAATGCGTTTCGCTGATCAGTTTGCCAGGCAGAGCGGCCTTGCTGGCGATGCCAGGTCTGAGTTCCTCTCCCGTCTGCCTCTCATTCTGCACGCGCTGCCACACGGCTTAACAATTGTGTTTTTCATGAATAATTTGTTCTCTCCACATCAAGCACTCTGTGTCACTCTGCAGCCGTCAGCTTTCCAGAGGGAAACAGCCGAGTGATCGGAACAGCCAGTGACGCCAGTCCTGGGCGAATCTGCCCTGTGCCTTCCTGCCCTCGAAACAGGGGCTCACTCCCTTCTCCTTCACAGCAGCGTCCTTTGCTGCATGGACACACGCTCTGTGCAGCTCCCTTTTGGCCGTGCCCTCGGGAGAAGGGATGTTTCAGTGTTAGCAGGGGAGTGAGATGTCCCCTTCCCCAGGAGAGTGCCTGGCACCGCTGTTTGCTCCTTGAAACATTGCATCTGGTGTGGTGGTGCATCGGAGGCAGCGAGGGACCGAAGCAGCCCTTGTCCCTGCTCTGATGAGGCTCTCTGGTTATCCCCCAGGTCCCAAGGCTGACCCAAGTTCCCGTTTAAGAACAGCACCCATCCTGACACCCCTGGGAAGGGCGTCTTGCAGTGGCTGCTCAGCTGGGGCTCTCCCAGGTGCAGCTTTCCTTGGGGAGATTTCTTCCCTCTATGAATGAATCCCGTTACTGTGATCCCACCAGCTGCTGTCTGCACAGCTTTCCCGGGGATCAGCTGCATCCCGAGGCAGCTGAAGGAGCTGGTTCATCCCTGATACTTCAGCGGAGCAGATAATAGCTTCGATGAACTGTGTTATTTGCCCTGGAAAATTCTTGTTAGTGCTCTGCTGCTGACAGAATCACACAGGATTTGATGTCGGATTTGCTCCTTGCAGTCCTCAGAGCAGCATCCTGGTCACAGCAGAGATGGGATCAGATCCCCACGTTTGCTCAGGAAAGCCCCCCTGCCAGAATAAGGTTGGGAGGCAGCAGGTCAGGCAGGGACTGGCAGGGCTGCGGGGGGATGCCCGAGCCCCTGGGGGACATGGTCCTTGCCAAGCCCTTCCTCAGGAGACTGAGGCAGGATTCTTTCGCTCAGTAGGTTTTCTGTCTTTTCTCCGCCTTATTCCAATGTTTCATCAGAGCTGGCCTTTACGGATACTCTTCCCTCCAGAAATACTGGAATTAACCTATTAAAGCTACCCTCTTTAAACAAAAGGAGTGCGAAATAGATGAATATTCCTCTGGAGTACCAGTGTCTGCAGGCAGGCTCCATCCATGGGAGCCCTGTCTCTGTCCTGGCACTGCCGGCCACACTTCGGCACCCGACCCAAACTCCGTGAAAGTCGAGGTGAAGATTTCCCCTGGACCTTCTGGGCTTTCAGTCAGGCCCTAGCTCATTTGTGTAGCATACAGTACTGGCCAAATCTGATATAACCATGTTTTCACAGGTGGGGAAACTGAGGTTTAGAGTGGCTGAGTCAGGATATGGATCTAGCCACGTGGGGACTCAGTGCCCAGGCCCTGCACATCCCAGGAGAGGGACAGAGGGAAAGGTGCAGTGGCCCAGCTATTAGATGGAAAGGGTCATACTTCCATAGTCAGGAGTTTGAGGTTTCTTTCTGCCATACTGGAGGTTTTTAATAGCTTTTAACCAACCACTTTGACCTGGAAGCCTTGCTCCGGTCTTCTCGATGTCCCTTAGGTGCTGTGGTTGTGCGGCCGGTTCGGAAGCTCAAAGGCAGACGGGCACTATCGGATGCTTCTTGGATAACAGCCCATGGGCTGTCATTTCTGTTGGCTTGTGATAGTCAGTACATGTTTTCAAATACCAACTGGAGTTGTTTGCAAATGCCTAGTAAATCCCAAAATAACCCCAATTTGCTGAATTTTGTGAATAGCATTCAGCCCACTCCAGTGACAATAGCAGCCTGCCTCCATGCTTCGCCGGAGCTTTGCGGAGGTACAATAGTGAGAGGGGCAACGAGTGAGGCTGGGCGAGCAAATGTTATTATTCCAGCTTGCTGCACAAACAATGGATGCTATTTGTTTTGCTGGCTTCCAGAGCGTCTTACTTGTATCGTCTACGATTCTTTCGCCGCATTCCTCGTTTTTTTTTTCTTTTGTGGCTTTCCACTCTTTGAGGATTCATTGTCCTGGTGAAGCGTGGTCCCTTTCGGTTGGTGCTCTGGAGCTGGAGGACTGGTGCTGGGATGCGAATGGCCTCCCATCGCCTCTCTCTTGTGTGTGGGTGGGACGTGGGGGATGTCTGTCTGCGAGCATCCCTTCTGCTAACCCGCAGTGGCGTGTCCTCAGCTCCCCGGGCTCCCTGGGACGCCTGGCAGATCAGGAGGCTGCCTTCCCTCTCGCCCCGAGCTCCTCTTGCTCCGCTGTTTACATACCGCAAAGTTTATCTGCTGCGGTTTCTTCCCGGAGCCCAGCAATGCGACGCTGATGAGGAGTGACAGGAAGGTCACGGCGCAGGGAAGGAGAGGAACGTGCCCCGGGCTCGGCTCTGCCCCTCCGGTCCCACACTGTCTCGCTGGGGCAGCGGGGACATCCTTAGGTGCCCTTGAGGCTGCTGGAGGTGGCAGCCTTCCCTTTCCCCAGGGGATCTGCTTTATGTGAGACGGCTCTTTAAGGTCCTTTATTTATTCATGATTTGTGTTTTATTTCTCATCCTGCTTCTGAGTCAGTGGGTGAGTGTGATGAGCCTGAACATGCTGCTGGGGACAGGCAGGTGACAATAATGCTGGCTCCTCTCCCCTGAAGGGGGAGGTTTCCCTGTCCCACCACCGGCCCCATAGATCCTGTGCTTTCTGTTGTATAACGACTGCTGCCAAGGGTGGTGTGCGGCAGGGCAGGCGGGCAGGCCTGCGTTCCTCCCGGCACTTGCTCTGGAAGGAATGGCATTGCTGGAGGTGGGGAAGGGATGCGGGGAGGGAGGTGAGGATGCTCATGGGCTGCCTGAGCCATTGAGCTCAGCAGAGCCCAGGGTCTGCCGAACCACAAACCCCAGCGTGCACATGGGAGATGTTCATGAGTGTGATGGGCTGCTCTGGGGGTCAGGTGGAGATGGGACCCATCGCAAAGCCCTGGGGTGCTCAGGCTTTATTTATTTCTTATGGGAAGGGAGCGCTGGGCTGCTGTGCTCCCTCTCCCCAGCACCGTCTGCAGCCTCGAACCACGAGTGGGTTTGGAAATGATGGAATTTGTTAGCATCTTAAAACCAAGACGATTGCTGTCTCTTCAGATTTGCTGTGGGCTGATGGACCGCTGGTCCGCACCAAGCAGTCGCTGCCCGGCGGAGACCTCTCTGCGAGGCTGGCTGCAGTAATTGCAGGGCATGGCGCGCAGCGTTCCTATCCGAGCTTGGCATCTATAGCTAATCTGAAAATAAGTCACTATATATTTCATTAAACCAGCTGCTGCTGCTTTTATTTGCTTATTTTGAATGATGCTCTGTTCTGTTGAAAACCAATTTGTTTTAGAAAAACGGTCTATTTGTGTTAGCAGCCCGTGGCCCATCCTGCCCAGTCCCTCCTGCCGTGGGAGATGCTCAGCGGCGGGGCTGAGCCATCAGCCACCCACGCTGCAGGGCACGGGATGGGAGGAGGTGGCCCCGTGGGTGACATCCCGTCCTGGGACACACATCGGCATGTCCTGGTGGTGGTGATCCACGGTGACCTTGAACAAATCTCCCACAAATGGCTCAGTCCCTCTGTTCCCTGTCTGTAAAGGAGAGATGGAGCAGCAAGTTTGGAGGTCCCGGGGTTGCCGTGAGTACCTGGGGGTAGGTGGGCTGTCAAGATTTGCCTGTAATTTGGCCAAGATGAGGCGAGTGGGCTAGCTTCACCACTTTTCCTGCTGGAAAACTGTCTGACGTAATTGCCTGGCCTGCCGTGCTCAGCTTAGCTCGGTCTCTTTGACCATGACACAGTCTCAAAACAACAGCAAATGAAACCTCTTAACTTTCCGGATATATCCCTGCCCCACCTCACTGAGTTCTGAAGTTGTGGAAATTACATTTTAAAGCTTCGTGCCACAACTGTGAGTGGTAGCAATGTACTTTCCTTGTAAAGTGGAATTTGAGACTCTCCGCTCCCCTCACGGCTGAGGGGTTGTTGCTTTGCAGAGCGAAGCCCCCTGCCTTGGGGAGGGAGAAGGGATGCCACCGGCTTGGATGGGCTGGGAGGAAACCTCCTACAGCTGAAACCTCGCGCGCCGGTTACGTGTGTATCTGTTAACATATGGCAATTAGGAAACTTATTTCCAGCCCGCTGTTTGCCGTGACAGATTCCTGAACCCCAGCCAGCTCTTCGCGGGAGGAGCTGTCGTGGAAGAGGAAATAATGGGAACCTCGGGCTTTTTATAGCGCTGCCCGTTCTCTCTTGGCTGCCTGCAGGGGAGCCTGATGTGTCCCCGGCACTGTGGGTGGTGGGAACCCACTAGCGGGGTGGGCGGCTGGAAGGGGACCTGGCTCTGGGGCCAAGGTGGGACCTGGCTCCAGGGATGTGGTGGGACCTGGCTCTGGGGGCCAAGGTGGGACCTGGCTCTGGGGCGAGGTGGGAGCCAGCATTTCTGCTAGAGGGCGAGCCATGGGGTTGAAGCAAGCTTGTTGCGCACCCATCCAAAACCTTGGATGTGTGTGCCAGATGTGTGTGTCTGTTGGAGGACATCAGCAGCATCCTCACAGCCAGCGTCTGCCTGATCAGTTGCTGCCTGTAAGGGGAGCAGGTATTTGGGAATTTTAGGAGTTGGTAGTGGTTTTGATGCCTCGGCTGTTTGGCGATTCAACTGGAGATGTGCAAGTGTGCCTGGTTCTCAGACTGAAGTAGAGCTCGGCTGGGCACATGAATCCAGGCCCTAAAATCACTTAGTTGCCCAAAAGTTTCTAGAAAAATCTCAGCCTTGTACTCGAGTGAACAACAGAGAGATTGAAGTTCATTCTTTTTTTTTTTTTTTTTTTACTTTAAGGCTTTAGGACTCTCCCAGCTGGCTGTGAACCACACAACCAGGAGAGGAAAAGAAATCCTCCTCTTCTGTCCCAAGCTGAGTCTCACTCCCTCCTCTCACTGTCTTCTCACTCTGGTTATTCATTTCTTGGATACTCCCATGTTTTTTAAAACTAGTCCCATCTTTAACCTTCCACCCCCCAGGCAGGGCTGGGCTGGAAATAGGCAGCGCAAGGGCAGGATTGTGATAGGAAAACACAAGCAGTGGTGATGGGAACAGGTGAGTGAGCTCGGGCTGGGACCTGCTGCGGGATGAGCTGAGCCGTATGGACACAGATGTACAGGAAACAGCAGTGTGGGAATTTAATTTTTTTATGAGAATTTAATTTTTTTAATGAGAATTTAATTTGCTACGAGAGCAAAGTCTGGGCAGTGGAAAGGGAAGGGAGCAGATCTCAGCCTGATGATGGGAAGTGTTTTTAGTTGTGGTTTTCCCCTGCATGGCACAGCGCTGGCTGCAGCGGTGCAGTGGCTCAGGCCAAAAGCGTGGCCAGGTTTCTAGTGAGGATGGGCGGCCGTGGATCATGGATGTCCATGGATCCAGGTGTGGGAGCGAGGAGGAGCTGTTGCTGGAGGCCAGCAGGTTTCCTGGGGCAGGTCTGGTGGGGGTGTCTTGGAGCAGACCTTCCCTGCCTTTGGATGCAGCCTCCTGGACGGGGCTTGCTGCTGCTAATCATCCCTGGGGATGTCAATGCTTCCTGCAGTTTCGGGGGAGAAGAACCCAATTTGAAGTCTCCATGCTGTCCCTGCCTCCCCTTGCACACAAAGATATGGTGCTGTTTGTGCGAGGGAAAAGGGAAAAGCCGCTCTGAGTATGAAGGTCCTGGCCCAGCTCTGTGCCTCCTGCTTCTTTCCACACCTTCTCTGGGCACCTCAAGGTCATCGAGCTGTTGCTTTCCACAAATTGCATTTTCCGTTCCCCCTCATGCTCTCGTGTTCAGCCAAGTCCAGCTGCTGCACAGCCGTCGCGATTAAAGCGCCCAGGCTCTCGCTGCGATGGCAGAATACCTCCAAGTATTGCTTTCCTTAATGCGCTCAGCCTTGTCGCCTGGCAAGAAGCTGACTGACCCTCCAGACCTGGGGGGCACCTGTTAAACACCACCTTGTCCTAGACACGCTGGCTAACGAGCCCTTTCCCAAGGGCATCCTCCCCCCTTCCCTGCCTCTGGTCGCACTCTTGTGCTATCCCTTCCCCTCGGAGCGAAACCTCCGGGGTGGGAGCACACACCATGTGGTCTGC
Source organism: Rhinoptilus africanus (assembly GCA_013400135.1). NCBI lineage: Eukaryota > Metazoa > Chordata > Aves > Charadriiformes > Glareolidae > Rhinoptilus > Rhinoptilus africanus. The sequence continues at coordinate 145,782 of VXBO01006586.1, read as the reverse complement.
CCTCAATTAAATTGCTTGTTGGTATTTCAGGGATGGAAATGACCGCAGTCCAGAGCATTTAAATTAGGAGTGACGGTATCAGAATGTGCTGTCACACTGGTTACCAAGGGCTCTTTCAGCGTGATGCTGGGATTCAGGGATGCCGGTTAAAGAGCATCCCTCTTTCATCCTGACTTTGTGCGGTGAGGGCACAAAGAGCAGGCTGTACTTGGCGGAAAGGCAAAGGGGAGGAAATCGTGGGGGCTGTGTTTATTGCCATTAACTGTCAGTGCGGGATAAAAGACCAGCTGGATTCATAAGCTGTGTGTAACCCACCTTGGGGACAGAGACATCTTGGCTGCGGTTTGGGAGGGAGTTTCCGTCAGGAGTACGTAGGCATGGCCAGAAGCTTGCGAGACGGGAGCTGTGGTGCTGTGCGAAGAGGTGATGAGACGTGGCCTGTGGAGCGGTGCAGCTCTCCTCCCTGCGTTCTGGGGGTCCCTGGAGACCTGCACCCCACCGCCCCAGCCCTGCAACACCACCCTGGGGTCAGGGGGACGCCAGCCCGTGCAAAGCCCGGAGCCCCTCTGGCCGCCTCCTGAAGGGACAAACCTGTGGTTTATAAGAGTGAAATATAAACTGTCATTAATTGTTCTGGTCTCCGTGACTCAAGCGTAAATGACGCCGTGACATGTGTCTGAGCCAGCAGCCAGCTTTCACGAGGGGAGGGAGCAGCAGCGGTGTTTTGGGAGGGAGCTGCTGCCAGATTTGATGCGTCCCAGTTGCTGGGGAAGCCCAGTAGCCCCTCCAGTGTCCCCCAAGTGCTGCACAGGGGCGGGGTACCAACAGCCCTGGGCTGCCCCACTGCAACCCATGGCGAGGCAACTGCTCCAGAAGCTCCTCCACACTTCTCTCTGCAGCTATGGGTAAAACAAATTAATAGTAACAATTATAATAAATGCCAGCCAAGCCACGCTATAACACAGAGCATAAATCCCGGTGCCTTTGCTAGGCTGAAACTGCTGGTGCGAAGGTTGGGAGCAGCCCCTTAAAATGCAAATCATCGTTAGTGGTGCAGAAATGGTGTGGTTGTAGCCTCTTATCCTCATTGTCTCCTCCACTGGTGGTGTAACCAGAGGGCTGCGCATCCCCCTCCCCGCGCCAGGGCTGAGGGAGCTGGCTCGGGCAGTTTTAGGGAGCAGGATGCAGATTCCAGGAGAAGTGGGCAGCGTCTGTCGTTCTCAGCATCCTGGCAGCACAAATCGACTGCACCCATCGACAGATTTTCTCCCAGCAGCCTGCAGTCCCTTTGCCCCTCAGCGCTTTTCTTTGATTTTCCGCAAAGATTTCTTGGTCCCCACCCTGGCTTCTGTTACTCAATGGATGGTTTTCTACCCGGCGCTTTATTTTGGTGACCGTGGCATGCACGCTATCACTCACCGCGGAGTCACCGGTGCTTTCGGAGGGTGAAGAATCAGGGTGAAGGGTGACAATATATTTATTCGTTTCTCTTTTTTTTTCCTTCTGCGTCAGTGCGGCGGCGCTGAGGATGGTGCTGGAGAGCCGTGCCGGGAGGGCGGCCGTGGAGCCTTCGTCTCCCGCGCTTGGCCGCACGTGGCTGTGCGTGCCGCTGGCTGCAGGCTCGCACAGCTGATCTCGTCTCTGAAAGGCTCAGCTGCTTAATAGCAGCTGCTCCTGAGGTCGGAGTCGTTCTTCATGCGAGAACAAGCCCTGTTCCCCTGCCAGAGAAGGTATTTAGTGGCAACCAGTTTTTGCCCAAAGCCTTATTGGTGCTACCTGTGCCTGGAGACACCGAGAGAGAGGGCTGCTGTTTCGCCCGTCTGTCTGAACGCCATTGGAGAGGGTTTTGCAGAGGTGGTTCCCCAAGGATTTTGCTAAGTGCTGCTCTTCCCAATAATTTTCCAAATGTACTCCGAGCAGGGTTTTATTGCGAGCATTAACAGCACAAAGAGTGTACCGTGGCTCTTTCTTGAGTTAACTACAAGCAGCTGTTCCAGTTTGAAACTCAATTTCCCTCTTTTATGCTCAAGTTGACCATATTTCTTAAGGAGATCTGGGAAGATCTCAGGAGGTAAGGGAAAGGGTTTTGGGGGAGACAGTGCTGAATCTCCCCGCAGCCTGTTTCCATGCCACCCCAAGTTGGAAGAAAGATGGAGTGGCATTAATGAGTGGGTTTGGGTTAGGATTGGGTTTTTTTTCTGGCTAAGAGCTGTAGTGAGTCTCACCAGCTTCTCATCATACACCGAGTGTTGCTGACGTTGTCCTCGCTGACCTGAGCTGCCCCTGTCCCATCCATGTACCGGTGGAAGGCTCTGCAGCTGGCGGCTCTTCCCCCGGACCCTGGCTGCAGCGTGTTACGAGCCTCCTCTCTGATTAGTATTGTACTATCTTATTTTTGTTAAAAGTAACAAAAATTGAAGCCCGGTCCCTGTTCCGTGATGTGAGTAGCATTTAAAGTTGATGATGATTGCAGTTCTTTTAGCCTCTTTTGTTGCACAGGGTGGTTTAGTATGTTTACCCACAGTATTTTTGGCATGTGGGTTTCACAATTTGTTTAGCAATGTCAATACCATCTGGAGCATCATCTATTTAAAGTACATTAGAGAGATGAGGAACAACCTATCATATTTTTCCATAGGGTGCATCAAGATTGGAAATGAGAGTCATTCAGAAAGGTTTAATGGGAAAGAGATGTTCACTGCGCTGCACGCTCGTCTCTTATCGCGAGCGGTTACAGCTCTGGTGCCGTTCCTCCGCTGCTTTTCCTGATTGCATTGTGCTGCTGTATAACATCTGCCTTGAAAAGCAAGCAAAGCTGTGTTAAAGGTGGGATGAAGGGACAGTACCTTTGGCTTATTCCCCTGAATTGAGGAGGACGGCTTGCGGGGGGTGTATCAGTGGAGAGGGTATCAGACGTGGTCTGTGATAAAGGCTGCAGGGGGGGTCTGTTCCTCTGCTGCTCGTGGAGGTTAATGGATGCAGCGCGTGGATTTGATCCCAGTTACTGCGCTTTTGGGATGCTCTGAGCCGGACTGGCTACTGAACAGCCTTGTTGGTGGCCGTGGGGATGAGAGGTGAAGGAGTGGGCTCCCACATCCCTCATCCATGGGCCAGCCCAGCGTGAGTACTGAGCCCTGGCTCATGGTGAGCTCCAGCTGCTGAAGTGGAAAGCTCTGGTCCTAGGCTGTTGTACCCCCCCTTTGCTTTGAGCGGCACTAGGGATCGTGCCCAGAGCCATCTACAGAGCTCAAGGGACTGGTGACCTTGTGGGTTTTGGGGTGGTGCAGCCCACCTTTGCCAGCAGCGCTGGGATGCAGGGTGGCTCTCAGTGATGCTGGCTTCAGAGGTCCCAGAAACCCTTGGAAATACCTTTCCTGTCCCATGCCAGAGCACTGCCGATGGCAGTGTCCTCAGGTACAAGCCTGTGGGGCTCTGCGAGCCTATAAGCCTGGCTTTCTTCTCCCAGTGCTTTTCACAGGGGTTAGCATCGCCGTGCTTTCAATTAGATCCTGGGTTTTGATCTCCACAATAGCACCTGCGGGACAGGCAGCCCTGTCCCCAGCCCGCTTGGGGAGGGCAGCTCCAGAGGGGAGGGAGCCAGCGCTCCGGCAGGGAGAGAGCCATCAGAGGATGGCTGACAGTTCGGTGATGGCTGTAATTCCACCCTGCAAACCTTCGGAAGGGTGCTGGGGGAGGATTAACGCCCGCCCGCTATTACTGAGCGTGAATCATTTGTGAGCGTGAACCCTCTTCGCCGCACGCTCCCAACTCCCATTAACCCGGGGGGACTTGCAGTGGATGGTGGGGCTCCAAAGGCAACTCGCATCCTGGCGAGAGGAGCAAAGCCTCCAAAAGATTTGGAGACAGTGATGCAGAATCGCTCATAGGCTCTCTGTCTTCAAAAGCTGGAGATGATTATTTGACACCTATGGAGCATTAAACCCGAGTGAATCCTAGCTGGAGGGTCCTTGCGGCACGCTGGTCCCTTGGGCGCCTGGTGCCAGCTCAGCAAGATGTGGTCCCTCTGCCGTCCCCATCACCTCTCCACTGCTTGCAGTTTATAAACTGCTACACTGCTAAAGGGCACTCTCCTGCTCTGCATCAAATGACAGTAATTGAATTTCCCTTTCCCTTCGGTATTTAACATTATTTTCAGGTCGTGTTGGCATTAACAAGAGCCTGGCTGCCGTTTGCATAAGGATATTTATAGGCCCCCTTGCAGATGAGAAGCGTTGCCTCCCCACATCGTGGGCCCGGCTCGGATGAATAAATTTCACATTGTTACTTTGAACTGGGTCACCAGAAACTTCAAAAAAAAATATTCCTCTGATCGTTTTGATACAGGTTACTTAACAAGGGAGATAAACTAGTACTTCAACACAACTGCGGAGAGAAATGGATTTGCAGAGCCCGAGGCGGTGTCGGGGCGGTGGAAGCTGTTCTGATACACGCTCTTCAAAGCTTCCTAGGTTTTGCCAGCCTTAGCATTTTTAATCGTTTTGCTGGCTGGCATTCGTCTGGTAAGAGTATCAAAGCGCTCCTGCAAACGGGCCAGTGTTTTGCCACAACCGTTAGTACAATCCTGTGCTTGTCAACCCCTTCCCCTTCAGGAGGCGGCATGGAAAATCCTTGGCGCTTTAAGATATGGGGGTTGTTTGCTCTCTTGCAGAGGACAGACTGTAATTAGGATTTGGGGAAGTCGGTTTGTTTGTTAGAGGAACTTAGGTTAAACCTTTACCCTGGACCTCGTGGCTCCAGCCTGAGGTGCCTGTCAAGGTGGGAGAAGGTGCCAGTGGCCCACGGGCAACCTCCCAGCTCCTCCAGCCAAAGGAAAGTCAGGGAAAAATATATGTTAGCTCTTGCATGTGCCCACAGAAATGCTCTCCTGCATCGCTGCGTGCAGATAAATACCTGCCCTTAAGCAACTAATTGAAATTGAGATCCAGATAATAATTAAAATAATAGTGTTGAGCTTAAACAGAACGGTGACCCACCAAAATCTTGGCGTGCTGGCTACACATTCATCACCCCACAGCCTGAGGTCCTCCTCATTTATTTTAACGCTGGCAGAGCGTGACAAATCCATGTGACCGGAACTTGAACGCTCCCCGGAGGAGGGGGACCGGGAGCCAGCGCTGCGCCACCCGCCCCGAGGTACATCCCTCTGTCCCCCAGACTCATCCGCTCCTCTCCCGTGGCTGAAAAAGTGATCCAAATCACACCGTGATATAGCCTCTCCAAAACCACTTGTTAAACCGTTGTTGTGCATTGGGTTTATTTTGGGTTTATTTTTTTAATGGCTTACGGAGATGTTCAGATGAAACCATCCAAATCCCAAATTTCAGCCTTCTTACACAGCTTAAAAAGGAAAAAAAAAAAAAAAAAAAGACTTTTCAAAATACAGCCATGAAGTTATGATAAAGTATCAAATACAAAGCCCCAAATTCAAAGAAATGAGTTACGCAGGTGCAGATCCTGCAGTAGAGAAGGCAGAGGAGCGCTGGAGGGGGTGGTGTTGCTTTCCCCATGTGGCAGAAGGGGAACAGGGTCCCAGGGGATTAGATGAGTCACCCGGGTCACCCAGGGGGACAAGAACACACCAGGGAATTAACTCCTGGACTCCCAAGTCTCGTCATTTTATTTAGTAGACCATCCTGACAGGGTTTGGTACTCGGCGCTGGGCAGAGCTGGTGAAGGTGCAGGTTTTTTTTGGAAGCCGTTTCATTCCATGGATTAGCTCTGGACGCAGCAGCAATATCTGGGTCTGGGGCCTTTTGCCTGGAGTGGGACAATAAATCATAGTTAACTTTAGATTAATCATTTCTACGCATCTCCGTGTGAAGACGGCACAGATTTCCCCATTGGGTTTCTCGTAAGTCGTACCAACTGTGTGAAGAGAATATTTTCCTATCAAGGAAGCTAAATAGTTCATCTGTGCTCCTGGCTGTCCTAATATGTTTGAGAAGTCTTTAAAAAGCCCGAGAGAAATAATTCCAGATTATTGAAAGCAATTTGTCTTGTAGAAGACGAACGTGCCTGCATTTAACCGTGTCGCTGTGTTTTGGGTCTCTGATTTCCTGAGATGTAATTGTAAGATCCTGCGTTCATCCTGCCTGCTCGGAGCTGCCTGCCATCCGTGGTGGCTTTCTTGCTCCCAGCCGCGCTGAAGGACGAGCCGATGCAGAGGAGGTAGTGCCTGCACGAGAAACGTGTCTGAGCCTGCCCTGAAACAGAGAAGATGAGTTCCATCCCTTGGGCTGGGTGCCGTGACCTGCTGGTGGGACGCACTGAACGCCGGACCACTCAGCCCCTGGGTGGGGAGGTGGGAAGGTCCAAGCCCGTCGCACCGTGCTGGGACGGAGGTGTGTGCACCACCATCCTTCCTCTGGGAGCACATCCAGCCACCCGACTTCTGGGATCAGCTTTGACCTAGCCATCTCCTCCCAGGCAGCAGGGCCACTGTCACTTGTATCCATCCCTCCAGAGGAGGATTCATCCTCTTTCCCCATGGACACGAGCAAGGCAGTGGCCATTGCCATGCCCATCTCCAAGGACCTGACCCACGTGCCCGGCTCCAGCCTCCCTTGGGCATGGCACGGAGCTGTTTGTTTAGTCTTGTGAGGAGTTATTGAATTCACCAGGACCAGCTCGTTACCCCAGGAGGGAGCTGGTGTGCGGGCTGTCCCCGCAGGTCCTGCGTTTGCTGCTGTGGCGGGGGACCTGGCTGCGGGTGGCCCGGTGGCAGGGCCAGCCCTGCTCTCTGTGCTCGCCGAGGGGAGGGGGGACTTGTCTCTCTGACTTGTGCTCTACAAGTACGTGCAGATGTTTTTGTTCAAAACACATTGCAATGGGTGTTTCCGTGGTGTCAATCAAACAATGACATTTTCCCAGGGTGAAGCTTGCTGAGGCAGCACTGGTGAGCAGCAGCGTTGCGCAGGGGAGTTATTTCTGCCTGGTTTTAAGCAGCTACCAAGAATTAGTCTTTTTATATCCAGGACAGTAGAGTGTGGGCAGCAAAAGTAAAACTTCTAGCTGCAAGCAAATAATTAGATTTCATGCCTGGGGACTCACAGGAGAGAGAACAGGATCAGCTGCTCCAAGTCCTGCATCTGCATCTGGGTCCAAGGTTCAGCGTCTCAGTCTGAGGTTCAGCATCTCGGTCCAGGCTTCTCTCTCCTCATGGTGCCCGTGGCTCCAAGGGGAGGCTTTGTGGAGCTGTACCCGATTTCTCAGGGGGGCCGTGCCCTTGCAGGCTTACCCAGATCACAGCTCGGTATCGGTGGCAGGCAGGGAACGTGCAGTTTGAGAGCAGCCAGAGGCTGAGATGTTCTAATGGGGAAGGTCCCTCTTTAAAACAAATGTGACAACATGCTCGGAGACTTACTATCTACCGTCTTAAGAAAAAAATTAAAAAAATAAAGCGGCCTTGCTTCTTCTCCCCAGCAGACTTTAATGAAGGCTCCTACAGAGTGTGGCTTAATCGCTGTGAAATTATCGCTTCATCTGTGTGATATATCTCTGTGTCTGTATCAGATCCCTCTGAGCAGTTCGGCTGTCATGTCAGCTCCGCCACGCTGCCGGGAGTGACTCGTCCGGCCCCCTCCCTGTTCCCCCCTCATGCTTAAGATAACATGGAGGGAATTTTTCAACAGACATAAGATGGTAATCCATAAAGATGGATTTGCATTAGTCTAACAAAGGCCGAGACGTTGACAAATGAAGGCCTCGCCTACACGAGGACTCGCGTTGGCAATAGAGCAAGTGTCCTCGTGGGGATGCTCTGGTCCAGCACAGAGCGTGGGGTGTCCCGGCGGGGGTCAGACAGGGCTGGCCATGGGTACAAGCCCCCTTGTCCTGTTGCTACAAGGGGTTGCACTGCTTTACTGCCAGCAAACAAGGCTTTGGTCCCAAGCTCTTGGCTGTTCCCGGGGTATTTGGCATGGGAACACAGCACGCGAATCTCACGGGGCGGCAGGGCAGGCTGGAAATAGGATAGAGTTTCTGCTCTGCCTCTGAATTACTTTGCTGTACTCACTGTAGTGTTATTTTTTAATTCTTCTTGGCTGCGTGCAGCTATACATCTCCTGTTCGGAATAATCCTATTTGTGTTGCAATAACAATAGAATTACTGCAGTGAGCATCAAAGCCGGTGTAGGTCACAAGTGTTTTGTTTCATAATCTCAACGTGGTGATGATGATGATGACCTTTTGCTGTCTGCGTTTCCGTGTACCTGTGTCTCATTCTTATTAAATATCCTTGCATTTAAATCTCTTGCTAATCTAATCTCCCCATGTGGCTGCTATATAATTATCTCATTTTGTAAAATATTGCATCTGTCATTCTCCCTCCCCACTTTTGGAGCAGGGGGAGGGTGAGGGAGAGAGGGGAGCGAAGAAGCTGCTGGAGGAGGCAGCAGTAATCCTACTTCAGCGACAATTCATACAGTATTGGTTTGTAACTGCTGCCGTGCGTGCCGCCTCCGAAGGACGGCATCCCTGTCACCACGGGAGGCCAGGAAGGGTGGCCTCAAGCAGGAAACATGTCCACTGGGGTTTTGGGCTTGTTTTGGGGTTTCTAATAGATTTTCAGCTTGCTGGTTTCATTCCCACTGGGGTTGCTGCCCATTTAAGCCCTGATGCCATTTCCTCGCACAGCTCCACCGCGAGGATGGAGAGCAGCGCTGTTCCACGCTGACCTTCTTCCCTGGCGCAGGATTTGGTGCCAGCCTTTGCCCCCTCAACCCTGGAGGGGACTGTTCCTCCCTGAAAGAGCTTTCAAACAACTTCTCTGCGAGAGCCTCTCTCGTGCTGGAACCCAGAAGCTGCTGCGCTGCTCTCAGTTGAAGTGAAGGTGGCTGATGGCCACCAGCAGCCTGGGACCCAGAGCCCCCTCTGGCTGGTCTTTCTGCAAGGTGGCACCAGGGCTGTCCCGCACAGAGCCACCTGCTAATCAACAACCCAAAATAAAGCAGTGAATGTACAGCCGTTGTCTTCACTGGTAATAACACAAAGCTTTGGGGAACGAAGAGCCACAGGGCTCCGTTTTTGTAAACTGTCCCCAGGGAAGGACCAGAGCGCATCTGCTGTGGCAGGTCCTTTCTAGAAATAGCAAGTTTAATTAATCATCCTGTTTTCTTTTCTTAAACTATTTAAATTCTTTTTTCCCCTCAAGGGATAATGCATTGCTGCCTTTTAAATAAGTACCGCAGTTGTAAGCTCCTGCCATACTTCTGTCTGGGAGCACATCTGTCTTCTGGCTTGGAGCACATCTGTCTGTGCATCCCAACCCATCGCTCCCGCGTTCTGGCGCAGTGGGAAAATCTGTGTTTCAGAAAGGAATCACATGGATACTTCCAGGCTGCGGAGGGTGTCAGATGCAGAGCCCTTTATCTTCTAAACCCCCCTTATCTTTTAATTCTGAGACATTTTTGTCTGACAGATCATAAATTAAAAATGTTTCTTAGGTGACTTTTTGCTCCTGTTTCATATGTATTTCATGTAAAGACTTCCCAGGCGTTTGAGTTCTGCAAAGAATTATGCAAAACGAGAAGCTCTGGTTTTACTTTCTTATGGGATGCACTTGGCATGCTGCAGACCATGATGCTACAATCAGTGACTGTGCACTTTAAAAATAAATATCTCTTGATGGAGAGTTGTGAAATTTTCCTGTAGCCCAAGTGCCGCCCTGAAAACACATCAGATGTGCCCATTTATCCCACTCAGCTCTGAACTTCAGCCAAGTTCATGTACTGACCCTGACCTCGTGCTGCACTCTGGTGGCTACGGGCAATTTTGATGCAGCAGCGATCTCCCGAATGATGTGGTACTACTTTGGGTGCTGCCTAAGGACGTTTGCACCAGACTTTGCAGGTGCGAGTGATGTGTGCCTGACATGGATTTATGGAGAGGTGGTTTTATAGCATGCCTTGATCATCTTTGCAATGATAGACCTCTGGGACTTTGCCAAACCAGCAGCTGGGAAGCAGGTGGGACACTGCAAGTGCTTGGTTTACGCTGCTGTGCTGCTAAGCCCTGGGTCTCCTCCAACTCTGGAGCCCTTGGGGACGTGCCACCTGGCACCGCGCGGGCCACCACCTCTTCCCCGAGGGGTGTGAGTGATGGTTACTGCTCTGGACACGCAAGAGTGAGTCTCTCCATCCAGGACTGATAGCCCCTCTGCCTCTCCAGCAGCTCGCCCTGCCTTCTCCAGTGCCCACACAGTTGGGTTCGTGGCTGGTTTTCTTGCTCCTCGCACCGTTTTCGTTGTTTCTGCCACCTCCTTCCCTCTCTACACCATGATCACAACCTCTGGTCGCAGGTGGTTTTCACCACCACCTTCTCTTGCTGCAGTTGCTGCTTCAGGCACTGAGTGCTTGTCCGTGGCCCGTTTCACCTGCCTGTGTTTGACATTTTTTCCCCCTGTGCCCTTCCCCTGCTTCTCCCAGGTCTCCAAGCCGTCACCCTCACAGTCACCCTCCTGTCAGGCTGCCGCAGACACGTTTTATTCTCTTCTGTCTTTGCAAATTGCCTTCTCTGCTTCAAAATAGCCCCTCGCCAAGGCCTTCTGCTGCTCGCCTTCGGCTTCCCGCCTGCTCCCTCTGCTCTCCCTGAAGTGCATTTCTCCATCTTGTCTCCTGTCTCTGCGACAGCCCCCCAGAATACAAGCAGAGTTCCTAGATGGCTCCCACCAGCAGCGGCTTTTCAACTACGCTATTTGCCTGCACAGCACGCCGGGAGCCAAATCCATCTCCCGTAGGCAGCTCTTTGCACCTCTGTGAGATTTCAGGGAAAATATAGCTGCATATATATTGATAAGCCGTACAGAGCAGAGAGGACAATTGAATTGCCGTGAGTGGAGCATGCATCAGTGTCCCTGACAATCCGGTAATTAGCTGGCATAGAAGAGCGAGCAGCGAAATGAGCCCGGCAGCTTGTTCGCAGGCATTAGGGGCTGACTCCCACCGAGTACCTGCTTTCTGCCCTGACGTCTGGGTCTGCGATGAGACCTGATGGCTGCGTTCGCTTAAAGTCACCGTCACCTTGGAGATCATTAACAAGGAGCAAACGTACGGACAGCAAATCCTCGGCCAGGCGCCGGCGGTCCCTACCTGCCGCAGAGCGGGGACGGGATGGTGGGTGTCCCCGCTTCGTGGCTGTCTCATTCCCCTTGCTCTCAGCAGGGGTTGTCTGCATGATTAGGGGGGGATTACACTTGCGGCACAGCAGCAGCACCCCAAAACCTCGTTATTGGAGACTCTCTCCCTTCCTTTTCATTCTGAATTCTCCGTGTTGTTGGTAACGTGCGTCTGTGAAAGAGATGTCTTTGCTTTGCACCAGGGTTGGGGACACCAGGGAAGTGATGTCCCCACCTGCCATGCGGGGCGATTGCAGACAGACTGTGGATGTGGGATACAGTGAGCAGGGGGTTGAACAGCATTTGTTGGCAAAAGTCTGTTGGGGGAGATGGGCACTCTGGGTGAGATGTTCCTGCTTGGGCTGTCAAGAGCACTGCGCTACGGTCCCTCAGCACAGGCTTTTTAATAATTAACCTGCTTTGGAGTAAGAAGGAGGATGGATAATTGGGTAAATAAGAAATTAAAAGGTACAGAGTAAGTTTTCTGAGTGCAAGGAAGTTGCTGTTGAATTCCCTGTGGGATCTGTGCTGTTCGGTGCCTTCATATACAGTGTGGGAAAGGGGGCTGAGGACCCCACGCCAAAGGTGCCTGATGCTTCTGGCTTGTCCTGGGTGGTGAGAATGAGTCAAGTGCAAAGACTTGCAAAGGATGTCAGGTAACGAGTGGCTGTTTGGTAAAACAGTCGACAAAATCCAGCGTTGTTGAAAGCTGAGTGACTCACACGAGGAGAAACGATCCTCACATCCATAAACAGTGCTGGGCTCTGACCTGGCTGTTGTCAGTGAGGAGCCATGTCTTGGAGTTAGGATAAACACTTCCATGAAAATACCGACTCTGTAGCAGTCAAAAAAGCAGATTGAATGTTACGAATTTTTAGGAAACAAAGAGAAAATGAAACACAGAACACAGTTGTGGACTCTTGCATAAATCTACCGTGTGTCTGCATGGGAAATAGATACTGTGTGCAGCTCTGGTGCCCTGCTGCAAGGAGGAGAGAGGAGCCAGAGCAGGGACAGAGCAGGGTGACAAGGGCGGTGGACACCCATACGAGGTGTGGCCATGCAAGCAATGCTCAAAAGCTGCAGAGGGGTAGCCAGGGGAACGCGGCCCGGGGCTGTGCAGGCGGGGTGGGCCCTGAGAGGTCAGTAGGAAACGGATTTTCTTTGTTTCTGCTAATCAGATGCTGGGGCATCAAATTAAATTGAATAGATGGCAGGAGCCTAGCAAACCCACGATGGCTCCGCTATGTGAGGAGGAAGGAGCGTGGTGGAACTGGCTGCCAGATGAGTTCAGAAAGCTTCCAGAAGTAATTAGACAAATTTGTAAGGGGAAAATACCATTGAGAGTGTTGCTGGCGCTGCCAGTGGTGAGCTAAATCTCTGCACCACAGGCTGCTGGAGGTCAGGAGGATGCTGGAATATCGCTGGTTGCTTGTGTGACCATATGACCTTCCCTGGCATTCCCAGTGTCTGTGGCTGGAGAGATGGTGCCAGACTGGGTGAGCTATTGATTGAAACTGGTTCGTCTCTCCTCTCTTCACCCTGCTCTGTTGGGGATGTTTGCGCCTGTTGCACAAATGGAGCAGTGGCTTGGTAGCCTGCAGTGCAGAGGAGCTTGAGTGCTGGAGAGCCGAGCATGGCCAGTGCAGGGCTGGGACACCCGGCACGGCAGTGAGTACCGCCTGGGCGAGGACGACTGGTGGCCCTAAAATCCCCGTGCGGGATGGGTGTGAGGGTTACAATCACAGGAGGGTGGGGGGTTTGGAGGGAGTCGAGCTCCCAGGGGATATCGCTAGGCAGGAGGCATCGGTGGAGGGGCTGCAGGTGGAAATCGGAGCTCCTCGTGTCACCAGGGCAGCACCCAGGGTCCCTGTGAGGCTGGAAGGCACGGGCTGCGTCTCAGGACACAAAGGTTATTCTTGGTCCTGTTTTCCTGCCTTCGTGGAGGTGTGTCGGGCTGTTACCCTCACATAAAGGAGCTGGATAGTCACTGAGAGAGGTGCGGAATGAGAAGTACCCTGTTAGCGTCTCCCCTTGGTGGCCATTGGTGGTCCCTGACCCTGACCCCCAGCTCGGTGCTCGGCCAGGTTGCCAGTGCTGCTGCCATTTCAGGGAGCACAGGAATACCAAAGCTGCGCAGGGAGGAGGAAAGCAAAGCAAATAAACAAGGAGCCCGACTTAAAATCTCTCCAAGTGTGCAGTGTTTTGTGACTAATACTAACATAATTGCTGTCATGCTTTTAACATAATGCTTTTATCTCCCAGATAGACTTCTTCTTCTGGTCATTAATCTCCAGGGTTTCTAAGTGCGCGAACATCGGGGAGATGCAGTCGTTGTGCCGAAGCGTGGTCAGAGGCGTGCAGAGCATCCTGGGGCTAACCCAGGACCGGGGCTGTGGGTTACCCGTGGGGCTGTGCTCGCAGCTTCGCTCTCAACCCTCTGAAATCCCAGGGCTGGACAAGGATATGTGTATTCTTTATGGTTTCTTTTCCTCTCCATACTGCCATGCCCTGCTGGCCCATAAACCCACCGTAAAAGCCGTCTGACGGCTCCCTGGGTGTGCCCAAGCTGTCTCCGTCCTCTGCTCAGCATCACTCCTCTTTAACCTTGAGGAGCAGCACTTGGGGAACAGCTTCTCCCTCTTTACCAGTTCTCTGGGATTCGTAGGCACGAAGCCCAGGAGGGGCAGTTGCAGCCATCAGCTCTGACCTCCTGCCTAACACGGGCCAGGGAACTTCACCCAGTAATTCCTGCCTCGAGCCCCTACCTTCTCCTTGAGCTGGAGAGCACCACGTCAGTGGGCCTGGTGGCGACTGGCCTGTGTTTGAGATCATGCTGGTCTTCTGCAGGATGGTCTGATGGGGTTTTTGCTTTCGGTTGGTTTTTGTTTGGCTTTTCTGGCCTGCTGTGAGCTGGGTCAGATCAGCAGAAGATGCAGCTGATATGACCCAGCTCCCGCAACTGGTGGAGGACCTGCTCACCGAAACCTCCTCCTGGAATCTCGCTCCAGGCTGGTGTTGCTGGAGGCTCCCAGCAGTGGCAGAGCTGGAGGAGGAGAGGCAAAGGAAATCCAGGATGATTTCCAGGAAATCATCTCGCTGCCTCATTTATATACTACAAAGGTCTCCACATGCTGCCCGGTTCCCTGAGACGCCCTGCCATGCCAAGGGCGAGCATCCCTGTGGTTCGTGGCTGCTCGGGAGCAGCAGCCCTTGCAAAACTGCAGCCTTGCCCCGGCGCTCATTCAGTGTGACAGTAAGTGACGCCAAGTGCCAGCCATGCAGGATGCCGCAGCGCAGGGATGCTCTTGAGACCACCACCAGTCTGAGCAAGCTTTGACCACAAGGTCTTTTGTACCTGCTGAGCCTAAAATGACCTGCAAACCATCTCGGGAACAAGGGTATAGCATCCCTGCCTGCCGCCTGCAGGCGCTGCGGCTGCAGGGGGTGATGGAGAAGGGCTTGAGGAAGGGGCTGTGGCTGGGACTTAGGAGCCACTGGGCACATGGGGCACAGGGAGGGCAGCTCAGCTGCCTGTCCCCATCCCATTTGCTTTATACATCCCACAGTCCCTTGAACTTTTCTGGATTTCAAAGGAGGAAGCTGAACCGATCCCTCCCACCTTTCCCCGCTCCCCCGTCGCCCGTGTGTATGACAGGACCTGGGGTGGTTTTCACCGTCTGGCAAACTCTCATCTCTCAGGCTGCTCCCAGCGTGTCCGCAGCCTGTGGCTTGGCACTGGAGGAGTGCCAGACCCGGCGGCAACTCACGCTGGAGGCCAGCGATACCCTGTGGAGTATTTCAGACCTTTCTGGCCTCACTGGCTTATGAATTTTCCCCTCCCTCCACTCTGGAGACTGGAAGAGAATTCCCCTTCTTGCGTCCTTCCTCCCTTTGGAAACCAGCGGTCCCCGCGGATCACGGTGAGGGCAGAGGGATGCAGTGAGCACCTCCCACCCATCCTGCCCATCTCCCCCCCTGGTGCTGCATAGCTGCAGGGTCAGGCCAGGCTGTGCTACCCACTGCCATCCCAGGGCTGGCAGGCACCGCAGGCAGCTCTCCTCCCTTGACGAAATGCTTCTGACCACGCAGTCAGAACGATTTTGACATTTTGGGGAAGGAGAGAAATCTCGCCCGGCATTGTGCATGGTTGGTAAAACTGTTGCTGACAACATGAATAAAGGTGGACGGCTCTCAATCAGCTTCTCTTTGCTCTTTATTTCTAATTTGGACAGACTGTCAGCAAACCATCTTTCAGATCAGTTTGGAGGGTTCTGTATGCGAGTGTTGCGTTATGTTTGAGCTATAATGATATTTGTGGTTTTCAGCATGTTGCGGAGCAGGAAGGTGAAATGCCTCCTTGCCCTGCAGCATCCTGTGGGGATCCTTACTGGCATCACCACTTGCTTTTTGGGTTCTGATAGCTCTTTGTTCCTGCACTGCAAATACAGCCCATGCCCAAGGGAGCGGAGAGCCCTGGGGGCTGCGGCAACAGCAGGGATTTTGGGCACTTTACATCCCAACACGCCATAAAGGTTGATGTGGGTAGGTGGGAAGTGGATCCTGGGCAACAATTTTGAAGAGAAGAAGCTTTTCCAAACCTTACCAGATGCGGCAGAGAGCACAAGGCTTTGTTTTGTCTCTGGCTATCGAGTGGAGCATTCGAATATACCAACCTTTACAAGGCAAATGTCATTGATGAAGCGCCAAGGTTTCAATTTGCTCTTGTCAAAAGGCCAGTCTGGCCATCGCTGGGCATGTTGGCAGTACTGGGGCCGCCTGTCCTGTCCCGTACATGGACACCCCGGCACACGCTGCTCCAGGGCATCCATCCCCGGTGGGCCAGCAGCAGCCACCCTGCCGCTCAGGATGCTGGGTTTTCCTAGGGGTGCTTCCCAGGTTCTGAGCCCCTCACCTCACCATTTCAGTCGCTGGTATGCAGGTGGTTTCTCCTGGTGGAGTGGGAAGTGGGCCAGGAAATGTGGCACTGGGAATGCACTGTCTTTTGTTTTCAGTAAGCATCCCTGAGACCATGTTGTTCTAATTCCCCCTAATGTGGCCTTTTGTATCGATGCTCTGAATTAATTCGGATGCAGTGGGAGCGTTGTCTGTCTCTGTGCATGTTGTTGGGGTGATCCCGTCCATCGCCTGCTCAAGCAGACAACACTGTCAGGTCACTGTCAAATATGACAGGTCACTAGCAGAAGGAAAGTTTGGTTTTAGAGAAGATAGGAGCTCGTTGCCCACCCCCCGTTCCGATTTCCACGTTATGTGTTAAAGTGCCCTCTACGAGGCAGAGTCAGGATTGAAGTGGCTGGGAGCCCTTCCCATCCAGTTCATCCCTGCGTGGGCCCTGTGAGACCACCAGTGCTCAGGCAAGCTGCCTGCTTCGTCCTTAGGTGACATGAGGGACAGGGCAGGGACCATCCCGTGGCTCCCATGCCAGTCCCTGCTGGAGAGGGACTCTCAGAGATGCTGTAGACCCACTTGATTCCCATGCATGAGTTTTGGCTTCTCCATCTAGTACTGGGTCCGGTTCTGGAGCCCCTACTACAAGAAAGATATGGACGTGCTGGAACGTGTCCAGAGAAGGGCCACAGGGATGATCCGAGGGCTGGAGCACCTCTGCTGTGAAGACAGACTGAGAGAGTTGGGGTTGTTCAGTCTGGAGAAAAGAAGGCTCCGAGGAGACCTTATTGTGGCCCACCAGGATCTTAAGGGGGCCGACAAGAAAGCTGGGGAGGGACTTTTTAGGATGTTGGGTAATGGTAGGACTAGGGGGAATGGATTAAAACTAGAGCTGGGTCATTTCAGAATGGACGTTAGGAAGAAGTTCTTCCCCATGAGGGTGGTGAGACACTGGCCCAGGTTGCCCAGAGAGGGGGTGGAAGCCCCATCCCTGGAAGTTTTTACGGCCAGGCTGGACGGGGCTCTGAGCAACGTGGTCTGGTGGGAGGTGTCTCTGCCCAGGGCAGGGGGGTTGGAACGAGATGGTCCCTTCCGACCCTGACAATTCTATGATTTTATGATCTATAAAATGAAGGTGCCTTCCTTTTTTTCCCTCGGTACTGTGCTGTATTAGGGGTCCCCCCTACAGTGCTGCAGCTGCTCCTGGGTGGTCCTTGCTGTTGGGTCTGGAAGGGCAGGAAACCATCGCCACCTTCTGGGCTTTGGCAGCCGTTTCGGTGCAGAGGGGCTGGGAATCCGTGGCCCCCCCATATCGACAGCTCAGCCCCCCGCATCAACAGCCCGGCCCCCCCACAGCCTCCTCCCCGACTCCCTCCTCTCCCGGAGCTGCAACAAGTGCGTGCTCCAAGGGGGTGATTGCATTGAGTATTTTACTACTTCTCCAGTGTACGGTGCCATATGGGAGCGTACCATCAGTCAATTACAGCTTCTTTTCATATCTAAATAAAATGATTTGTTAATTTGAGTGAGTGATCACTGCGTGGCCAGGATGCTTTTGCTGCAATGGCGAACAGCTTGCACGCTCGCAGAGATGGATGGTGAGCCGGTGCCACTGGATACTTTCTGGGGTTGTTTTCAATTTAGCAGTGAATTGAATGAGAAGAGAAACGTTTCTCTTGGCAATTTGATAGGCGCTAGCTCTTCTGACAGATGTTGGAGTTTATTATCCTACCGGGACAATGTTTTGTAGTTCCGAATTGCTAATTGCTTGGAAGACTCGGTGCTGCGGGAGGAGCAGGATGCGGCTGTCAGCAGGTAGCGGGTGCCACCAGCATCCAGGGACTCGGGGTGACGGACACTGTTCCCTTCCTGCTAATGGTCTCTGACCACAGCCACCAGCCCGGCCTCGGCACTGTGTCCTGGCAGTCCTGTCCCTGCTGTCCCCGCTTCCTGGGTGGCACCGGCTGCAGGCAGGGCTGGCAAGCGCACTGCTGGGCGTGCAGCACAGGCTGGGTGTTCGTCTGGGTCATTTAGCCCATGGGGCAAAGCCTGGCAGAGGATGTAAAAGGTGTAACTGCTGCCTGGCATCGTCCCCTTGACACCCCCTCCTGGCGTGCCAGAGAGCAGAGCAGAGCACTCTGGCACCCTTGGCACAGTACCCCTGCTCGGATTAAAGCTCCTCGGTGGCAGGCCCCTTCCGTAGGCAGAAGCCTGTCTGGATACGGCACCTTTTCCTCTTGTGTGGGTTTTAGCTCCATGGCACTTGAAATGGGCTTGTGGTCCTGAGCCACCTCATCTGTACCACGATGCCCTGACATGTTAGGGACATCTCTGCGCTCTCTGGTCCCTGCTGTGACCTTGGTGCCAGCAGCAGGCTTGCAGTGCCACCACGGGGCCGGGGCAGGACCTGGAGCAGCAGCACCCACCTCCTGCATCCTGGCTGCCCATCCCCGGGACTGGCTTGGCCCTGCTCATCCCCTGCTGTCTGTTGCACTGCTCTCCTCACCTGCTGCCTTCCCCCTGCTCGCCTGGCATCAAAGCGCCCGGCACACGTCTGCGCTGGTGGTGGAGGTCCTGGGGTTGCTGTTCTGGGTCGTGGCAGTTAAGTCTGGGAGAGCGCTGCTCTCCTTCCGTCCGCCCCACATGCTCCGGCTGGCGCCGGGAGGAAGGTTTAAGATGCACAAAAGCAGTTAAAAGGAGCCGCGAGTCGGTTAACATACATTATTTGCAAGCCCATCCTCCTGAAGAGGAGCAAAACTGCAGACGGAGGTGGGCGCTTGCCTCTGCAAACAGCGCTTGGCAAACATGAGCGTGGCGGGCCCTGGGCGAGAGCGATCCAGCCTCCCTCCGCTGGCGTCGGGCTGTTTGCTCTGCCAGCCACTGCTGGAGCTGCTGGGGGCTGGTTTAGATGAGAATTTGAGATGGAAAGCCATGCGAGCGGCTCCGAGAGCAGCAGCAGCCTGCTGGAGCGCCTTCCCCGGCAGAGACGTCACCGGGCTGTGCTCCTCCCTGCGTCAGAGCTGTCTCCTTGCCCTTCATTTGGAGGGTACTGAGCGCTGTCGGGACCCTCAGCTTGGCTGTCCGCCGTGCCCAGCGTGCCCCAGTGCAGGGAAACTGAGGCCCCCAGGGCTGCACGGCCTCCCCCGGGGTCGGAGCGGCGCACGGGGGTCCCATGGGTGGGTGCAGGCAGAGCAGGGATTGCACCCAGGAAGCATGTGGATTTTTGGAGACTTTCTTGGCCACCTACCCCGGGAGCCTCTCCGGGGAGCAGCCCCTTTCTCTGCGACTGCCCTGACACCCCTCAGTCCCTCTCTGCTGCGTGGTGAGAGCCTGGCAGCCCTGTGTCCTTCCCGTGCCCTTGGAGATGGAGAAGCCTTTTGCAGAGCAAGGGCAGAGCAAGGCGGCCGCAGACGCTTCGGGGTGGCCCTGCCGTGGTGCTCACTGCATTGCTGGTTGCATTGGGGTCCCCGCAGAGAGCCGGCGCCGGTCCTGCGTGGGGGACAGTGGGCAGGAGCGCAGAGCTGAGGGTGCGGAGGCGGCCGGGGTGACAGGAGGGCAGTGGGCTGCACCGTGCCGGAGCCGGGGAGAGCAGTCAGTGCTGAGTGCCCACCCCTGCTCCAGCCCCGCTTGTGTTTGTCCATGAGCACCATTATGCGGGCTGGGCTCCTCTGCTCCTGCCTCACAGCTGGACCTTCATTGCTTCCCCATCCCCATCCTGGAGCTGCGGTGGAAGTGCCGGCAAGGAGCTGGGCTGCATCCGTCCTTCAGACTATGCTTTGCCTTCCCACGGGGACTTTTCCCCTTGTCGCCTTGCTTTGGTCTCTGGTATTTTTATTTTTTTAACCCTTAATGCAAAGCAGTGGCTGTTCCGGGTGTGGGATTTGTGGATCAAGTCGGGTCTGGCTATGGTCTCTTGTTTCGCCTTTGACTCACTGTCTGGGCTCAGGTGAATAACTTACCCCTCTGTGCTTGCTGTCCCCGTGGGTCAAGCACAGCTGATGGTGACCGATAGAAAAAGCACAGAGCTCCCTTGCTGTGCCTGGCAGCATCGTCGGCCGGGGCTTGGCTCCCGGGTGGAAGTCACCACCGTGGCTGTGTGCGGGAAGAGCAAGGGCTGGTGTCCCCGGGAGGACCTGGCTCCTCCGCAGCCGCTATCCCAACATCCCTGCTTCCAGACCCAGCATCAAGAGGAAAACAGGGGATGTGTAGACATCTGACATTTGAAGGGCATTTGTGTTGAAAGCCAGAGGTCCCTATGTCCTCCTTGTTTGCAGCTAATTACGGCAGGGATTAGTCTGGGCTGGGGTGAAGTCCCTCCCCGTGTTGTTAATGATGGGAATTAAACAGGCTCTGGCTCCGAAACCAAACCCCAGGCCCCAGCGCTCCGAAGCCTCAGGGAAGCCCGGAGCTGAAACTTGGCTTCAAGCCTCCGGTGTGTGTCTAATTAAGGACAAAATAATCAAAACGAGGGATATTCCCACTCCCTCCCAACACTGTTTGTGCCCATTCTTTGCTGGGTTGGATCACGGCTGGGTGCTCCTTGCTGCCTGGTGGAGCCGGGCACGCCTGTGCCTGGGGCCCTGCACGGGAGGGGACTGAAACGCGTTGTGGTTTTACGTGAAATTGTGAAGAAATGCAATCCTGCATGTATTTTAGTCTATATAAGGTTTTGTGTAAGAATGTTTGGGGGGAAAAAAAAAGAAGTATCCTAAAAATGGGACCTAAACTTGCTGACAGAGCTTGAAATAAATTCGTCTCTCTGCCAGTCTCCTCCCGCCCCGGGAGGAGCCTCAACTATTGCTGCTCCATGGGGTGGGAGATGTTCTCCCCATGGGCAGGTGATGGCTGGCGTCAGGCTGCGTGTCCCGGTGTGTGCCGTGAGTCCCGTGCCCTCTGTCCCTCCGCAGCAGGGGGAGGTATGGCTGCAGCCTGCCCAGTCCTGCCGCTTGCCCATCCTGCGGGCAGCGTGCTGGCAGGGGATAGATGGAGCCAGGGGAGCCTTGCAGCCCTGTTTACTTTGTGTCCCACCATGCAGGAGGTTGTCACAGAGGCCAGGACCCGGCAGGGCTTTCTGCAGGAGGCTGGGAGCCCGGGAGCCCTTGCTGCCTGCCCTGGCTCCCTCTGCCGCCGTGCGGGACGAAGGCCAAGCGGAGTGGCTGGTGTGCGGCTGTGTCCAGCCAGGCTGCCCCCCGCTCTGCCGCCTGTAGCCTTCCCGTTGCCGGATGTTTTGGTGGAGTCCGGGCTCCTACGACCGCCAGCTCGCCCCAGACTCCCTGGGGCAGTTATTTGTGCCAGCAGCAGCCACGTGTGCGGGTCACCTCCTCCCCAGACCACCCCGGGGGCCAACTGGGACAAGCTTGTGGCGGTGGGAGGGTGAGGTGTAAAGGCTGTGTCCCTCTGACCACACCAGCAGTAGCCACATCTTGCATCTACCCCTGCTTGACCTCTGTGGGGTGGGACCTGCCTCCTGCCTGGCCCTCAGGGGATGGGGACCAAGCCCCTGCTCCATGGGCGGACACGGCAGGGCCATGGGGGTCCCTGGAGGAGGCTGAGGGATGGAGCGGAGCTGCCTGTTACACCATGTGCTTGGGTTGGGTGCTGCCAGCAGCACCTCTGGGGATGTGGTTTGAAACGTTGTGCCTCTGCCCAGGGCTTGTGTCCCACTTTGTCCCCGCAGAGCCGCGCTGGGGAGGGCTGTAGGCATCGTCAAGCCTGCTTGCAAGAAGGAAAAGGCGAGAAGAGGCAGCGAAAACGCAGCGAGTCCACGCTGCTGCACCGAGCTCAGCGATGGGTGCCGGGAACAAGGCTGGAGGGGTCACAGCTCCCCCAGGAGGGAGGCAGCAAGCTGAGCCCCTCGGCTCTGTCCCCACGGGAAGGGAGATCGGCAATATCTGCCCCGCGCTTGGATGCGCGGTGGGATTAAGCGTGGGTCTGTTAGCGCAGTAATGAAATGGATTTTCTTGCTCGCGTGGTATCACAGGGATCGAAACGCATTTCCCCGGCTCCCTGCATGCAGCCGTACCTTTCCAACGTGCTGCATCGGTCTGTGATTCCCGAGGAGTGGCGTGCCGGCGTTTTCCAGGGAGGAGCCGTTGGATCTGGGCACTTAGTGCTTTATTTTAACTTCTGTCAGGGCTGCAGAGTGGGGAGAGACGGGAAGAAAGGCTAAGAGGAGAAGTGATGGAAATCTCAGCTGGCTGTAGGAGAGATGGAGGAGCAGATTGTAGTGTAGAAGTCTTTGATTGACCACAGTACCATTTTGTGGCTTTTTCTCCCTCTCTCTGGGTAAAGCTGCACTGTGACATCCATGCCATTAAATAGGCCATGCTCAAAAGAGAAAATTGCTGCTATTTTCCCCCTTTACTTTACTGCCATAAAAAATTGATCCCACATAGCATCCTTATTTCAAAGACTGCTAAAAAAAAAAATACCAAATTCTCATTTTGGTTTCTGACAGCTGCATAAAGCGGTTTTTTTTAAATAAAAGGGACGTGAAACGTAAAAAAAAATCTCAGCCCTCCCCATCCCCTGAAATTTTTCCTCCAGAAAGATGCCCTTATTTTGAGAAGTGAGTGGGGAGAGAAGGGTGCGAGTGTGACAGTGTGAGAAGGGATTTGGTTTCTCTCTTTTTTTGCGACCGGTGATCAAAATTAAAGACTTTGCTGGTAGCTGGACAACAGCTAGAGCAGCGAACCTCCTTGCTTACCTGGGGAAGGCAGCAGGCTGGAGAGCCGGGGGCTGCTGGGGCACTTGGGGTCGATGGGCTAAAGGGTGCTGGGGAGAAATGGGATGTCTGAGCTGCATCCTTCTGACCTCACCAGTGGTACCCATGTCTTGCATCTGTCCCTGCTCATCCTCCGTGGGGTGGGACCTCCCTCCTGCCTGGCAGGGTGGGCACCCCAGGAGGGTGATGGGAAGGAGGAAAGCGAGAGGAAGAAGTGGGGAGCCCCAAAAGGGATTTAAATGGGCAGCAGGGCCCTGTGGAGGGAGGGGACGGAGGTAGGTAACGCAAGGACTTGGGCAGCTTTGAGCCAGTGGTGATGGAGCATGTGAGAAGGACAGGGTGGTGCGGGTTGAAGGGGAATGTGGACCCGGCGTAACGGGGCTGCAGAGAGCAGGGTGACGGGAGGTCAGGTCAGCTCTCACTGCAGGAGTTAACGATCTTAATAAGAATCATCCCATTTAAACAAGATGCTCTTCTGAAAAGAAGATTAAGCAGAGGGAGTGTTGACAAAGCGCTGAGCGGGGCTGCCAGGACTCCAGCAAGCAGCAAGCTGCTCTCCCCCTCTCTCCACCTGCTCTCCAGCTCCTCCATCTCTGCTCTCTCCTTGATTAACGACCAGTCTGCCGGGCGCGGGCGCAACTGGGCCACCAGTGCCCATCCCAGCAGCAGAGGTGGGTGCCGTGCTGCAAAGGCGATGCGGATTTGCAGCTGAAGGGTGACCCTGTGCTTGGTGCCTTCAGGTGCCCCTGAAGGTCTGCCATCAGTGGAAAAGCGTGGTGGGTACAAGGTATCCCTGATGCTGTTCGGTGGGATGAGGCTTGGCAGAGGGCTGGGGAGGGAAGGTGACAGCACAACAAGCTGTTTGAGCTGCTCAGTCTGTAAATGAGCGGTGTTGCTGTGCGCTGCATGCCCAACCTGGTCGCTCCGAGCCAGCAGGGCCATCAGCGGGGGCTATCAGATGTGCCACCAGATCCTCCCCGTGTCTTCGCCCCGCTCACATTGACATCTGTTTGCCTTTTGTGTCCAGCAGGCCTCTGAGTTATGAGGCTCTTTCCTCCACCAGGATCTTAGATGATGAAGAGCTAGATGAGCTCTCCATAAATAGCTCTGCCATTAAAAAACCCTCAGCTCCTGTTTTAATGTTAGCAGGATTAGCCGTCTGCAAAAGTAGAGGCTTAAGACCCGGCGGTAGGCTTTGCCCTGGTAATATGTCTCTATTTTCTCAGGCTTGATTTCTCCAGCCAGCCTGGCTCTGAATGCAATAAATTTTGCTCTTCTTTACACCTCAGCTGATGACTTATTCTTTGGAGCCTGTGTCCTTGGCTAGCCAGAGACCCTTCAAAGCGGAATTTTGCGCTCGCCTATTCTGAAACCAATGAGGTCCTTACGGAAAGGACCAGGATGCGTGTAACTATTCGGGTTGAAGGATGTTGCTGGTGCAGTTCTCCGGTCTCCAAATTAATCTTATTTTTGATTAATGGCCCGGTCACAAAAGGGGATGTGCTAGTCAAATCTAGTGGGGTGCCACGTGCGTTATGCAGGTAGAGGAGGGTCAGGCTGTCACCAAGGAGCCCCACGACCTTGAGGACTGGGCAAACGCGGAGATGCTGGGACGGAAGGATGACACAGTGCAGGAGGATAACACAGCACACGAGAGCTGCTTCTGCAAATGGGGGAACGACCAACAAGAAAGTCTGAGCTGTGACTGTTGGTTATAGGGTGACCATGAACTGCTGACATGATGCGCTCGTGGAAAAAGCACACGGGATCTAGGGGAGCTCATGGAGGAGCCCCATAAGGCGAGACGGGGGTGAAAATGCCTTCCACAGGGCTCTTGGTGAACTCTGGTTTATGGCGTAAAACTGATCGGCAGACATGTATGTGGTGTGCTGCCCCCCAGACCCCAGCAGCCCGGGGGCAGCTACCTGTCCTCTCCAGCCACCCCTGCGATGGGGTGGCAGCTTCCAAGGAGGGCAGAGATGGGGGTTCACGGGGGCGCCTGTCCCCGCTTCATCTGGGGCATCTGCCTGGGAACGTGTGTCCCAGCTCAAAGGCTGGGGGAAATACAGTTGTTCTCATAAATATAGCAAGGGGGTAAATGTGCAGAGGGACAAAGGTCGTTCAAGCTCACGTACAGCATCAGCCCCGGAATTAATGAGAAATTTCCAGTGGATTGCTCCGGGCTGCAAACCTGAAGGTTTCTAACCACCAAAGGAAGCTGGTTCTGGAAAATCACCCTACCAGCGGTCACAGAGGCAATCAGCCGGCCTGTCTTCAGGCGGGTTCATTAGCAGTTTCCGAAGGGGTTCCCACCAACAGGGGCCTGTGGTCGGTGACCCTGGGCCACCTCGCTGGCCGCCGTGCCTCCAGCCACCCGAGCCTGCAGCCCGCCGCTGGGGCTGGGGCGCTGCAGCATACTGCCTGTTTGTTTTGGGTTTGTTTTATTATTTTTTTCCACTGCGATATAAACCCAGCGTGTCTTTAAGGCCATGCATGTGTAGGGGGATTTGCTGATGGCTCATCTTTCTCGCAGGCTTTTTCAGCTGAATGTCAGTTTATTGCTTTTGCAAATTGTCTTGTGCCTACACAGAACCGGCTGCCTCAGCAGAGGGCTTTGCCAACAACGTGCTCTATAAAAGGGTTATTAGGATAACAAGAAAGAAAACAGAAACCTTTGCAGAATCATAACAGTATAGCGTAGCCCACCCCCTCCCCTCTCCCGGTTTATTACCCTCAAGTGCTTCTGAGTTGGACTTCAAACCATCGTGCTGCTGACTGTAAACAGCAAGGTTAAAGTACCCCAGGCAGGAGCTAGCTCTTCGGCAATTATCTGGTCAATGGCAGAGCACCGATCTGTAGCTCGGCGTAAACATCGTCAGGAAAATACGCGCAGTTTGCAAATTAAAAAGCAATCGCACTGTCTCGGCCCGAGCCAGAAACCTTCTGGTATGATTCGGGTCTCACCAGTGGAGCTGGCCAGAGCATCCTTCGGGTCTCTGACATCAGTCCTTCGTCACGGGAGCCTGTTGCTGGATATTTCTGGTTTATCTGCAGTATTTTTGTACTCGTCTGGGGGGCATGTTTTATCAGGTGGTTTTGTTTTCCATGAAAGCACAGATTTTCACGGTTAAAAGGAAGGAGGGCAGAGTAAGGCAAGAAGAAGCCTTTCAAAAGTGTTGATATACCACAGATTTGGCTTCTTTGTTGTTTTCCCAACTTTCAGGCTCAACTTCTGTGATAAAATACCTTATTGGTGCTGCTTGTCTCATCTCGGCTTGTTCTCTGCCTGTTGTGCCTTAGAGCACTCGGCAAGAGGGGAGTTGTTCCTCTTGTTTGAGACCAGCCGGGACAGGCAGAGAGTAAATGACTTGACAAAGGTCACCAAAAGCCTGGGCAGAGCTCGTGTCTTTGAGCCCCAAAAGTAGCAAAAGGCTGGGGTCAGCTGCCTCTTTCTGTTGCCCATTTTCCTTGGGGCTCAAGAGACTTTGTTGCTAATTCTGGGCTAAGTGCTAAGACTTTTGGAGGTGATCCTTGTAGGATGTCATGAGCTAGAAGGGATTTGGTTGCACGGTTGGACCCGGAGACACATGGGGCAGTTTGGCGTGGGAGCACACCACCACAACCAGCTGCCCTCGAGTTCCCAGCAGTTTTTTAGGCAACTCTGCAAATCTGCTTTTATTTAAAACCAGCCACTTTGGTGGAAAGACAATGGAAGTCGCCTCCTCAGTTGTCACTTCCCCTCGCTGTAGGACAACCTGAGCTGTCTGAGGCAGACGGGCTCCCATCCTGGCAAAGACAAGACACCATCTTACGTTAACTTCTGCTTGTTCCTGCTGTCTTTTCCCAGCCCCGTTATTTGGGCTCTGCACAGCTCCATTTTTCACCATCCCCATTGACTGAGCTCTTTCTTTTCCTGCCTTGCTGTTTTCCCCCTTTCTGCCAAGGCCAGGAGAAGCGATGCTGAGCTCCAAGCAGGAGGCAGAGCCAGCGCAGGGCTCGTGTGCTGGGTACCCAGCATCAGTCGATAGAGGTGAGGATGGGTCTGAGCAGGCAGGGTGCCCTGTCCTGGGCACTGCCATTGTCTGGCATTTGTCCCCAGCCCTGGCAGAGCCCGTTAGACCTGCTGCCAGCTGGGGCCGGAGCTCAGTCCCCTGCAAAGTACATTTTCCCAGCACAACTCAAACAGCAGCCTCCTAAAACAGGAGGCAGCAGCACGTCCCTGTCCTCCTAGGAGCCTGCAAAGGCCACCTTCTGTCAGCTCCGATATCCCGTTCCCATAGCAATGCTTTCTCTCGCCTGCTCGTGGCCAGTGAAACGCATGACGAGACTCCGACATTGTCCTTGATGTTGGCAGGCTGTGACAGGCAGGGCAGGGACAGCAGCGCCGGCCGCTCTCCGACATCCTTTGCAGGATCACCCTCCAGGTCGGCTGCAGCGGTGGGAATACCCACTGGAGCATTTCTTTTTGAGATGACAAATAACCTAGCAGCCAGTACATGGGTAGGTGTCGGTGGGAAGAAGCTGTGCTGCCAGAAGCTCCTGGGTCTCCTTGCTCCAACCTCTGCTCCAGCGGTCGGGACCGTGCACGTGGTGACAGTCCCTTGTGTGTGCAGCTGAAATGTGGTGTAGGAGTGATGCCAGCACCTTCCCAGCGAGCTCGGCCCCAGGAGGGACTCCAGGGATGTGTCTTGTTGGGGCTTAAAACTTACAGAGGAGGCATCTGCCCTGGGCACGTTTCTCCCTGCACATTTCTCTGCACTGCTGGCATCCCTCCTTTTTAAAATTATGGTTTGAGTGGAACTGTCAGATCCCTCTGGTTAGGCTGGGGCGAGCAGCTCAGGAGCTGCAGTGCTTGGGGTGTCTCTGATGGGAGCGAACCGCCCTCTCCCCAGCGACAGAGGTCTCCACAGAAAACCTGTTCCAGCTCTGCGCTGGCCCTTGTCCCTGACACCGCATTCCCCATGCGGGCCCAGGGGGTGCGTGAGCATCAGTGGTTGCACCAGGCAAGGATAAGCAGCTCAGCTCTACTTAAGCTGGGAATCGATACGGGATTAATTTGTATTAAGAGAAACACGCGCTGCAAAGGGAGGGTTCGCCTTTCTCCTGAAGGTGGGGGAAGCCATGGATGGGACCCAAGGGGCCACTGGCAAGTGCTTCCGACACGTCACCTTTCAATGCTCATCCACAAGTGGCCACCAGACGCTAAGGAGAGGGATGCTGGTGTCTCAGGAGGGCGGTGGGGAACTGGGAGCGGTGCCAGCATTGGGCTCCCGCTGCTCGCTGGGTCGCAGGGAGGTGACAGGCAGAGCTGGTCCCCAGGGGTGCTCTGCCTCCAGCAGTGCTGTGTGTTTATGGGGCATTTTTTTTCTGCAAGGGCTTTTAAGGCAATTCCTACCATCTGCTTGGTCTTTTTAAGCTACGAGCCAAATGTATTCCCGATGGCTCATGCTCTTCTTCTGCCAAGGAAGACGGCTCCACCGAGCTTGGTGGAGGTGTGCCTGGAGAGCGGGGTCACCACGCCGGCACCTGGTGGGACTTGGGGCTGCATCCTGCTCCTCTGGAGATGAGTTTGGAGAAGGGTCTTTCCTGCTTTCCCTCTCCTAAAATTGCATTTTAGGGCCTGTAAAAATAAAAAGGAAAGCTGAGGGAGGCTGTCATCAGTTAGGCCTGGTGCGAAGGGACCCAGTGGTAGAGGTGATGGACACAGGAGGTTGCCCAGTCATCCCTGCAGCCTTCCCGGAGCAGCCAGCCATGCCCGGGGTTTGCTCTACTGTCCGGGATCGTTCACAGCACAGCAGAAGTCATGCAGGTGACCTTGGTGGGGACACAGCCTGCCCGGCTGGCTGGATTGGCGGGGCTTGGTCCCCTGTGACCTGGAGTGTCATATCCCAGGGAGCCAAACGTGCCCTGAAGCTGTCCCAGCTGGGCGGGAGCTGGGAGACAGGGGCAGAGTGTGCCCAGCCTCAGGGACGGGGACCGGGACCGGGGTGCTGGGGCATTGCCTGCAGACCAGGTGGAGACGAGACAGTAAGAGATTCAGAAAACGGAGTTTTTTATAGCTACTATATCCAAAACTGTAGTGAATTTGGAAGGAACTGATACTGTGATAGGTTTTTCCTTCCTGTGCGTTTCGTGCTGACTCTGTGCGTGCAGAGCAGGGGCTGGAACCAGCCAGGTGCCGGTCCCTGCTCCTGTTTTGCCTTGGCTTACTTTCTGGGAAGATTATGGGGAATAAAAATGTTATTTGCATTTCTCTGAAAAACTCTTGACATTTTTCCCACAGCTCTAATACCAGAGCTAACCTTTTAGTCAGAGTTTTTTGGGGGAAATCAGTTATAGTGGATGCCTTGGTGTTATAATTCTCCTTTCCCTCTGCTTCCTCCCTTCGTCCATGTTTATTCTTGTGGTTATTTCCATACCTTCTCTCTCCGGCCAGCCCTCCCTGATGGTGTTTGGAGCCGTTGGGACGTAGGCAGTGTACTCCATCTCATGTCCCATGTCAAAGGCATCCCAGCCCAATGGGGTAACATTGCGTGCTTGAGCAAGACGGGGAGCGGGCAGCATCTTCCCGTATCCCCACGTTCAATCTTAAATGGCAAACAGGTCACCTTCCATCAAGCGTGCCACACATTTCAATAAAAGCAGAGACACAAAGGGGAAGCCAACAAGGGCAATGGTGAGGTTCTCTTTGTCCAAGGCACGAGCTAATTCTGCTAGCCTGGGTCTGATGCCACGTCAAGCACAGCTCAAACCATAGACCTACCACTGAGAAACTGCGCAGGTTTGAGCTCTCGTCCTCCCGTGGCTTTGTACGTATTGTCCACTGGGGAAATGCTCCATTTGAGGAAGCTACTAGAGGTGTTTACAACAAATTATATAAAAATCGATAGGTTCACTGCTGAGGGGTCTGCCTTCCCGCGGGTGGTGGCTCGAGGAGAAGGCATCTCGGCGCTCTGCTCCTGCGGCTTCTGCCTCGGCACGGTCCTGGTTGACAACAGGTTACCCCAGGAGAAATGATAACACCCTCATGTTCCAGTTTGTAAGGTAGCAATCAGATCAGGTCAGGTTTATGATCCACCTAGCTTATTACTATCTCCATTAGTAGCTGCTAGCAGATGTTGGGAGAGAAGGATTATTACTCTCGCAATGCATACTTAGCTGGCAGATTATTGAAATTTCTTTCTAATCCTAAGAAGTTACTTGGGAGGTATAAACCCTTGAGTGATAGCACTTATATTCCCCTGTACTTTGATCTCGGCTAGCATAACCGATGATACTCTGATTAATCTGATTTTTGTTCTTTAAAAAAAGTATCGCGTCCCCGTCATCTCGAGGCATTGAGTTCCACAGGGAGCGATGTTTCTCATCATTGGATCTGAATGTTTAAATAGTCAAGCTCAGAGATACCTTCTTTCTTACATGGGGGTTTATACCTCTGTGTCCTTTGAAATTCATTTCTTCCTGTAAATGAATCAAATCCCCTGAATGTTTTCAGTCTGCCACTGCCTGGGTTCCTCCCATGCTCCTGGCAGCGGCACGGCTCTTCCCTGCCCCACGTCTGCCTCTTCCGCCCGCTTGGCGCGGCAGAACCACGTGCAGTGTCACAGATGAGGGACCCACTGATTGATAGACCTGCTAGCTAATACGGCAGTTTTATTTACTGCTCCTTTCTGAGCACGAACTAGCATCTTTGGACCATCGCTTGCATGGAGATGTTTGTGCTCCAGAGTGCCACCATCTCTTCCTCGAATGGTTGGGGTTAATTTGGAGCTGTATCAGCATGCCTGACGGGTCCTAATTGTTGTTCCCCAAAAGCAATACCTTGGATGTTCTTGCCCTGAATTTGATCTGTCAACCTGCTGTTGAATTCCCTGAATGAGCTGACTCCTTCCAAGCTTCTTGCTTGTGGATCTAGTCCCACCTGATGTTTTTTCCCTCTGTAAAGGATTACTGCATATGTATTCCTACTTAGGGTACTCCGCTATTCCATCCTACGGACAGCATTTTGATGACAGTGCATTGGAAGACATCCTTCTCCTTCACCTCTTGCTCTTCCCATCCTCTTTCATTTCTCCTTCCCCAGACTGACCAGACTCAGCTGAGATGTGTTGCAGAGAAGAGTGTGCTTGGAGACTCGTTTGCTTTTCAGGAGGCGAGGAGGCCCCCGCAGCTCAGCACTTTCAGAGGTCCTTGGAAGAAAGGCTTTGCCACAGGTTTTTTCATGTCAAATCTCCACCCTCCCTCGTGCTCTCTTTTTGACCCTTTCCTCCCACTTGAACAACAGAAAACTAGGACATGATGGGAAAGGTTTAAATGGATGGCAGTGGTTCTGCTAGACCGCGAGCTTGGCCTGGCTCCACCCCGCCAAGGTGTCCAAAAGGAAGAGAAGTGCCCATCTCATAGAGCCTGGTACGAACAAGGTGCCGTAACCCCGGCTCCCTCCTCGGCACCGGCTGGACCCCGGCTGGGGCTGGCTCAGGGTCCAGTGCCTGGCAGCGTGCTTCGAGAGGGGTACAAAATGACAGACAGGCAGAAGGACAGAAAAGAGGATTAGAAAGCAAGGGCCCGGTTGCAAATACTACAAGGCGAGGTTTGTTTGTTTCTGGAGAAGAAAGAGGTAAAACACAATAAAAGCCTTCAAATACATAGAAGTTTGCTGTTGCTGGGGAGAAGGCAGTAACGAACCCCTCCTCCTTCCGCACACCTGCATAATTTTTAAAGCCTTTGGTGTCTTCCCCTGTGTTCGTCCCCTTTGCTGCAGTTTCCGTCTGTCGCTGTGTATCGGGTGCCGGGGGAGCGGTTTTGCCTCTGCCCCACACCATTCCCCATCACTCTGAAGCCCCCGGCTGCACAAGCCGAGTGATGCTTGGGGGGGGGCTCAGCTCACTGATCCCCAAGGTTTAGCAGCCCAGACTCAAAAGCAAGATCAAATTGTATTTATCCTGTATCTCGTGATTTTGAAGGTCATCTTCTAGCCAGGTGAGCTAGCTTGTGCTTGCTGCGGTCACGCTGACGGCAGCCCGGCTGCAGCGTGGTTTGGTGGCTCTTGCATTGCTCTGGATTTCAGCGTTTTTTCTGTGCTGGTCTGGTCTGGTTGGAGGTAAACCAGAACCAACTTTCTGTTCAGTAATTTTACTTTGCAGCTAAGCCTCTTCTAACTAACTGAACTCTCTGAAATTAACAGCATATTGTCCAGACACTGCTCGCTCCCAGAGAAATAAGACCTGATTGTTTCTAATTTATGCCAAGGATGGTAGACAGAGAGGTTCTTGCTTATACTTATCGGTATAACAGACAAGGTCATCACACTTTGTTACTTGCCCCGTTGGAGGTGGAAAAGCGTAGAGGGGTCGCCCCTGCAGGGCGGAGGGGACAGGACAGGGGACCCAAAACTGACCAACAGGGGTACTCCATCCCATCCGCCCCATCCTCAGTATAAAGCTGAGGGATCAAAGGGTCAGCCTCTCTCTTCAGTGTCTGGCGTCTGAGGAGGACCCTGTCTGTTCTTCTGACTTTGATCCCGATCCGTGTGTTCCAGAGTCCAGATCTTGAGTCCAGTTCCCATCTGTCACTGTGTCCAGTCTCGGACTTTCCCAGTGCCTGCTGGTGATGTGATTGTCGTCCTGGGATCTTGGTAGAGTTTTGTATGTTTTTTATCTATTTCATTATTTTCTTATTAATATTTTCAGTAGTTTAGCCTCTTTTTCTAAACTCATAAGTCTCTTTCTCTCTCTCCCTCCTCTCCCTGAAGGGAGATGCTCTCCCTTCTCTGAAGTGAAGTTCGTTGCAGTGGCCAGTCCAGCCCAAACCACGACATGATCACACCAAGGTGCTGCTGTCTAAGCCAAGGATGTCTCCAAGGCTCCTCTCTACGGCCCACCAGGGTTGTAGCAGCAACTGCTCAACCACATGCTTCCACCCGAAAGTGGGGCACGCACACGTCCTTACGGACAGTGTTGAATCAGCACCTCCACGCTTCTTGTCCTGCTGTAAAATCTTTGAAAGCTGGTGGTGTCTTGAGCTAGAGATTTCTTCTGGCTCCGGCATTTCAGATGTTTGTGCAGGGAATGATAAGCAACCGAGCATGCCCTGCAGCCAGTTCAGCCGGGACAGCAATAGGACGCGATACCTGCAATGGTCGGGTGGAATCCATACACTTTTCTTCTGCTTTGCCACTTGCCCAGCTCAGCCTTCAGCAGGGACACATCTCACAGCACTTATTTATATATTTTCCCTCCCCTGGCTCCTCAGAGAAATCAATTCCATTCCCCAAACAATGGCGAAAGCCTAGAGGAGATATTGATCTGTGGCAGAGCTGGAGAGGGGAGCATTTGTGACACAGAGATGCTCTTTTGTAAGTAAAAGATAATTACCAGATCATGGGGACACTTGCTGAATAGGATGACATTAAATAGGCATCAGGGTGAAGGGCACCAAAGCCTCCGAATGAAGCATCGGAATAGCTGTCCTCTCCGGCGGCTCCAGCTCCTCCTCCCTGCTTCCCTCTGCCATTGCTCCTGCTCCCACCCAGCCCCACCTTTTATCCCCCAGCTCCTTCCAATTTCATCTCTCTGTCCCCTCCCCACGCTCCCTGGGCGTCCTGTCCCACCCAAATAAATGCCAGGTAACGCTGCCTTGAACGCAGCTGGCCGGGGATCCCTGCCGCAGCTGGGATGCACCCGGAGCTGGTGGGCTGCTGTCCCCAAAACCAGGGCGCCAGAAGGGTCTGCTCTTCTTGCCTTGGTTTTGCTGGTGCTTCCAAACCCTGGTTTATTTATTTAAGTGCTGGTGGGGCAAATAGACCTCTACAGCAGCACCGAGCACTGCAGCAGTGAACCCCATGGTGATTTCAATAGCTTCCAGGTAAGGGGTCTTGGATGGGGCAGGGGACTGTCCCTCTGCTGCGCGGCTTCAGCTCAGGGGTCTGGGGTAGGGGTGGCTGTTGGAGGTCCCGGAGCTGGTGGTTGACTGTCAGACCACTGGTCTCCTTCCTGCTGTCCCCGGGAGGTCCCAGGGTGCTGGAGGATGTGGGGACAAAGTGTAGCCACGACTGTGCTGTAGCTGCCTGGGTGAGGGCACAAGTGGGGCTGGGTGTGCTGGGAGGGTCAATAGTTTTGAGAGCAAGAGCAGAGCTGGAAAAGGGGCACTTGGGAGCCTTGTCTCCATCCCATGCTGCTCCCAGGACTTCGTGGGATATTCCTCTGTGGAGCAGTGCCTGCCACTGCCCTGAGTGACGGTCTGCTTCAGCTCATGGAGGAGCCACAGCAGATCTGTTGCCTGGGCTCTCCAAGGCATCCCCATCTGCCAGCGTCTCCAGGGTGCAACTCCCAGAGCAACAAGAGCCTTGGTGCAAGGTGTGTTCCCAGATGTCACGTTAGTGGGTGGTTCTTCTGCCTGGGCTCGGTGGTGTGGGCTCTCGAAGCCGCGTGGGGACGTTCAGTGGCAGGGCTGGATGCCGGTGCGATTCAGTGATGGCTGGGAGAGCCGCTGCCAACTGCATCTCATGAGTTGGCACAGCGCAATGTGAAAAAAACCAACCCACGACTCAAAATACTGTGTCGTAAAATGTCCCTTTTATTTACACTGACACTGGTAGGATTCTCTTAATCACTCGATGGTACCTTACAAATGGATTATGGTGCATTTTGCAAGATTAATGGATCCCTTGGAGGATGAGCAACCCTTGGACCAGGCACTGTGCAGGACTGGGAGGGAGAAGAGAGGGTCCCATCCCTTTGTGGGGACACTGGGAGCTGTGTGTCCCACCTGCCACCGCTGACTCGCCAAGTCTCATCCAGACGGTTCATAAAATCCACCACCACAGCCTGAGAGCCAGCAAGGTCTCTGAGTTGGAGATGCTTCCCAGCTGTTATACAATCATAGAATGTGTTGGGTTGGAAGGGACCTCTAAAGGTCATCCAGTCCAACCCCCTGCAGGGAGCAGGGACATCTTCAACTAGATCAGGTTGCTCAGAGCCTCATCCAGCCTGGCCTTGAATGTCTCCAGGGATGGGGCCTCCACCCCCTCTCTGGGCAACCTGGGCCAGTGTCTCACCACCCTCAGTGTAAAGAACTTCTTCCTAATGTCTCATCTAAACCTGCCCTGCTCTAGTTTAAAGCCATTGCCCCTCATCCTATCGCTCCATGCCCTTGCAAACAGCCCCTCCCCAGCTTTCCTGGAGCCCCTTCAGGCACTGGAAGGGGCTCTAAGGTCTCCCTGGAGCCTTGTCTTCTCCAGGCTGAACAACCCCAACTCTCTCAGCCTGTCCTCACAGCAGAGGGGCTACAGCCCTCTCATCATCTTCATGGCCCTTATCACATGGTGCTGGAGATAATTGAATGTTTTCCTTTGCTCCATGGGTGAAAGGGCTCTGGTATGGGAGGCCATGAGCTGATAACCACTGCAGCCACCTCCAGTCCTCCCCATGGTTTAGGCGGGTGTGGAGCTGGCACCTCCGGCCAGCTGGACCACTGCCTGCTTCCTGCTGCTCCCGTGCAGCACCTTCGGGTTTCGACTTCGGGGTTTTGCACCTTCAGACCCCGGCCAGGGCGATGCGGGGCTGAGCAGCAGGCTGTGATTTCCCTGCCGCTGCCGGCCCCCTCGAGCAGCCCCCTCTCAGAGTTATGAAGTGTCTCCGTGGTGTTCCCTGCCATCGCCAGGCGAGAGCTGGCTTCACAGCCTGACCGGCACCGCACAAAAACAACAGCATAGGGAACCTTGTGCCTTTAAAATAAGAAAAAATAATAATAATAAAAAATCCCATTACCATTATTGAATAAAATGCCAACAATTTAAAAAACTCTTTTAAATATTGTTGCTGCATTTCCAGCTGTTAAAATCTTCTGTATTTAGTTATCATAATAACAAAGTGCTGCAGCTGATTTGAGCAGCGGGGAGGCAGCGCCATTATTCAGGAGGGTTTTAAACGGTCGGGTTTTCTTCCTCGCAGTGGTGCTCTCTCGCCTATTAAAAGTCCCTTTGTTGCCTTGGCACCTCTGGCCTGGGTGGCGGAGGTGGCACCGGCGCATTGGCGGAGGGCCCTGCCAGCGCTTAGCAACGCGGATGCAGCGATGGGATGCCGGGGAGCTGGGCGTCGCGGGGGTCCCCACAAAGCCAAGCGGGAAAGCTCTGACGCTTCACTTGTCCTCTATCAGCGCTTTGACCATCCCACCCCTGGCCTGACCTTGGAGGGGCCGGAGCAAGGCAGAGGTGGTGGAGAGCGGGTGAGCATCCTGGAGGTAGTGTCCCCATGGATGAAGGACGTTACGAAGGGTACAGGAAGTCACGTAGCTGGCTCCTGCTCTGGGGACCAGAAGGTCCTTGCTGTACATGGCAGTGGGGTGCAGCTGGGTGATACAGGTTGGGGCCTGGCAGCATGTCAAGGGCAGCTCGGTGGGGGGTCAGTGGTCCATGGAGGTGAGATGGTGGCTGAGCATTTGGGTTCCTGACCCCAGGTTGGTGGGGGTGGAGAAGAGGGTGGAGGGAGCTGGTGTGGGAGACTGCTGCAGGGGCTGGGGGGAGGTGGAGAAGCAAGAGCAGGCTGAGGACAAGGATGTGGCAGATTTCCTTCCTGTAGAAAAATGTTATTTTAGTACCATCTCCCCAACATGGCGAGGGTTGGCAGAGATGTGAAAAAGCGTGGAAAGACTCTTAGAAATGTCTTTAATTTGAATGGCCAGGCAGAGGTGTGGTGCTGCCATGCAGCCTCTGGGGACCTCTGGGGACCACAGGAGCTGGTGAGCCCAGTGGGAAGGAATTGCGGTGTGTGAGTGCCGTGGGACGGCCAGCAGAGCTGGCAGAAGATGCCAGGTCTAAGTGACACCAGTTTACAGTGCTGGCAGGCAGGGCTGGCTGCGACCTGGCCTCTCAACCGTTGCATTTCGGGTGCCAGGCCACACGAAAGCCTCGTAAACGGGAGTAACCATACTGTCCCCAGGCTCCTGCCGCGGCAGCGTGTTCCCCAAAAGGTTACCTCCAACCAGCGGTGCATTGTGGGTAATGAGATGCAAATTGATAGTGAGACAATAAGGCTGTCTTGTGAGCCCTTCCGACGGGGGCCAGTGTTTAAAAGTCAGCCTGATTGCCTCGCTGGCAATTTGCATAGCATTAACCAGAGAGATTTTCTTTTTAAACTTGAACTTTTTTTTTTTTTTTCCTAGAGGTCACCTCAAACTAATTACAGCTCCAGCGCCGCTTTACAAAAGAGGGTTCTGTGGCTGCGATGGCAGCGTTGGAGTGTGAGGAGGAGACTTTCCCAGCTCAGCAAGACCTCATCCGTGCAAACTCAGGGGGGTTTTTGTGCATGCACTGAGATAGTTTAATAAGAGAGCCTCGTTAGCTGTGGGTGGGTGCCGAGCACTGCGTCTGCTATGGGAGATGGCAGCAGCAGGGCTCAAGCCCCAGCATGTGAAAGGGGTCGATCCCCTCTGTTGGTATCTCCAGCAGCAACACAACCTCCTCCGGGGTCTGACCTGCAAACGCAGCTTTGCTGAGCTGGCAGGAGATGGGGTGACCCCGCTGCCCGCTTGGGATGCTGCAGTGAAGAGGGTTGGGATGGCCAAGCCCTGGGGTGTTTGCGCCTTTTCCTTCAGCACGGTTTAGTTCAAGTGAGGATTTCAAGGTATTTTCTTTGAAGTTGGTGTAGAAGTGGCTGGGGACCTCAGCCAAGGAGGTTCACAGGAGAAGTGGCATCAGGCTGCTGGGGGCACGGTGTCGTGGCTGCTCTGCTCTGACCTGGGCTGTGTGCTTTTACAGCTGAATTCTGCCTGGGCTGTTAGTTTGGGTTCAAACTGGGCCAGTGCTTGCTTAGTCTTGTAGTCGGACTAGATGGTCATTGTAGGTTCCTTCCACCTGAACTAAACTATTTTCTCTTCTCTCTTCTCTTCTCTTCTCTTCTCTTCTCTTCTCTTCTCTCCTCTCCTCTCCTCTCCTCTTCTCTTCCACTCCATTCCATTCTGTATTGATACCTTCTAGCGGAAGATGTCCCTGCCCAGGGCAGGAAGGTTGGAACCAGGTGATCTTTAGGGTACTTTCCAACTCTAACCATTTTATGCTCTATCGTGTTTTATCCTGTCCTGTCCTATCCTATTTTCTGGCAGGTTCATAGCTTAGCTTAGATCTTTGCTAACCCGGTTCACTTTGACCAGGGTGAGGAGACACCCTGAGACACAGCCTGGAGCGAAGGCAAGCGTGGAGCAGCTTGGAGGGAGCCAGGGCTGCCCTCTTTTCCCCAGCAAAGCAGCTGCCCAGCCTCCGAGCAGGCACCAGGCTCCTCAGAGGTTCAGCAAAGCCCATGCAAAAGCATGGCCAGGCAGGGGGGTGACGGAGCACCTCTCGTTATCCATCCTTTCTTCAAGACACAAAGCGTACACTCTGTGCTCAGCGATGCTGAGTGGAGGTGGGATGGCCCTTCCAGGTGGTGTCTGCCGGCTGCAGCGCTCAGTGGCTGGAGTTTGCCACCAGTTGTGCCGCGGTGTGAACAGTCCCGGCGAGGCAGCGAGTCCCTGCCGCGGGGAGGCAGCGAGTCAGGGCAGCGGCGGGTTTTAAAGAGCCAGCTGGACAATTTTATGACCATTAATATCATTTGTAGTTATGCAGGCCATGGCTATGATACAAATAATTAAATCTCATGCTTCACAGCCTCAGCTGATCGCTTGCTGCAGTCAGGAGTGAATCTCCTACGCAGAGCGTGCACGACTGATTAACTCTTGGAGGCGTTTCTTTATATCTTCTTCTTCTGGCTTGTTCCTCAGTTTCCTTCCTCCTGGCTGTAGCTGTGAGGGCATCCCCTTCTCCTCCTTTGCAAAAGCCCAGGAAGAGAGTTGGACTCTGAGGTCCCTTGGCATGGTGGAGGCAGGCCGGGCATGAGTCTTCCCCGAGCCCCCCACCAGCATCTGCTGTCTGCCCGGCCGTGTCCCAGACACCCTGGCCAGGTGATGCTGGGGACCTGAGGCCTCTCAAATTCCCCTCACACCTCCCTGCTGCTGTCGTCGGAGGCTGGAGGTGCTCAGAGGAACAGCCTGCTCTGGGATGGCATCCTGCTGCCTGGTCTGCAGGTAAATCTGCCTGCCAGGGCCATCCCCTGCTCCTCCCCTAGGGCCTTCAGCCTGTTTGCTCATTTGCCTCCCAGCTTCTGGCGATCCTCAGATCCCGAATCCTTGGGATCTTTCCCTCTGGACTGCCACAAAGCACTTGTCGTCCTCTATCAAGCTGGTGTGTGGCCATGGCCTCATCTCACAGCGTTCTTCAGCTTCCTCCTCCTCACCTGGAGAGGCTCCTCCTTCGAGGCTGAAGCCAACTGGATACACACACATCATCTCTTTCCTCCATGGCATCCTTTTACCCTGATTTTTAGTGTATTATCTGAGATGTTTGGCCCAGGAGCAGAGCCCACAGCACTCCTCCGGGTTTGTTAGCAGCTCTGGCGCTCTTGATGTCCGCTCCACTCCCTGAGCAGCCCCTTTCTGGGACAACATCCCAGCCAAGCCCGGAAGGATGAAGATCAGCAGCGTGATGGCAGTGGGTTATGGAGCAATGCCGGCTCAGCAGGTCACCATGGCACTGTCCTGCTTAGCCAGGGACAGCAGAGCTGCTGCCACCATGGCTCTGTGCCTCGCCAAGGGAATCGGGTGGGAAAACTGAGCAGAGAATATTTTTATATTTTTCCTTCTTTTTTTTCTTTCTCTTTCCTCTTTTCCCCCCCCCCCCCCCCATTCCTAAAGATTGAGTATAATCAGAGCTAATCAGAAAATTATGAGCTGTCTGATTGCTGATTAGATTCCTAATGTTAATATAGTCAAGAAGCCTCTCTTAGCGTTGTATTTTAAGAGAAGTGTAAAAATAACGTCTTAGAAGGAGCGAGCCGGAGCTGCTGGAGCAGCAGGGAACCCGGCACTGGCTCCGGCACAGGAGAGCAGGGTTTCACCGCTGGCAAGAAATTCAGGCCAGCAGAGAGGGAAGGGACGAGACCTACCCAAACTATAACCAGGTGCGTTGGCTTCAAGAGGGCTGCAGAGCCTGGGAGGAAGAAGGTAAAACCAGCCCTTCCCATGGGTTAGTCCTTGCGCAGAACCAGACCTAGGAATTTTGCTGCTGTGCTCAGAGCAGCTGTGCAGCTTTCTCCCTTGCTTCCCTTCCCAGCAAATAACAACTTCCCAGATGGATTAGTTCATGCACCTCGCAGCGTCGTGGCCCACCTCGCCTCCTGCTGCAGGCAAGAGGCAGCCTGGGGTGATGGTGAAAGGCAGCCTGGGAAGCGCCTAAAGCCAGTGTGTGGGACCGGGACATCCGGATCCGACACTGAGCAGCCGGCTGAGAGCGAGCATCACACAGGGGATGTTTCGGCCAGAGCGGTGACCCACTGTCCATGTGGCACGCTCTGCTGGGGTCACTGGGCCAGATTTTATGCTCTTCCCACCCAAAGCCTCCAAAAAAATGTGCGTTTGTGGTGTAGGCTGTACCCAGGGGTTACCCTTCAGCTCTTCCAGCTGTGCTGCAGTGGTATTCCCAATGCCATCCCAGCCAGGCACCCTGTGCTGGGGCGGTGGCATTTGCCACCTCGTGTTAGCTGTCACCCATTCAGAGCCAGGCAGAGCGCTGGGACAAGACTTGCCTACTGCCCATCGGCTGCCTCTGCTGCCTGCACGGCTCCGGCAGAGCCCTGCCGCCTGCCGCGGCTGCTTTCCAGCGCCAGGGAAGGGCTGGGTGCTGCTCAGCACCATCGTTACTGCCCCTTTTTGTGCCGGTTTCAGACACACACCAAGCCTTTGCATCCGGCTGCCTTTTCCGGAATTTTCTGCTGAGCTTTTAAAATGAAAAGTAAAAATAAAATATTAGTGAGAGCGTGAGAGCATGGCAGGGCAGGGGGCTGCAGAGCTGCTGTGGCCGCAGTGTGGCATCCTGCCTGTGAGCTGCTGCCGCGCGGATCGGGGGCAAAAAGGCTTTTCCCATGGGACTGGCGCTGCTCAGGCAGGAGGAAACCTCAAAATGAGAAAAAAAACCACAAACCTGCGGAGCCTTGCTGACGGTGGTGAAGCAACGGGTACGAGTGTACGTATTTTGGGCAGCCCTCGCCCAAAAGGCGGGGGTGAGATGCCCTCTGGCGTGCTGGTGAGCACAGAGAGGATGCTCCCATGGGTGCCAGTGGGAGCTGGGGGAAATCCTTGTCCGCTGGCGCTCGGCTGAGCCATTGCAAAAATCTCGAGGGCCTTCCAGAAGCAGAATTGGAGGGAAATGCTGTGTGGTGGTGGCCTAGGGTTGAAGTTTTGCCCTTTTTCCGTGTTTAACTGCTGAGGGGTGACCCGCAGTGTGCCCAGCACGGGGCTGGTGCCTGGAACTGTGCAGGGAAGCTGCCAGCCCTTTCCACAACTTTCCTCCCCGGTCCCCACTGGCGCCAGTGCAGCGATAACTCCCCAGCTGAATGGCAGGTATTATGTTCTGGCCCACTAATGTTCCCGTTAATAAGCTCCTCGCCATTCACCATGTGTTTTACTTTGATTCATCCCGACGGCAGTGCTATATAATGGACTATATACTGTAATTGTCCCCCATTGTCACCACTTAATAACTTAGTATGATGTTATCGCAGTAATTCGTATATTTTTTTGCAAACTTTGATGAATTATATTTTGTTCTTAGTGAATAAAAAAAAATAATCACGGAATGGTGAAACGAGGCAGAAGTTAGACAGAAGTCTGCTCTAATTGCGGAGCAGGCTTAATAATATAAATGTCCATAGCTGGCGTCCGCGCTGCTTTTGTTTCTGAGCCTCTGGGAACAGGACACTGGGACAGTTGGGAAGGAGCTGCTATTAAATAACATCTCTTTCTTAAAACATCTTGATCAGCAGGAATTGGCTCCGTGCTTGGAGGATTTATTTTGCTTTGCTCGCCCTTGACGAGCACAGTGGATGCGATTTACGTTGGTGTCCACGGGCAGGGGCGAGGAGTGATGTCCATGGGGTGGGTGCGGGAGCCAGGAGAATGGCCGTCATGGTGAGCAAGGGAGTGTGGATGGTGGTCATTGGGCATCACAACACCCCCAAGATTTACCTGTAAGTTTTGGGAGGAGTTTGGGCCCCTGGCTGAGCAGCAGCAGGTGGAAGAGCTGTGCTGGAGCTGGAGAAGGATCTTCTCCACGTTTGAGCTCTCTGGCTGCCTCTCCAGGTGAGATGGGCAACATCCCACCAGGTATTCTTGGCTCCCAAGCCTTTGTCAGCATCCCTGAGTGTTTATGGTTCCCAACTCCACGTCTGGCAAGGGAAGGAAAAGTCCAGAAGAGATCAAACCCCGAATGCGATGCAAATCAAGGCAGGGAGATGGATGCCTGGGCTGGAGCTCCCCGGGTGGGAGGCAGGGGAGGGCTCCTCCGCATCCAGGAGGCGGTGGGTAGGGGCCTAAATGAGTTTTTCCCTGTAACACATGTCCTGACCTTTTTTTAAAAATGAAATCTATTTTATTAATTTTTTCCTTTTATCAAATCCGCCCGTGGAACATTAAAGATATGACTGTGGAAAAGGTCAAGAAACGTGTAGTTGTTGAAATCTTGTTCCAGTTGATGGCTTTCCCCTTAGGGGAGCTCTTCCGCACCTTCTCCTCCCCCAGCTTGGTCTTTAAAACAAAGTGTCAAATCGCCTGGAGTTTTGGGTTTAACGTTGATGCCAAAACGTGCTCCTGGAGCGGGATGGAGGGAGGGGCGTTGCAGGTTCCCCAGCAGTGATGCTGCACTCTGGGAGCTGCAGCATCCGGCCAGCATTGCCATAAAATGGGAAAAAACAGAGCTGGATGTGATTTCTCCCAACAAAGGCAGATCCCAAGGGAGGGCTGTAGGGTGTCCAGCTGTGCCAGAGCAAGCCGGAGGCCGGCACAGCCAGAATTCCCATGTCCCAGGGAAGGGAGAGGCTCCTCAGGGGCTGGTTGTCAGCGAGGGCATGTCTCAGGTGAAATGGAAGATGAAGCCCGAGCCACGGGCACAGTGGTGCATGGATGCACCTTGAGTCCCTCTCCCTGGGCTTGGGCAGCTCGTTATTCGCCGTGAGAATGGAAGTCAATCGTGTTCGCCAAAGGAGAGGGAGGGGGAGCTGAAAGTCTCATTACAGAGGGTGTTATTAGCACCCACGCTTTCTGGGGGCCACGTCTGCCAGGCAGGAGCTACATGCCGGGGTTTGCAGCAGGAGGCGAGACCGCTCTCCTTACAAAAGGGCCGAGAGAAGGAAAGAAAGAAATGAAAAGACAATAATGGAGGCAGGAGTGGATCTGTATTGAAGCTCATTGGGAAAATTATATCAAAGGAACAGTTGTGTAAGCCAGAAAATGCAAAGACGTGGGGTAAAGTCGAGTTAACGCATCTCCTGCCAGGGGATGGGCTGGGTGTTGGACGCAAGGGTGGGCATCAGACCTCCTTGCGTCCATGGTGGTTGTTTGCCGCTGTTTGGTTCCTTCTTCTATTGTTACACCAAGGAAGCTGGGTCATCAGCTGGGCTTGCTGTGCGTTAAAAATGCAACACTTTTTTAACAAGTGTTTAACAGCACTGAAATTTGAGGCTCCAAACAAGAGAGAATAGATGAATGAAGGGCAAAACAACAATCCTGCTCCATCAGCACAGCAGCCGACCAGCAGCCCGGATTTGTCGTGGGGTCCATAAGCATCAACGCAGGGGTAGGGGCTGAAGGGAAATACCACGTGAGGATTTGGGGCTTTGAGCAAGGAGTGGGAAAGCACGTTGGGACGTCTCACCAAAAAGCGACGAAGCCTGAAGAGCATGAGCTTTGACTTGTGCCGGAGAGCAAGAGGCTGAAGGGCTAAAAGAGGGGTGCACAATCCTTTCTCGAACCTGGACGCTGGGGAGAAGAATGTGAATGATCCCATCAGCCCAAAGGGCCGCTCAGCTGACCCTCCTGCATCTCTTGGGAAAGGGGAATAACTGCCCTGGCGAAACAAAGCCAGGACAGAGAAATGGCCTGTGTGTGTTACCTGCCCAGGCAGTTTAGTGGTCTTCCCTGTTTGCTGGGTGTGAGTTTTCCTGGCGCAGTGGCAGTGCCAGCATCACATTGGTCCCCTCGCTCAGGCACCAAGTCAAACGCCAGCGGCTTTTGCTTACATCCCTATTGTGTAAATTCATAATGATGGACTCTCAAAATGAAGTATAGAATTTGCTTGATAGATTGTCAGGCCATCTTTCTGCATAATTACTGTGAAACCGCAGGGGTAGACAAGCCCCGAGAAGCCGCCCAGCCCCTCACTGAGGCTCTGCCTCGTGTCCTGCTGCTCCATCCACTCCTGTTTGCACCATCCAAAGCCATGGGTCCTCCTTGGGAGGCTTCCTTCATCGTACTTTCCTCTCAGGTCTTCAAGGGCACTATTCACCCCTCTGAAAGTTTTTTCTGTGCTCAGTCTCCTCTCCTCCTCCTTGTTTTGCCATTCCCCCTCTGCTGCGGCATCTCTCTTGCTTCCAGGGCAGGCTGCCTGCGGTGCATGCCCCACCTGGGTGCTGTTAGCAT
Source organism: Rhinoptilus africanus (assembly GCA_013400135.1). Lineage (NCBI taxonomy): Eukaryota > Metazoa > Chordata > Aves > Charadriiformes > Glareolidae > Rhinoptilus > Rhinoptilus africanus. Next base: position 101,518 of record VXBO01006586.1, on the reverse strand, counting down.
TGTCCCCACGGCAGAAGAGGATGGCAAGAGTGCAGAAAGGGTGGAGGTGGATGTCCCAAAGGCATGGAAATGGGTACTGAAGACCCGTCTGCTGCTGGCAGCTGGGAGGCTGCCCCTTGCCCCGTGGAAATGCTGGGGGTGGATGGATGAGGGTTGGGGTCACGGTCAGCTGTCGCTTTGGGAAGAGCCATTTGGTGTCCCACCGAGCTGGCTCACCTCCACCTCCCTGAAACTTCCCCCGGCACCTGGAGCTGCTGGGGCTTGGTTGCCATTCTTCTGAAAGTTTGAGCAAAGCTGGTTCCAACTATGGTGCTTTTTGCTAAAGCAAAACACAACTAAAAGCCCTTTACAGGATTTTTTGCGTTGCAGTTCTTTGCTTTGGTGTTTTAAACTGGTGATTTAAACTACTCCGGTCACATTTCTGTTGCGGTAGTAGCGGGGACGGAGTTACTGATCAGCATGATCGATCCCTCTGAGGCTACAGGAACGTTGCTGGTGGTGTTGGGAGACACAAGGAAGACACCACATGTGTCTCCGGAGGGTTTCAAGCTGGGAAATTTTGAGTGCTCCTCTTGGGGCTTGCTGGGAGTGCGGGGTGATAACATTTTGGTGTATTCTGGGGAGGATTCTGTGCTCTGAAATTCTGCCTTACCATAAAAACCTAATAACAGGGGAGCTCTCGCTGCGCTGTGATGTGCCGTATGGAAATCCCCACGCGGCAGCAGATAATAAACGAGGTGCTTTTTAAAGCTCGCACATCACAGCGCAGCAAGAGGTGATGCCTTAAAATAAATCGATTGTAAGTGGTTTCCAGTGCAAACTTTCTAACAGCCTCCACTTGAATGAAAGGCGAAGAGCTAAAGGGGAGGATTTCAAAGGCACAAAAGGCCTCATCCCCACGGAGCAGAGAGCCGGGGGACCGCCGGGATGCAGGCATGATGGCCAACTGCACTTCGGGTTCCCAAGGGTGCCCTCCTGCATCTCATGGGAGCTTCTCTGTCGTTGGTGCCATGTGGAGCAGTGGCTGGGAAGGGGAGCCACTCCTTGAACTTTCTCTCCTCTTAACATGGGACTTCTTTCTCCAAAGTAAGGAAGGATAAGAATTAGGAAGGATTATTTTTTTCTTTGGAAACTCGCCTGCTGAGACTCAACTGGGCAAATTCCTTTTTCTTCTGCCCAAGTGGGGAGCCATATCACTTCCTTTTTTTTTTTCCCTTTATTTAAAAAAAAAAAACTATTTCTTCAAGCTCAAAGTAAAATTGATTTTTAAGTGAAAATATCTCTTATAATTGCCACTGAAATACTTGTGGTTACTGTAATGGATTTTGAACTGTGACAGGTCCTACTTGATGATCATAACAGGAGCTCCGCAGATCATTTGAATGTGGTTTAGGGAGCACCGCTGGAGTGAAGGATTGGGAGGAGACAGGGCTGGAGCAACGGGCTGAGATGCCGACTAACGTGTTTGCTGAGCCTCCCAACACCAGAGAAGCTGAGGCTGCCCTGGGACCTTGTACCGTAAGGTGCCGTCTCCTGAAACCCTTCACAGGAGCTGCATCCCTCCAAGCCCACTGCTCCCCCGGAGCCAGCCGGGAAGGCAGATGGAAGGAGCCGAGGGCAGTCCTCCTCCCCAGCTTGGTGAACCTCCCACAATCATGTTTCCCCAGCTGTGACCTTTCAGCATCTTGACCTGAATTATTTCTGGTCATCTGAAACCTTATTGTGCATAAAACGAGCTGCCCATCATCCAGCTAATGAGAACCATGGGGGAGAGAGTCCCCAAGCTCTCCCTGTCGTGGTACACCTCCGTCAGACCCGCTGCGCCGTGCCGGGGTGCCGTGTTTGTGCCCAGGAGCTCACCCACCCCCTCCCCACCGGGACAGTGCCACCGAGTACGCAGCAGGACCCTGGCATTTGCTGTCCCCAAAGCAGCTGATAAGAAGAGCCGTGGGGAGCGGTGCTTGGTGGGCTTTTAGCTCTGGTGTGTGCGCGCCTGGCAGCGGTGCTGCAATTCCCGGGGGGCTCGGATGGGGATGGGCAGCCCTGAAATTGGGCAGCCCTGAAATGTCTGTCCCACCTGCAGCCAACAAACGGCGCTGGAGCCACGTTTCTCAGGTGCTTTGTATCCATCACCCCTCTGGGGTGCTGCTGACATGCCCCAGCCCTCCCAGGAGCCAGCTATCAGTATTCCAGCTTCATCCAAAGAGGGACTTTCTTCCTTGCCAGCCAGAATTTCGTTTAGGCAATTAAATAGTTAGACTTTAACTGGTCTGACTGCTATGGAAGTGGTAGAAACTTCCATTAGGAACAGACTGGGCAGCTGAAGCCTCCTGCTTGGCTCTTCCTCTGGCTGAATATTGGGGTCTCGGAGCAGAGGACGCTGATTTCTTCTCCATCAACTGTAGAAGATGCAGAAAGGTATCGTGACTGCAAGTAGCGTGGCAAAGGAGGCAGAGGAAAGAGGTTTTTCTCGGGTCCTGAACAGAGGAGGCAAAGGTGCCTGGCTTGACTGCGTCCCAAAGCCAGGCAGAAGCGCGTTGCAGCAGGGCTTAAGCACAATGGCATTTGGCAGCGTGATTTAAAGGCACATCTAATGCGGGAGCAGGTTTTGCTGCCATACGGCTGGGGTGGAAGGCAGGAGGGTGCGGGAAGTGGCAATGCCGGTGCGGCTGAACCCCCTCTGCTGGCTCCGTGCAGGGGAAGGGGACAGTGAGAGAGCCCAAGTCTGCCTGGCCCCGGCTGTCCGTCCTGCGTCCCATGTCCCTGTCTCACTGCTGGGGGAGGCAGGGACAGATCCTGCACCCTCGTGTTCACCCTTCCTCCCCCAGGTGGGATAGGGCAGTGCTCTTTTTGGCATTGTATGGGTGAAAATAGGAGCTGGGGAGGGTCTGAGCAGCTGAGCTGAGGCTTTGTTATTGCTGGTCCCCAGGGACCGATCCCTGCCCTCCTCTTCCCCTCCTGGGGAGCAGTCAGGACGACAGGGAGCAGGGGCAGAGCTGCTTGTGATTTGGCAAAGCGAATGTCAGCCCTCATGGAGGGCAGAAACACCAGGAGAAAGATAACGGAGAGGGGCTTTTCTCCCAGGGGAGGAGAGCTGAAGAGGATGCCCAGGAAGGCTCGGCTGCTGCGGAATGCCTGGATAGCTGCACTGTCCTTTCGCCCTTGGTGCTTTTCCGTTCGCAAGAAGTTGAGCTGTTCTGGAGGCCTGAGCGATACTTCAGGGTAGGAGAACATCCCCCCGGCCAGCAGTGCTCTCCCATCACTTCTTCCCCCCACTGCAAACACATGGGTGCCTCTGCTGGGGGTGTCTCGCTCCTCCCCTCCCTGTGGTTGTCGGGACTGGTGATGGTGTTTCTTACCAGCAAAAATTGTGTCTCTGGAGGAGAAGGAGCAGAGAGAGATGCTGTCAGGGGAACAAGAGCCATGGGGTGCTGGCCTGCAGAGCCATGAGTTACTGAGGTGGTCAGTATAATGATGAAAGTTGTGGCTTTGGGACTCCTTCCAGGCTCCCAGGCCCAGGT
>VXBO01006586.1:76933-97969 GCA_013400135.1 Rhinoptilus africanus | reverse complement strand
GAACAGACTGGGCAGCTGAAGCCTCCTGCTTGGCTCTTCCTCTGGCTGAATATTGGGGTCTCGGAGCAGAGGACCCTGATTTCTTCTCCATCAACTGTAGAAGATGCAGAAAGGTATCGTGACTGCAAGTAGCGTGGCAAAGGGGGCAGAGGAAAGAGGTTTTTCTTGGGTCCTGAACAGAGGAGGCAAGGGTGCCTGGCTTGACTGCGTCCCAAAGCCAGGCAGAAGCGCGTTGCAGCAGGGCTTAAGCACAATGGCATTTGGCAGCGTGATTTAAAGGCACATCTAATGCGGGAGCAGGTTTTGCTGCCATACGGCTGGGGTGGAAGGCAGGAGGGTGTGGGAAGTGGCAATGCCGGTGCGGCTGAACCCCCTCTGCTGGCTCCGTGCAGGGGAAGGGGACAGTGAGAGAGCCCAAGTCTGCCTGGCCCCGGCTGTCCGTCCTGCGTCCCATGTCCCTGTCTCACTGCTGGGGGAGGCAGGGACAGATCCTGCACCCTCGTGTTCACCCTTCCTCCCCCAGGTGGGATAGGGCAGTGCTCTTTTTGGCATTGTATGGGTGAAAATAGGAGCTGGGGAGGGTCTGAGCAGCTGAGCTGAGGCTTTGTTATTGCTGGTCCCCAGGGACCGATCCCTGCCCTCCTCTTCCCCTCCTGGGGAGCAGTCAGGACGACAGGGAGCAGGGGCAGAGCTGCTTGTGATTTGGCAAAGCGAATGTCAGCCCTCATGGAGGGCAGAAACACCAGGAGAAAGATAACGGAGAGGGGCTTTTCTCCCAGGGGAGGAGAGCTGAAGAGGATGCCCAGCAAGCAGCAAGGCTCGGCTGCCGCGGAATGCCTGGATAGCTGCACTGTCCTTTCACCCTTGGTGCTTTTCCGTTCGCAAGAAGTTGAGCTGTTCTGGAGGCCTGAGCGATACTTCAGGGTAGGAGAACATCCCCCCGGCCAGCAGTGCTCTCCCATCACTTCTTCCCCCCACTGCAAACACATGGGTGCCTCTGCTGGGGGTGTCTCGCTCCTCCCCTCCCTGTGGTTGTCGGGACTGGTGATGGTGTTTCTTACCAGCAAAAATTGTGTCTCTGGAGGAGAAGGAGCAGAGAGAGATGCTGTCAGGGGAACAAGAGCCATGGGGTGCTGGCCTGCAGAGCCATGAGTTACTGAGGTGGTCAGTATAATGATGAAAGTTGTGGCTTTGGGACTCCTTCCAGGCTCCCAGGCCCAGGTGCTGGCCATGCCACTGCCCTGCATGGCATCTGCAGCGGCTCTGGCTCGGGTTTTGCTCCTGGTTTTGCTCCTGGTTTGTGCTCGTAACCAACCGGTTCAACACTGGGGTCTGGAAGCCCTTGGAGGATTTGCCACTTGCTCCTCACTGGGGCTCTCTTTGACCTCCCACGGGCAGGAGAGCCGTTGTCAGCCAGTGCCTCGGGAAGGGCTGGATCTGGGCAAGAGAGGAGGAGAGACAGGCTCTGGCCACCCCTTTCCCTCTGCGCGGCCGAGGGAGTTATTGACAAACACGTTAGTGCTCCGAAAGAAAAACGCTGCAGCGTGTTTGAAGCTGCCTCCTTGATCAATACTCAGCCGTGGCTGAGCCCGCTGCCAACTGGATTTCAGATGACGGCTGCGGGGGTAATAAGAGCCCTGGGATCAACTGTCTCGGAGATTATTACAGGATGAGATGCTTCGCTGCTTTACAGTGTTTACTCAAGATTTATATTCCCTATGTGTATATAAGGGGGTTGTCATCTTTTGTCGCTGGTTGATCATTTTTCGATGCTGGCNGGGGGGGGTGCAGCGAGTTTGGTGAATGGGGAGAGGATGGGGTGGGGGACAAGAGGGAGAGCCGTTATGGTGGCACCCCAGAGCTGGTGGGACTGTGAGAGGTGTCCTCTGCTCTGCTGCACGCAGGCAGAGCCGGGTGGAGGCGCGTGAAGCACAGGGAATGGGCTTTCACCTTTATGGATGCGACAGATGTGGTTTTGGGGTGCCCTGTCCATGGAGGGGGATGTTGGTGCCAAAGGAGAGGCCTTGTGCCATCCTCGTTCCTTCATCACGGAGGAGGAAGAGCTCCGAAACCAGCTCTTGGGGGGGTGTTCCTCCTTGGGGCTTGCGTTGCTTGGCTTTGTCACGTGTGTTTGTTTTTCACCTTCTTGTCTTAACCTTTCGCCCGTGTTTTCTTGCTCTGGGAGGCGGGCTGGGATGGTGGGATGCTGCGTGGACCTCTCAGGCCCAGTAGCGCTGGGCTGTTCTCATCTCCAGCAAAGATCTCTCCTTCCAGCTGCGCGCTCGGGTGCGGGAGGTTAATGCACTCCACGCCGTCGGGGAAGGCGCCGAGGTGAGCGTGATAACAGCCGCGCGGGAGGAAGTTAAATGAAGGCTTAGCAGGAGCCGCTCTCCCTCGGAGCAAATATCCCTGGGCACACACAGCCAGGAGAACCCTGGGACACCATCCCAGGCTCCCTGAGGAGCATCCCCCAGCATCGGCACGGGCATGGGGTGCTTTATTTCTGTGGGGAGGCTCGGGATGCAGGAGCGGCGTGGCTGCCGTTATGCAGGGCTGCTTGGTCTCCTCTCACAGGGTGTTTGCCGTAATCCTGTTTTATAAATCCAACCTTGGCCTTTGGCCTCCCTGTGCCGCTCTGTTCTCTGCTCCGCTGCTTCCCAAGTTAAACCCACTGCTCTGGCTGAGGTGGGAACAGCCAGGGCATACTTATTGCCATGTAGGGGCTGGGAAGAGAGATGTAGCAAAGCCTTGGACTGGTTTCCCGTGGAAAACCGCTGTACAAAAATATGGGAGCGATGCAGGAGAGCCCTGGGTGCAAATGTGGAGGAGGGGTGATGAGGAGGAGGTGGGCAGCATCCTTGGGTGCTTGCTATGTTGGGGACAGTCCCCCTGCGTGCTGTCCCCTCGAGCAACGGGGACATTCCCAGCAGCTCTGGGGCATCGGACCACCAGCCCCCCGAGAGGGGCTGCCGTGGGCGAGCATGTGGGTGAGCCGTGCTTGGGGTAGGGTGGGTAAGTTGTGGGTGATGGAGGATGGGAAATGAGGACCTGGAGCAAAGCCGGGGGAAAACAGCAGCTGTGCCTTTGGATGTGCCACCCTCTAGGCAGACCAAACGTCACCCACGTCCTTCCCCCTCTCCTTTCCTGCATGGCTTTCAGGGGGAGGGTGCACACCCAGTCGTGCCACCTTTTGTGCCACCTGCCCATCCCGAGTCCGTGCCATCCCTGAGGCTCCTTAATCCCAGGCAAGCCAGTGCGCTGAGCTGGGAGCTCCTGATGGATCTGCCTGGGTGAGCAGCGAGGTGGAGAGGAGCGCCGTGCAGAATACGAAAGAGGCCAGGGAGCGATAAAGCCCGCTCAGCACCTTCCCCCTCGCAGACCCCGCCGTCGGGATCTCCAATCCCTTGCAAATCTCCTGCTGGCCTTTTATGACCTGCGGAGTCGTTTCAATTCGGTGTTTTCAGCCTCTAAATCTCTTGTCCTGAGCCCTCGGTGACTTCTGGGGAAAGAACCGTGCTCCTTAAAGTGCCACGGCCAGGGCAGTGCCTGCAGCAGAACCTGCTGGAAATTTGTAGGTATTTCACACCCGTGCTTTATTTTTGGTAATTCCTCTAATTTTCCTTGTGGCTGGAACCACACCAGGAGGTTTCAGTGGCTGCTCTGAAAGGGCAGGGGACCCCTGCCCGGCTCCCCGCTGTGCTGCCGGCATCCTGGGCATCTCGCAGTCGCTGCACGCAGCGCACCTTGAGATGGACTGATTGATCTGTAACACTTGAAAAATAATGGTTTAATCATTATTAAGGATTAGAAATAATCCTCGAGCTGTATTGATCACGATAACATTATTCATGATGAACTCATTTGGCATTAATGGGAACGTCCTGCAGCAGCGTGTGGCTCCAGGCAGACCCGTCACCTTCCCCGGGGAGATGTGGTCGGGGAGGTTTGCTGGAGCAGCAGCACCTTCCCAGCCCTAACACGCAGCTCCAGGTCCTGCTGGTGAGCAAAACTGTCCCAAATAGCTTTTGAGGGTCCTCTCCCTGTTGCCATGGTTTTGGAGGGTGCCGAATCCAGCGATCACCCATCCTCTTCGTGCCAGCAGCCCGTCTCTGGGCTCCCCTTCAGTACCAGTCAGGGATGGGATGGGATGGGATGGGATGGGATGGGATGGGGCTGGTCCTACGAGAGCCCCCCAACACAGCATCGCTCCAGGCATGTCCTGCAGCAGGGACGGAGGCAGGCAGAGGATTCCCTCTGCTAGAGGAGGGCTGGCTGGCTGCCCGCTTGGTCCCTCTCTCCTCCCAGTCCCCATCTTGGTCACAGGACCAAAATGTCTTTAGCGAGGAAAATGCTGCAGAAGCACCAGCTGGGAAGCTCCAGGGACACTTCTTCCAGGGTGGGTGTCCGGCGGCAGCCAGGAGTCAGCACAGCACCCTGCTACGGCTGTGCCATCCTGCTGCGGGCTCCCCTGTCCCTGCAACGTGCTATTCTTCAAACAAGAACATCTGGATATTATTTTTTTAAAAAAAAAAACCACAAAGTTGTGTCTGGATCGACTTCGACGAATTGACATTTTCCAGAGGAAGAATATCTTCTGTGGAAATGTCGTTCCTGGGTGTAGCTGTCCCTCACTGCACCAATTGCAACCCTCCAGGCGCTTGGCACAGGGCGATGAATAGTTAAAGATGTCCATAAATCTTACCCCAGCCCATAATAAACAAACACGCTCTTATCAAGTATAGAAAAATGCATATTTCATCAGTGCTGCCTTACACACGACTCGGAATAAATGCTTGCCTTTAATCAGCCATCTCGCTATATCAACAGAGGAGAAAAGCCCGGGGGGTTGAGGTGCAGAACTGGGCCACAGCTTTTCTAGGCGGCTGCGGGGTGACAGGGCCATGGCTGTGCAGGGGAGCCCCCTGCAAAACTGCCCCCCAAAATTGACATTACTTGGCTTTTCTGTCCAGCCATGCCTTGTCTCCCATTCTCTCTGCCACTGGAGCTGTGGGTATTTTGTTTCAGTGCTCAGCTGATAGCTGATCTTTGCCCTTGGATGCTGGCCGTTGAAAGCAAGCATTTTGATTTGGAAATCAAGATTTAAAAAAAAAAAAAAGAGAGAAAAGATTAAACGGGAAAGTTTCGACCAGTGTGTGCTGAGATTACGTGGTGATGGATACGCGTTTCCCTGCGTCTGATAAGAACAAGCTGCGTTCTCTGGCTGGGGAGGGCCGGATTTATGATGTCTTTCACCGCTCATTGCCTTACTTTCGAGTGCCTGTGCTTTGCTGTGCTCCTGGTAAGACAGCACCCGCTGTCATCACCCTGCTCTTGCCACGCCGCCGGGGCTGGGTGCTGCCACTCTCCTGCAGGCAGCGCGGGCACCTGAAGGAGACACCATGAAGCCTCGGGGCTTCCTGTCCTCTGAGCATCTGCTTAGAGGGGCTGAGGCGTTTTGCATCCCCGCCAGAGGAATTGGTGACAGCAGGGACAGTGGCTGTGGCACGTGTGGCTGCGCCCGGGGCTCCTGCCCACATCATCTCACGTGTGCGTGTTCTTATCTCCAGGCACTCTCCAGGCCCTGGGGAAATAAATACCCAGGGATGTAGCTGGACTGCACTGCCGCCCTGATGGACTCGCACCAGCATGTCAGGTCCCTGCTGAGCAACGAAGTGCTGGTTTATTCTGGGATTTGTGGTTCACAGCATGGAAGTTGGGCGTGCAATAACCCCGGGAGTCTTGTGTCTGTGTGGTGCTCCCCAGGCTGTGATTTGGGATTAGTGTTTGGCCCAGGATGTCACCCTTCCTCCTCATCCCAGGTGATTCAGGGGGCTGGTGGTGACTGGGACTCCCCTCCCTGCCCACGCTCCGGCTGCTGGCATCACTTGCGTGGAGCAGAGCGTGTCCCATCCCATCCCACTGGGGGATGCAGGGAACCGAGGAGCTGGCGATGCAGCAGCGCCTGCTATTAGGCACATCCTTGATGCGTCTCCCACTAACTCGCTAGGGAGCCGTCCTGGGCTGTGACAACCTCACGAGCCTCATGGCTAATTAACCCTGTACAAATTAGCCACTCAGCCCTGGAGCTGAGACCTCCACAGTGTGTATTCCCCGGGAGCCTTGTAAAGCCAGCGGCCAGTGGGGAGCGGGATGGCTGTGGCTGCTGTCTGTCCCCTTTGGAGCCATTAAAGGCCAGGCTGCAGCTTCTTCCCAGCACTGCCAGTCCCTCAGGGGTGCCTGCTCTCCAGCCCTGCCCTCACGCACCCTCTGTGCTGGTGAGGCCTCTCAAGGCTCAGCCCGAGCCCAGCGAGGCTGCTCTGGTGCTGAGCATCGCCCCATCCTGCTCCTGGCGAGCCCCGGTTCTACCCCAGCCGGGTAGCAGCCTGCCCAAACCGCCCGCTGCCTCTGGAGCCATCAGGATGGGGATGCTTGGGTCTCCTTTGAAGCCTCATGGTTGTGGGAGAAGGTTGTGCTTGCCCCAGCCGTGGGTGAGCCCTGGGCAGGCAGCTCAGCCCTGGAGCCTCCCGCTGCAGGCAGAGCTCCTGCCTCTCCTAGCTGGTGCCTCTCCTGCTCCCCGGCTCCCCGGGAGTGCGGGTGTGCTGCAGACGGGCTCCGTGCCACCAAGGCGATGGCCCTGGGCCTGCGATGGGTGAAGGAGGGCATGGGCACCCGAAGAGGTTAATCAGCATGGGCAGAGCTGCACACCCCTGGACTCCAGCACTGGGGAATTTCGAAGGGTTTTTTGTTTCCAGGGGTCTGCCCTGCCCCGCAGAGAGCTGGGGGCTACGGGCACAAGGATCTGGGTTCAACCCTTGCCCTGTCCTGCAAACGAGAGCCTGCCCAGCTCCAGTGGTAGCACCAGCAGCCACCAAGCTGTGATGGCTCAGCCCTGATTGAGTTCAAGTGGCCACAATCTCTTTGGAGACACTGGCTTGCTCCCGGAATGGCGGGATCAAGCAGAGAAACAGTGGCTGTCCATGCCTGGGACATCGTTCTCCAGGCATCACGGCCCACATGCTTGCCTCCTTGCGTGGCAGAGAGGTGCTGGGGTCCCAGGAGATTCCCAGAATGGAGGGAGGGCGGGTGCTGGGGTGGCATCCCTGCTCCTGGGTTGATGTGGACCATGCCTGGCTCCTCTTGCTTTCCCCAGCCTCACTTCTCCTCTCCTGCTTGCTTTGCAGAGACTGGCCAACGCGGCGGAGAAGTTCCAGAAGGCTCACCACTGGCAGGATAACATCCGGGTAAGGCTCCGCACGCACCCCGGCCGCTCCCACCCCGTTCTCTCCTGGATGCTGAGCTCCATGGAGTCACCAGCCTCAGGGATGACTCCTGGCACAGGAATCAGTTCTTCATCCCACCCTGGCTCCTGTCCCTTGGCTCTTCTTTCCTCTTTGCCCACGTTCTCAGCTCCCTCGTGAGCCACCGCTGGCTGTGCCGGCTGCTCGGCACGCAGGCAGCCCCGGCACCGCCGCCTGCCAGCGCTATAGGAGGGCAAACGAAGCCATTTTGAGCCTGTTTCCAGTGCACGCTGTAAGGAGAAGGCAGGAGGTGAAGGTCAAGCCGGTGGTTAAACTCTGAGGGTGTGGGGAGACCCTCACTCCGCAGCGGGTTTGGTGCCGAGCAGGGTCTCGCGGGGGTGATGGCAGCGGCCGTGGTCACACATCGGCACATCCCTGGCAGCTGCCAGCAGTGGCAGTGGGGGCTGTTTCTGGGGGAAGGAGCAATCTGGGCTGGGAGAGGGAAGATGCGGGTTTAATGATTGCATTTGACTTTGTAATTCTGGCGGTGATGGCGCTCAGCGGGAACCTGAAGGCTTCTGCCTAGAAATGCTCTCAAATTATAACGATAATACAAAGGGAAGGAAAGATTGTTTTCCTTCCAGTGAAGACGGAGTCTACAATAAAAAATACTCCTGAGCCACCCAACACCTTCCTCTGGGTCGGGCTAGATCCTGCCCAGCCCTGGGAAACCCCCTGCCATCGCTGGGGGGACAGCTCGGGGACAGCCCCACTGCTGGGCCTTGCTGGTGCGTTTTGGGGGGTGTTTCTCTGTCTGCAACCACGGTCTGCTCCGGGAGGAGAGGAGATGAGGGCATGGAGCCACATCCCGCTCGTGCAGACCCTCCTGCCGATGGTGGTGGTCACCAGGGTTTGATGTGGAGAGGAAGAGGCAGGAGGAGTAGAAGAGAAGGCAAGGTGTCGAGCTGCTTGGCTTTTGTTTGCCACATGGCCGGCATGGGGGTGGACACTCGTGGCCTGTTCTTGTCCCCCCAGGGGCTGTGTCCCATAGGCACCCAGAAAGGCTGAGCTTGCAGGGGCCTTCCCTTCCTTAGCAGAGACAGCCTCGCTAAGGAGCGGTGAGGTGTCCCCACGGACCCTTCTGTCCAGCAGACAGTTGTCATTGTCACTGGTGGTCACCGAGACCTGCTGTAAGGGGGATAACAGGATACGAAACAGGCCGGGAGAGGCTGTAGCGCTGGGGAGCTCTTGGCTCATTTTGCCATTCACGGCACAAACCTTTCAGAAATCCACTTTCGTAGAAAAAAAATATTTTTAATAGCACTGTTTGCAACCACTTAATCAAGGTAATTAGGAGCGAGTCACCCAGAAACAACGTGCAGCGATGCGTCACCGCAGAGCTTGCCGCAGCTTTTATCAGGACAGCCCAGACCCGGCTGGGACACTTGATGGACTGGCCCGGCTCTGTGCAAAGCACCGGGGCTGCTGGGCTTTTGCTCCCCACCGCGGGCAGCCCTGCCTGCATCGGCCCTGCCTGCACCAGCCCTGCCTGCTTCAGCCCTGCCTGCTTCAGCCCTGTCTCCCAGGCAGAGCAGAGGGATGGAGGGGACACATGGATGGAGGGGGCTCTCGCTGCTGGCGTTGAATCTCCTTTTGCCGTCCTTTGGCCATAAAACGGCAGAGCATGGTCAGACCTGTGTGCCAGCACCGTGACACCAGCCCTGCTGCCACCCCCGCCTTGTTGCCAGTGCTGGCACCGGCAGCGGGCACCGAAGGCGGCAGCGCAGCTTCTCCAGCTCCTCCTCTCCTCCCTCCCCACCGAGCAGCTTGTTCCTTCTGGCCGCGGCTCTCCCCTCCTCTCCTGGCGTGTCGTGTCCTAACTTCGCGCCGGAGTCGATGACAGATTGTGGCGAGCGCGGTTATTTTTGCGATTCCATCCGAAGGCGCGCCGGCAGATGCTGAGTGTTTGCGCTGCATTAGTGCTAATGGCAGCCCCATTAAACCTCACTGCAGATGGGTTGCTATGGAAGTCCGGGGGAAAATGAAACAGGAGCAGGAGCCCGAGCGGCTGGGAGGCTGCTGCCAGCGATCACTCACGACCCGTCTCTACGGGGGAAGTTTCTTTTTTCTCCGCTTTTTTCGCCTTTCCCAGCCACACACCGGCCATGCCAGCCGTCCCAAAGGGATGGAATTCGGCCTTCCACCTCGGGGGCTTTGCAAAGTGCTTCTTCCTTCCCAAAATGCGCCCCTCATCCCACACTCTCCCCCTACTCCTTGTCCGTGCCCACCCACGGACCCCCTCCATGTCAAGCCAGGGCCATGTCCCTGCATGTCCCCAGAGGTCCCCTGCACAGCAGAGCACTTCCCTTGGCTGAAAGCAGTCTTAGCCCCGAGGTCACCTGTGCAATGGCACCGGGGCACCCCTCACGTTGTCCCTCTGGCTCCTGTCACCTCGGGGCTGGGTGGCAGCTCAGGTGGCATAGTGGGCAGGGATGGCGGGGTCAGCAGTATCCCCCTTGGTGGTGTGGAGGGGGAGAGGCCATGCCCTTCCCCACCTGCTCAGCAAGGGTCTCTCAGGGATGCACATTCACACCCCGATGAAGGCTGGCGGAGCCCCGGAAAGGCAAGAGCTGGGTCCTGTTCCCATGGGATGGGCTCCCACCACAGGGCCCCGGCACTGCTGCCATAAAAGACCACCAAAAGCTCCCAGTTCGCAGTGACCTGGTCAACCAGTTTTCCCAGTGAGAACCTTCTGGCCTCCGGGCTTGCATCCAGGGCTCTGCAGGGGGTCTGCCGGGACAGGCTGTCCCGGCTCTGCGCAGAGCCACGGCGCTCTGTCCCTCGAGGCACATCAGGGCTGTCCCCATGCTCCGGATGTCCCCAGCCGTGTCCCCCAGCCGTGTCAGCGGTGCTGACCATCCGTGGCAGCAGATGGAGGTGCCAGGGCTGCGGTCCACACCGCGATGCTCTTTACTAGGGTTCCCTCCTCTGTTTGCCGCCCTGCTCAGGCGAGGCACCTGCACGATGCGCCTATAAAAATGCAGGAAGGTCCTCTTGAGTTTTTTGCTGCCATCCTTTGCATCCATCCTTGCTGACAAGCCGCCAGTGCTGCACGTCAGGTGTCCCAGTGGGCTCCATGTTCTCCCAGCTCCTCTCCAGCCACGTGCTCCGCTTTCCTCCAGGATTTTCCAGTGCCTTAGGTGCTTCTCTAGACCTTCAGCGCCATCCCAGCACCATCAGCAGGGGCTTGAGTGTCCTGCAACCCACCGTGCGTGCAAGCAGGGGCCGTGCTGACCCAGGGGACACCGTCAAAGGCGCAGGTCTGTGCCAGTAGCTCCAAAATGCATCCCAGGGCATCGTCACCACTGCCTGTCAGTCTGCTGGGGTGGCCCGAGCTATTGGTCCCTTTAAGGGACGCTCTGACGCTGCAGAGAGCCATCCCCCCATTTATGTGCGCTTGGCAGGATTATATAAATTGCCTTTAAAAGTTGACTTCTTTATAAGCCATTTTCTGCTTCATAAAATGTTTATTACTGTTGTTTTTCTCCCAGTTCTTCTTCCCTGCTGCATTGTCCATCGCTACACTGGGAAGCTCCCCTCTTCCTCCGCCTGCCGCCCCCCTGCCTCCCACCTCTCCCTACCTTGCGGGTGCTAGAAAGGGGCGTTTGAAGGGTCAGAGCCCTTTATCTTGGAAAAGAAAAATAGCTATACATTGAGCTGTGGATGTAAGAGCTGCCGGGGGCAGGGTTGAAGTGCTGGGCGCAGCGTGGGTGGGTTTGGGGTGCGGTGGGGTGTGCGGAGGCGGCAGGGGGAGCACGGGCAGCCCCACGCTGCTGCCTCCATCCATAACCCCCGCCCGCAAGCACGCAAGCAAATAACAAAGCCCAGATAATTTCAAGCTCCATTAGAAACGAAACTCCGGGGAAAACGGGATCGCTGTTTGCCAAATAGGGAAGGACAGGAAGAATAACAGAGATTGCGCTCCCGGCCGCCCAGGAAAGGTGAGGGAGAAAGCGGGGGGACGTGGCGGCACGGCTGGATGCCCCTCCACGGCCGTACAGTCCTGGATGCAGCATCCCTCTGGGCACGGTGTGCCCGGTGCGTGTCCGTGGTGGGGAGCGGTGGCCGTGCCACACCGTGCGTGGCCACCGGCGGCTGTTCCTGCGGGTTTGCCACAGCGATGCAGGCAGGGCTTTGCGTTCAAAGCAGCGTTGGAAGGGCGAACGCCAGCTCCTTATCCCCCTTTCATTTTTCTCCTCCTTTAATTACAGATCCTACTTATCGGACGAGAACAGAAAGATCGTCGCCGTAACCTTGCACTTGCCCTTGTAGAAGGTTTACCTAAAAAGTTAGAAAATAAAATCAAATACTCTAATTTGCAGTCGTCTTGCCATTTCAAACCCAGTTTTCATTACAGCACAGAAAGTGCATTGAAGCTGTGTTTATAACCCCCTTTTAGATAACAAATCACATTTTCTTTTGGCTGGCAAGTATGTAGAATTGATATTTTTTTTTTCAGTTTAATGGGTTTGCGTGTTCAGGAATGATCTCCATCAACTGAGAGTCTTTATTGTGTTTGATATAATGTCAGCTTTCATTACGCTCGGAGAATTACTGTGTTAAAGCACCAACCTTGCTGTAGAGCCGTTCTGGCCGAAAAGCAGAACAAGAAAATCATTCACAAAAAAACCCAGGTTGGTGCCGTTCCTTCTTAAAAGCCAAGGATGGGGCTGGAGGGGGCTCCGCTCGCCCCCCCTCTCTGCAAGACAGACAGGCCACCCATGGCAGTCCCATGGGTGTGATGGTTTGGTGTGGGGGCTGCTGGTTTCCCCCCTGGTGCTGCCATCCCATTCCATCCCATCCCGTCCCATCCCATCCCTGGCAGAGCAGGGAGTCCCTGGCACCCACCGGCTGTGCGCGGGTGCTGGCATCCCTGTGGTCCCCGGCTGCAGCGGAGGGGAGAGGCAGCCGCATCGCGTTGGAGGCAGGCTCAAAGGAACGGGAGCGGACGGGAGGTGCCATGTAAAGAAGAATAGCCGGCGAGGCAGGATCAGATAAAACATCTTCTCAGGGAGATGAAAAAACTGTTGACGGGTCACTTAAATATTTCCCCAGCTCTGTCAGAGAGGCAAAGAGAGGAAATTGCTTTTAAAAAAAAAAAAAAGATGCCAAGGCAGATTATGATGACTGTTTCCACCTGTCCTGGGTAATGCATACGGCCTCTGCTGCGGGATGGGGTGCGAGGGGACTCGCCTGGCGGGGGCTGCAGGAGAGGCATGGTCCCCACCAGCGCCGTCCTGGGTCCACCCGCAGCGCGTGGTGGCTGGGGCTGACCATGAATATTTTTCGCTTCCTGGGGAGTGGGGAAGGATTTGTCATGATGCAAATGGACAAGGATAGCTCTAGCCCCGTGGAAATAAATGGTTCGGCTCCTACCACATGCTGACAGTGTTTATCCTGGTGCCCAGAGCCGGGCATGGCTGTGATTGCAGGTAGGAATTTCATCCAGGAATTCATCCAGTCCATTTGGGAGCCTGTTCCTGGCTGTGTCCCTCACACTGCCCTGTGGCATCTGGTGCAGAAACACTTTGTTTATCTCGATGCACAGCCAAAAAGGCTGCTGCGCCTCTTGCGGGACAGGGAGACCTTGGGATGAGACCTCACCTGACTGGGACCTCCATCCCCAGCTGCTAGCTGGGGCAGACTGCCTGGCACTGACCCGTCCCCAGGCACGGCCACCAGCCAGGCCCATCCCGCTCCTCCCGACACAGCTGGGCTTGGCAGGGGCGATTCTATGGTGGGAACACGCTGTGTCCCCCTGCTCGTCCCCTGCTGCCACCCAGGCCTTAGCACAGACGCAAGGCTGTGGGTGGTGGGAGGTGCGTGACACGCTGCAGGCTATCTTCCATACCAAAGGTGCAACTATAAGCAAAATCAGTTGCTATTTCTGCCTGCTTAATGGTTCAGAGACGTGAAGAACTCCCTAAATATTCACTGCTCGTCCTAAGTGCTGATGGCAGAGGAAAGATGGGCTTGTGAGCAGAGCTGCCGGTGCTGTGTGGGCATGCCGACTTCCACATGTGTTCTCCCCACCTGCTGGGTTATGCAGGCACAAATCCCGGTCACCTGGCTCGTCCCCACATGGGCACGTTGTGGGCTGGGATGCTGGCCCTGCCGGCGAAACAGGCAGGTGGGATCCTGCTTGGGATCCAGCTTGTCTTGCCCACTGCCTCTCAAGTTCCTCCTAAGTGCCTGAAAGGCAAACCACTGCAGGATTTGGCTCTTCCAGAGCCAATTAAATCTTGAAAGAGGTTTCTTGACCGCAGGGGTCACCCGTGCTGCTCGGAGAAATGAAACCTGCTGCCGGAGGGCTGAGATGGACCAAAATCAGCGCAGTGCAGCGGGAGCTACCTGCAAAACCGCAGCATCCCCAGGGCGTGCAGTCAGCAGGGTGACCCTCACAAAACAGCCACAAGTGATCCTGCAGAGCACAAGAGATCCGTGAGAGAGGGATTAGCCAGCTCGGGTGATCTTACAGAGAAGCTGTAAGGGGAGAGCGAGCCGTGACCCCTCTGCTGTGTCCTTCCTGCTCCGTCCTCCGGCTAGATGGGCTGGAGCAAGGAGCTGATGTGCCACTGGCAGCTCCTTCCGAGGCTTTTTCGGGGTGGTGGCAGCTGTGTGCATGACGTGGTTTGATTGCCACCTCCTCAGACCACTGACTCGGAGGTTTGGGCCAGCACCCCTCCATCCTGATCTCGCCGGGCTGCGGCGAGATAGCAGAGCGCTGACTTTTCTAATGTTATTTTTAGTTGCTGTGATTGTTTTAGGTGGAAAAAGACCTATTTGAGTGCTCTTGGAGAAGGCTGTGCGGGGGGTGGCGGGAAGAAGTGCCCCTCACTGCTGACCTGAGACCCGCTTTGTCCCTCCTTGTCACAGGCTTTGGCTCAAACCTGGCCAGGGAGCGCCCATGCCGGAGCAGGGTCCTCCCTCGAGCTGCCGGCAGGGCTCCAGCTTGCAGCACTCCAGACACTCGCAGCCTAGTTTCATTAATTAGCTTTTTGCATGGCATTTTGATGTAAAATCAGTGCAGGAGTGGAGTCACGGGGCTGGTGGGGAGGGCTCAGAGGGGACAAGCAGGAGGTAGGGTCCCTGGGGAGACTCTGGCACGCAGCATCCCTGGAGCCCCGTCCAGGAGGTCCCACCTGGGTCAAGCCCTGGCCGGGGGCTGCCCGGTGACACCGAAGCGCAAAGGTTTGGTGCAGGCTTGGCGGTGGCTCGGTGGCTTTGCCGGAGAAGCCTGGGCGATGGCTTCAGCGGCGTTTGCAGAGTGGTCTGCCATTGCACCGAGCTCCCAAAGTCGTTTTGCCTTAACTTGCAGTGAGGGTTTAGGAGACTGAAATAACCCCGTGCTTATCCGCCAGCGACGCGGCACCGGCAGTGCCATTACGCAGATGCCGTTTGGCAATTATGGCGCGAGAAAATGGGCAGCAGTTGACACATCATCGAGGAGCAGCTACCCGGCATCTGCCTCCCCTTCACCTAGTGCTTTTTGCAGGCTCGTTTGCAAGAGACGGGGGCAATGTTTTGCCCTGAAATCCCTCGACATCTTCACTCCCTTGTTTTCTTTATTGGTATTTATTCTGAAAGGCTCTAGAAATATCAATGCTATTTACACAGACTGGGTGCTGGGTTTAACGTGAACTAGAGGAGGAGGAAAAGGGGATTATGTGAAGGAGGCAAGCATGGTTTAAAAAACAAATATTAGGGAGAAGAAACTGTAGGGCCCCATGTTGCCTCTTGGGAGACCCCCAGCATCTCTCTAGAGGGTTTCCGAGGGCTCTGTCCCTCCTTCCTGGAATAAATTGTCACCGGCTCCACTGGCCTATGGATACCAGGGATGTGGATGCCCTGCCAGCTCCCGTGGGCTCCCTCGCATCCCACAAGCCCCGCAGCATCAGCGGGATCATAGCATGGAGAGCGGAGCCCGGCGTCAGAGTGTGACCTGGGGCCAGGGCCACAGTGACACTGACCGTCCCACAGGCGCTGTCTCATGTGTGCAAACCTCAGCCGCGGCGTGGAGAGGGGCCGGGATCTCACTCGGCTGCTCCTGGAGTTGGCAGGGCTTGAAAAAGCGCATGGCAAGGGCTCTGTGATCCCTAGGGAAACAGGTGGGAGAGCCGTCCTTCCAGGAGGGCTGCTCCCTGTGCCGTGCCATGCTGTGGCGTGCCGTGCCATGGGAGCACTGGGGCTGGTGAAAGCAGGACCAGGGGACCGGCTCTCCTCCCCGAGCATCACCTCGCCACCCTCTCCCCCACCACAGGAGCGGGGCCACCCCGTGTCAGAGGGGAGCCCAGCTTTTTTGAGGAGCCAGTGGAAGACAAAATGAATAACAAAGCACCTTCTGGATGGCTGCTGTTAGTCACACTCACTTCTGATTAAAGATCATTAAACATGAAATTAGCTCGTTTGTGTTACGGGTCTCCCGGGGGTTCCTTTAATTAGGAAGTGCAGATGGCCGCGGACCCGGGGAGGCAGCGCCGGCGAGGGGCAGGGGCGTGCGTGGGGCCGGCAGCGGCGCGGGGAGGGCATCCGAAGAGAAATTAATTTTTTTTTCCCCTTTTCCTGTTGTTGTAAACCCCTCAGCATTTCACAACAAATCACAGATAATTAATAAGTACATTCCCTTAATGACTAGGCTTTTTAATAGCAGAAATTGGAAGATGTTGCGTCGATTGGTGGTTTTTTCACTTCTCCCTCTGGGTGCTTCCTTATGCGCCGTGATTCGAGTCGCAGAGCCCGCGGCAGGGACCGGCCCCTCTGCCCAGCAGGATGCTGAAACTGCCCTTTGCAGTCCCCATCCCCAGGGGACATCGGCCGCGCAGCTGTGTCCCCCTGCCACTGGTGCCCCCGAGAGAGCAGCATCGCCACTCCAGGGCCTTTCCCACCTCTTGGTGGCCTTGTGTCATAACAGCCCGGGGAAGCAGCAGCAGCAAAGGGCTCTGGGGACCAGGTTTGTGGCTAGAGGATCATGCTGGTGAGGGGTCAGGGGCTGCCAGCTCCCGTTGGAGTGGTGGAATGGGTGGTGCCCGCTCTCCAGGAAAATGCTTGGACCTGACAGTCCCTTTCCCGGCACAAGCCCATGGCCAGGCTGAGCTGAGTGTCACGGTGCCACCATCCCCGGCATGAGCCCATGGCCAGGCTGGGCTGGGTGTCACGGTGCCACCATCCCCAGCACGAGCCCGTGGCCAGGCCAGGCTGGGTGTCATGGGGCCACCATCGCCGGCACAAGCCTGTGGCCAGGCTGGGCTGAGTGTCAGTGCCACCATCCCTGGCATGAGCCAGTGGCCAGGCTGGGCTGGGTGTCATGGGGGCCCTGGCACCAGGGTGAGGCCATGNCTCTCCAGGAAAATGCTTGGACCTGACAGTCCCTTTCCCGGCATGAAAGTCCCACCATCCCTGGCATGAGCCAGTGGCCAGGCTGGGATGAGTGTCACGGTGCCACCATCCCTGGCACGAGCCAGTGGCCAGGCTGGGATGAGTGTCACGGTGCCACCATCCCTGGCACAAGCCATTGGCCAGGCTGGGTTGGGTGTCGTGATGCCACCATCCCTGGCACGAGCCCGTGGCCAGGCTGGGTGCCACAGGGGCCGCAGCAGAGCAGGAGTGGGGAGGAGGGGGATGCAGTCACCACCATTAAGGTTTCGTCTGCGTTTCTGTTCTGGGCCCAGATCACTTTCCTCCTTAAACAATAACAGCAGTAACCATCCCGCAGCGCTGGCTGTGCGTGCCGGGAGGAGAGCTGGTTCGCGGGGCGGCTGCTGGCAGCGGATTGAGTGTCAGACACGTTAGTGCCGCCACGGCTGCCGCTGCAGCGCGCTCGCATCCCGGCACGCGGAGACGAGTCTCCGAGTGCCCTTTAATTACCCCTTCTGATGGCACACGAAAGGCTGTTGTGACAGCATTGCCGCTCTCCGAATTGCCTCTTTAGGAATTTTATCAGCTGCGTCGTGTCCTGACAGGCAGGGAAGAGGAATCCAAGCAGACCTTTCTGCCTAAATAGGCTCTAAACACCCCAAATTAATGACGTGCATTTCTCTGTGGAAGCAAGGATGCTTTTCTCCCTGTTTCTGCCTCATGGGAAGGGCAGCTCTGCCAGCTGCGGGGCCACTGCCTCCCACGCTCCCCGGCTCTGCTGCCACTCCGATGCTTGCAGCAGGACCAAAGCATGCCGGGTGCGGGGACATGGTGCAGCCTCGCACCCAGTGGCGGTGCAGAGGTCACAGTCACACCGGTGGCACCATGGCAGGGCTGTTGGGCCGTGGGGGGGGGCTGTGCATGGCCCCACGCTGCTGCAGCTCAGCGGCAGCCATGAGCAGAGGGAAGCGCAGCAGGAGATGGCTGGTCCTTGGGGGGCAGACGAGGGGGATGTGGGGTCCCGATCATGTCCCAGGGACAGTGTGGGGTGGGCAGGGTTCAGTCCCCAGTGACATGGTGGCTGCCAGCAATGTGACAGAGGTGCCAAGGGCATGAGTAAAGGGGAGGGACCCCTCTGCCACCCCCATCCCTGCCCTGTGCTAACTCAGCTCTCCCTTTTCTCTGCAGGAGGAAGACATTGAGTACTACGACTCCAAGGCAGACACCGAATATGTGAGTACCATCCCTGCTGCACTGCCGGCACAGTCACCACCCCGGCCCGGCACTAAGCCCCTTGCCAGGGCTCTCCCAGCACCATACGGGGGCGTGATGGCGCAGCATTCACCACAGCTGGCGTAGCGAGGCTCTGCGGTGGGCAGCGAGTGCCCGCTGCACAGCCATGTCCCCCCCAGCCAGGCCGTGGTGGCATCTGTCCTCCAGTGCCAGGCCTGGCAGCAGGCACATGGGCAGGTAGCTCCGCTGTCTGCAAAAGTTTCTGAAATTAAAGCTGGCATCTGAAATTCAAATGAAGAGCAAACCTTTAATTAGAGACTGAATCTAATTCTCTGCCCCCCTCCCGGCACAGCCGTCCTGTGATTTCTGGCAATCAGTGCTTTAAATACAGACCCGACAGCTCCGCTCTCCCGGTGCTCCCGAGGGGGCTGGCATTTGCCGGCTCCTCCGCGCGGTGACGGTGATGGCACTCAGGTGCCACGCCGTGGGCACAGGGCGCTCCGCCGGTGATGGCTTCTGCTCCGCGGCACCCAGCTTTGGTGATGGATCCCCCGGCTCCTACGTAGTGCCGTGTCATGGCATCCTTCCAAAATAGGAGCTTGCTGGGTCAATGATGCTCTCGGCATGGGGCCACTGGGGAGTGGGTGCATCATGGTGTCCTCAGAGCTGGCCAGGAGCCCCAGCAGGGGCTTGGGGACAGACCCAGCCAGCACCAGTGCCCTGGGCCCGATCCTTGGCCCGAGGCAGAGCTGTCAGCAGCTGCGCCATTGGGGCATGGTACTGCAGGGGGAGGGAAGGAGCAGCAGCTCATGGTGTTGGCAGCAAATCGCTTGCAAATCACATGGCCTCACCCAAAAATAATGCTCAGGTGACCCCAGAAGCCTTCAGAAGGCCCTGTGTAGAGGGGAGGGGAGGATCTGGGCTCGATGGCATCCCACCAGCTCCATGATGAACCCCACACCAACTCCAGCTCTCCTCTCACCCCGTCTTGGAGGCGATGCCCCAGAGCAGAACCGGGGGCAGGCTGGAGGCATGGATGGATGCCTTCAAAGCAGAGTTACTGTCAAACCACTGGTGCCATTGTCCCCATGCGGTGACAGCAGGAGGGCTCCTTGGCAGGGGAAGCTGAAGCCACAGAGAGTCTGGGAGGTGGAAGGGAGAGCTCAGGGTGGTGCTGTGACCAAAGCGGGGGTGATTGCTTTCCTGAGCAGATCCGCCCTGCTCAAGGTCCCACTCCTTCGGAACAGGGGATGTCTCCTGTCCCTCGCCAGCCTGGGGGAAGCTGCCAAAGGAGGGAGCGGAGGATCCTTCTCTCCATGGAAGCTCTGGAGAGAATGGAGCTAATGGGCTTTAAATGCATTAATGCAGATTTTGGATAGAAGCAGAGGAAAAACTGGCTGTCGGTTGAGGCAGGAGAAGACAGCCTGGGGAGCGGGGCAGATCCCTGCCCGGAGGGGAAGAGGAGCAGGACTGAGGCATCCATCAGCTATCCATGGGCTTTTGCCATCACTGCAGGGGACGTGGAGCTGGACGTCCCCATGCCCGGTGTTACCCTGGCTGGTCCTGGCTGCCCATACCCAGCCGGTGTCAGCAGTGGCCATCTGAGCTGGCACCTCCTGGCCGTTCGCTTTGGGATTAGCCGTTTCTGCAGGCGAGGAGAGCACCCTGCTTATATTAGGTAGGATTAGGAAAGAGGATGCATCTCGACCCTGGAGCTGTGCCCACCGAGTCCTCCCGGCACATGGGACATGGGGGAGAAAACACGCACAGCAGCGTGGCACCGTGTCCCAGGGGACCGTGGGGCTCAGCTCCCTCATCCCCAGCCCTCCCCCAAGGAAGGCGGCATGTCCTCGGGGAGCAACAGCCTTGCAAATCCATCATCGGCCATACTGATTTCAGTCCTCCTTTGGGGAGAAATCAAGCGAAACCGAGGGTGTCCTCTTGCCAGGCTTTGTGGGTTCAGCAGGGAGGGCACCTTCCTCTCAATGCCGTTTGCTGCTTCCCCGTGAAATCCCAGCAAATTTAATTCCAGCAAAAATAATGGAGAGAAAAGGTGATGCTGAAATAAAAAAAGGAAGGAGATGATACCCAAAGGTCTGAATGGAACTAAATAGCACTCTTTCCATCTTTTCTTTATTTAGCTTCAATTTTTATATTTAAATTGAGCAGGATCTAGCTGAAATGGAGTTAGTTCTGATGGACAATGCCTATTCAACGTAACTGGGGCTTATTCACAAGCCTTATGCCGGCTTTAACTACGGCAAGAAAGAAATGAGCTTCCTATTCATTTTGCTTTCACCTCAGCTCCACTATCTTCCTAAACAGATTTTGGATTTCCAAGTGGTTTTTAACAAATGGGAACATCAGAAAATTTTCCTGGGGGTCCCCAGGGCTCTCAAAATGTTTGCAGAAGCGAAATTACCACCTTTCCCCACCAGCAAGGGCTGTGGGGTTTATCCGGGGACAAGTGTTTAAATCGGCAGATGATCTCAGTTGGGTATCGCAGGCAGAACAACACAGAAATAGTGTGATTTTCCATCTTTAGTACTGTGTTTGTGGCAAGGGATAATGCTTAAGTCACAGCTGAGACCAAAATCCCCTGGGTTGTGCCATTCTCTGGTGGGAGCTGTTGGAGCCGTGCCCAGGTCCCGGCTGGAGGACCATGTTAGAGACTTCATTTTCTGCTTCTCATCAGCCAAGGAGCTGTTGGTTCCCAGGCTGTAACGTGGTGGAAGAGGGGTTTTGCTGTCGCTGCTCCTCCCGTGGTTGGAGATGTACCCGGTGGCAGTACAGCATCCATCAGGGCCTGGCATCCACCCCCGGGGACAGCCGTGCAAGCCCTGGTCCTCGTTCCATGCTCCTTGCAGTTTGCAGGGCTGGTGCGATGAGGAGAAGTGGACTCGTGTCATTTTATCCCCCTCCGAACCCAACATCATCACTTCTTCTCCTCCGTAGGGACATAGTTTGCAGGTGGAGGTCCCTGGGGAGGGCTGGGAGCGAAGGGACGGTGGCGGGAGGCTGCGCACCAGCCTCAGCACCCTCTGGTGCAGGGAAAAGCACGGTGTGGGTGCCGGCCGCAGACAGGGGCTGCCGCTCACTGCTCACTCCGCTGGGGAGATGTGGCGAGGAGCGAGAGGAGGGAAAGGAAAAA
>VXBO01006586.1:58178-76919 GCA_013400135.1 Rhinoptilus africanus | reverse complement strand
AAAAAGAAAAAAAAAAAAAAAAAAAAAGGCCCCTAAATGTCAGCAGCAGATGAAGGGTGTTGGAAAATTTAATCTTCCAACTTTCTCAACTAATGTGACATTTGGATTTCCTCCCGATAAGCTATCAGCCCCAGAAGTTTCTTTCTTTTGCCTTTTTTCTTTTTCTCTTTTTTTTTTTTCTCCCTTCTTCTCTCCTCTGGCTGGTAATTTAAAAACAAATGGTCTAGAAAGATCTCTAAACAGTACCTTTGGCAAAGATTAAAAAAAGCGAAGGGGGATAGGGGAGCAGGCTGGCGGGAGAGGCTGATTGTTATTTATAACCTGGGCTGCTATAAAAGCAGGAACATGGCTGGAGAACACACTGTCTCCCTCCCCAGCATTAAATTGCCGCATTTCAGGAAAAGCTGAGATACTTAAGAAGGAGAAAGGCCCTATTGCACGGGCCTGGAGTTTCTCAGCCATGTGCCGGGGGCTGGCATTTATATTCATTATTAGTAGCAATCACAGCGTGCTGATAGGAATATTTTGCTGGCTTTTCCAGGCTTAACATTTTCCTGGGAGATTTAAAAGGATGTGTTGGGATCTCGGTGCGATACATCCTTGGTCGGGCATGTGAGGGGCAGGACGTGGGATGCAGGGATGCTGTCGGGGTGCTGCAGCTCACAGGAGCTCTGCTGGTGCTGGGGGTGCTGGGGGGAGCACTGTGGGGGAAGGCTGTGGCTACACAGCTTGTCCGGAGATGTGAAACCCCAGCCAGCATCCTGGAGCGGCCGCCGGCACCGCTGGCCGGATCAGCCCTGCGTTTGTCATCGGTGCTGCCATTTAAGCAGTCATCATTAGCTGTGATGGCTCGTTCCCATGGAGATGAGCAATGAACGGGGGTGTCTGCATCCGCGGGAGCCGCCTGGCCAAGGCATCGCTGCTGTGCCAGGTCACATCCCGGATTGATCCATGGCTCCAGACCCCGTCACTGGTGGGGAACCCCGATAGCCCATGGCCAGGCTGTGTCTCCTCAGCCAGCACTAGCCTGGATGTGATGGAGGGCAGAGAGCGTGGCAGCCTCCAGTAAAGCTGCTGGGTGATGCCACTGGTGCTCACTGGGGTTTGGGGCATCTCTGGGTTTGGCCCCCTGTCCGTCATTTTGGGAGACTCAAGAGAAAATGCTGTCACTGGCAACCCAGCTGCTAGAGCACTGAAGATGGCGAAGGCTCTCAGGGCGTGATGACTTCTTGCTGAAGCAATAAATATGCATAATATTGATATATCGCCATGGAGTCGATTTCTAATGGTGTGTAGCAAATAATATATTCAAACTGTAGCATCTATTTGTGTTACGTTGTACATATTGCAACAGATAAATAGATGTTTCCAAATTCTTTTGAAATGTGCTGATGAGAAATGCTGCAAAATCTGGCTGGGGGCCTGCTGAGATGCTGGCAGTTAAACCGGTGTAAATCCAGGAGAACTTGAATCATCTTGTCCCTTGCTCTAATATAAATTTAATGCAGAATTTCTTCCTCTGGCCTTGCCAAGGTGGTTCCTTGTAGCCCCAGCCTAGCACCAAGATGCTCCCATCCCTGCCTGGGCTGGTGATGGCTTTGCCTGCCTTCATCTGGCTGGAAGTAACCCCATTTCAGGGGCCAAATTCAGCCTGGCTTAAACAGGAATAACTCAGTTGAGGTCAGGAGATTTATAGATAAAGGATAAACGTAGCTTGGATAACATCAGCTCTTTCCGCGGCTCTGTTTGCCGTATAGGTGTCAGTGATGCATGAAGTGTCCCACGTATAGATAGCTGTATATTTGTCTCCGAGATCTATACATGTGCCTCTTTACAGCTACATGAAGGAGAGCAGCCAGACAGCGCCCAACCTGGCAGAATACAAATTAGCCCCTCAGCAGTGGGTGATATAACAGAATAATGATAAACAGAGGAGCGGTAATTGTATACAGTAGTTCTAGCTCAGGTGAAGTGGGGAATAACCATGGGGGAAATAGGGAGGGATGGATTTTCGCGGCTGCCGGTGGTGGTGGGGGCAGCAGATGGGCTGGACCCGAGCAGGGTGCCCTGATGGTTTGAGATGGGAATGTGTCACCAGGAATTTGCTGGGCTGAGGAAAAAAAATTGGTTTAGTGTCAAAGCAGAGTTTTTGGTGCTGTGGGTGCCCTCGGGGCCACGGCTGTATCAAAAAGAAGCCTGTTTTCAGCAGGCGCTTCTAAATCACTGGCTGGTGCTCGGAGAGGTTGTCAGGGACGTGGTATTGTGCGTGCAACCGCTTTCCCCCAGAGACCTGAGCCCCACATTGATGGCAGGCCTGGGGCCAGGTCCACTATCCAGGTAGCCCACGGCCCGGCACACACAGAGTGCCGGCTCTGCTGCGGCATCGCAGCTTTGCAGGGTCCCAGCAGTCGGTTTCATGCCTTTTTTCTGGATTTACGTGAAATTGAGAGCATAATCTGGATTTCGATCTTGGAGACATGGCTCAGGGGAGGTGGGGACGGTCCCTGCCCACCTCCCGCTTGGCTACTGTGGCTCTAATTTGAGTTCAGCATCTTTCTGGGCGGCTGGAGCCCCCGCACCAGGGTCAGCTCAGCAGCGTGTTTACACTCGCAATCCAACGGCTGGAATTAAATCCTAAACCTTGCATATCAATCCTGTTATTCTCCCGAGCTGTGGCGAATGGTTTGGCCACCCCTCACAATGTCAGGGGAATGTCACCGCTGTGGTGGCCGGCCGGAGCTGGCAGCAGGGGAGGTGGCATCTCCCGATGTCATCCGCAGAGGGGAAAGACGGAGGAGGCCAGGATGGGTTTTAAATGATCTTCAGATTTTATTTCCCAAACACATCATTTTCCTTTAAATATAGAGCTTTCCCCATGAGAAATGCAGATCTTTTGTCCCCTGGGTTTTGTCGAGAGGAGCCTGGCTGGTGGGAAGGCTGCTTACGCTGGGCCATGGAGGACAGCAGGATGGGACTGTCCCCTACTCTGTGTCCCTGCTGGTGCCAGGGTGCTTTGCTGTGGGATGGCATGGAGCATCCCTCTGGCCGGCCGGTCCCAGCACAGCACTGCACAAGCCCTGCCTGGAGCTGCTCGCGCTTCCAGTCACGTCCGCTGTCGTTTCTGCGGGGCTGATCTCTGCCACTGCAATCAGACAGCCCCTTACACCGGCCCCGGGATCAGCACTTCACTCGGGAGGAGGCACAAAGTGGGAGGCACTGAGCTGCTTTCCGAGGGGAATTCACTCCTTCGCCAGGTGGCTCGGCAGCCAGGATCCGCTCATGCTCTGCCACACGTCCCCTTCCCCTTTCCCTCCTGCAGCCAGGAGCAGGGGAAGGTGGCCAGAGCCATCCTGTTCCCCATCTTGGGCTTGCTATGTCCATGTCCCTGCCCATGGATGCGGCAGGCAGCTCTGCGTCTCTGCCCCTCTTCAGTGGGGATGTTTCTCCGGGGGCACAAAGGGCAGGTGCTGCAGCATCCTCATCCTCCTCCTGACCCCGAGCATCTCACAGTGGCTGCAAACAGCCTTCCCCGGCCGCTGGGCCCATGTCAGGGATGCAGCAGCACCTTCTCCCAGGTTTCTTTGTTCCCAGTGGGATGGTAAAGGCAATTTCCCCAGCTCTGTATTACCCCCCAGTACCAGTACCATACTGGCAGCAGGGCTCCGGGAAGGGAGAGGAGGGCTGGGAAGGCGAGGGAGCGCGTTCCAGCACCAGCAGTGGGGAATTCACCATCTCTCCACCATAATTAAATATTGTTTGCATTGCTTATTGACAGAGCGCTAAGCTGCGCTCCGTTTTAATTTGTTCTTTGATAGTTGCCTTTTGCTGCTAATTGATTTTCAAGGCTTTTTTTTTGGTTCGGGGTTTTTTTTTGTCTGATTTAATACCTGGGTACTACCAAAGCCGGAGAGGCAAGTGTAACCAGTGCTTGCCTTTGTGCCCCCCGGCTCCTGGCACCCGCTCCCCTGTGCCCCCAGGGCCGGCACGAGCCAAATCCGGCACGGGATCCGGCACTGCCAGTCTC
The DNA here is from genome assembly GCA_013400135.1 of Rhinoptilus africanus. Classification (NCBI taxonomy): domain Eukaryota; kingdom Metazoa; phylum Chordata; class Aves; order Charadriiformes; family Glareolidae; genus Rhinoptilus; species Rhinoptilus africanus. The sequence goes on along the minus strand of VXBO01006586.1, from coordinate 72,895 downwards.
TGCAGGGGGATGTTTGGCGACGGGCTTTGGGTGGCCACATTCCCTGCGTGTATCCAGGTCTGGCAGTGCTGGGTGACCCCGGGTGCTCTGCTCCTTCCCCAGGACGATCCTGATGGAGAAGAGATCGAGAGGGAGAAGTCCAACTCCTTGAAGCTGGAGTTCACCGATGATGCCAACTTCAAGACCAAGGTTAACTATTCGTACGCTGCCGTGCAGATCCCCACGGACATCTACAAAGGCTGTGAGTGCCCCTCCTCACCCGCTCCGCTCTGCGCTGCCAGGCCGGGCTCAGCCTCCATCTCTCCTGCTCAGGGTGCCACAGCCCCGGGGACCGTCACCCCCGGGTGCCCTAGCCGGGTCTCGGTGCTGGGATGGCTCTGAGGAGAGGCAGAGTCACCGTGTTAGGACAGAGGTGACACTGTGACCCTCCCCAGGGACCCTCAAGAGCTCAGCACGAGCCAAATCAGGGGTTAGGGATTATTATGGAGGGGATGGAGACTACAGTAGAACTGATAATTACGGCATAGGGTAAAGATCTGCGGCGCCCACATGGCTGTGATCCTCCCCATAGAAAAGCTCAGTGAAGTTCGAGGAGGTTCAAAGCAGGCACCGGAGACGATCAGAGGGACAGAGCAGCTCTGTGCGGGAGCAATTACGGAGATGGCAACTCCCAGCTCGCAGAACGGAGAAAGACGGGGCTGAGCGGTGGGAGAGGGCAAAGCAGGGATGATTCCTCACTGATTTCAGGCTGCTGAGGGTGTGAAAAGGAAGGAAGAGCAGCTGAAATCCTGTGGGAAGGCAGCGAGGGTGATTGCAGGACAGTGTGCCCGGGGGGCGTGGGCTGCTCCAGAAAGGGGGACGGGGTCAGTGGGCCAGCCAGGAGCGGGCAGGGAGGGATGGGCGGACGGATGGATGGACAGGGGGATGGGACAGGACGTGCCATGCCAGCTCTCAGTCCCTGCCGGGAGGTGACACAGTCCCTGAGCTTCCAGAGCTCTCTCCTACCTCGCCCTGCTGTGGTGGCACATGGTGACAGTCGGTCTCCATTTCCCTCTAGTGGCTGCTCTGCGCTGAGCTGGGCACCACTGTGCCTGGAGAGCATCCTCCAGCACCCGCGGGACGCATCCTGCGCCCATCCCCAGACCCTGCTGTTGGGGGGCACCCGTTATCTCCCCACCCTCCCAAAGGCACTTCCATCCCCACACTCCCTTGTCTCAGTGGCACTTGCTGAGGGCTCCTGGGTGGTCACGGTGGTGACGGGGGCTGAGCTCACATTCCTACATGGGCTCGTTACCGGCACGGCCGTGCTCAGAGCCGCATCGGTGCGACGATCTCACGGTGGCGGCAGCAGTGGATTAGAAATTTGCAATTAGTTTTATTACCCAGCTAGCGCAGGCCAGGCAGCTAATGAAGCACATCATGTGAGCGGGGGGCGGGCGAGCGGGGTGGGCTGCGCGGGATGAAATATTCATTACTCCTCATGCCTGCTCTCCAGCCGACGCTGCGGCACATGCCCTGCCCCGGCCACAGAGATCACCCCACTCACCATGGGACGGGAGCAAATTGGAAATGAACGTGCTCCGTGGACTCATGACCACTCAGAGAGGGATGCTGGAGAGGGGACAGGGCAGTGGGGGACCCCAGGCGGGGAAAGGGGCCATGGCCATGGGCACAGCGGTGCATGGCTCAGGGATCAGACCCTGCCCAGCAACGCCGGGGTGCCCTGAAAAGCTGGGGTGCAGGGCAGGGTGCTCAGCCACTGCACCCCAGAGAGCAGGTTTGGGGTGCGGGCACGGGGCTGCCCCTGTGCCCCCTCCTGCTGGGGACAGCAGTGAGGATGGCCGGTCCCCGCAGAGCCACAGGGAGCATCTCCCCAGTGGGACCCGGCGGAGAGGCACTATCGCTGCCTGGCACGCTAATTAAAGCACTGCGGAGACGCCCTCCGCCGTCACCCCTCGCTACACACACAAATTACATCCTATATGTGTTTTATTTACTGTGCCATTTTTAATTAAATCTGCAATCGCTCGCTGGTGGGGCGGGGCTGGGCTCACCCTGATGGGGACAGGGACGAGATGGGGACAGGGCCGAAGGTGTCACCGGGGGCGGGGGACTGACAGCTCTGACCTTGACCAAGGGGGACAGGAGCCATCTCTATCACGGACACAGCCTCCCATCTGATGAGTGATGGGGGCTACGTTCCTGCACAGGAAGGCGATAGGGGCTCCATTCGTGCTATAGGGTGATACAGGGGCTGTGTTTGTCTGCTTTTGGCACAAGGCTGGTGTGGCTGATGGGCCCCGAGGGGCTGGGGGGGCAGGCGCTTCCAGGGCTGCTGGGGACATGTTGGTGACCAGCACAGTGCCCGGCTGGGGTCAGTAGCACTGCCCGGGGCTGCTCCGGGCAGGCAGGAGCCTGGCAGCCTGCTCACGGCCCCTTCTCCCGGGAAAAACCACGTCCTGTGACAAAGCCAAACAAGAAATCATCCCGAGCGCCCAGATAACAGCGCTGAGAAATGGCCGGGGAGATACGGTCAGAGTAAATCGTGGTTTGAAGGCACAGCTGCCCAAGGGAAGAAGTCTTCTTCAGATGTGGTGCTGGGATGAAGGTGCTGCTCCTGGCATCTCCTGCACCCCAAAAATGCATTGAGGGTCCCCCAGAAGGGAGCCTGGCCTCAGGGTGCTGCCGGCTGCCCCCTCCTGCCCGCACTGGCACGGCTGCCTCCCCCGCGCCATGGTCCCGAGGTGGCCCAGCGTGGGCTGCTGGCGGACACCGTGGGGCTCTCCCCAACCTGCCCAGGCCTTGGGGCATCCGTGGCACTTGGGGTGCCCCAAGGTGCCCTGTGAGCGTGGGGAGGTCCTGCTGTCCCCGAGGCAGCCCCCCCAGCCGGCCAGACAGCCCTGTACCTGCCTCGCCACGCCGGCCCCCCCACGCTCCTCCAGCCCCCCTTGATTAATCACAGGCTGGGGCTGCCGGCAGCTTATCTTTTGCTTTAATAGCTTGAATAATTTAAAACCGCGGTTTGCCGGCATCTTAATTGCTTTTGCGTCAGGTGCAGTGGCCAGGGGGAATGCAGAGAGGGGCCTGGGAGGCTCTGCGTGTCCCCGCGGGGACACAAGCGCTCGGTTTCCCAGCTGGTGGCTGTCCCTGGGGAGCGGGGCTGGCACGGTGGCGGGAGGAGTGGGGCGTTTTGCTGGGAAGGGGGTGAGATGGCAAGCTGGCTGTCCCCAGCGGTGGCTGTCCCTGCCCCAGAGCCAGGGGACGGGGATGGTGAGTGCTCGGGGGATCTCTGGAGGGTGGCCCCTGTCTCTGGGGACAAGGGACAGCAGGCTGATGCTGGAGCCCCGTGGGAGCGAGGGGGGAGATGCAGGAGTGGCTGCAAAGCCCCTGTGGGCTCCTCTGTGGGAAGGGGCAGAGGGGACACAGGGGACACACTGCCCCTCCCTCCCTGCCATCACCTTGGGGACACCATGGTCCTTATCCCCCCCAGCCCCCCCGGGCTCCGCTGCTCCCCGGCACTGACCCGCTGCCCCCGGCTCTGTCTCCTGCAGCCACCGTCATCCTCAACGAGCTGAACTGGACGCAGGCGCTGGAGGACGTCTTCATCGAGAACCGGAAGGAGGATCCCTCCCTGCTCTGGCAGGTGTTCGGCAGCGCCACCGGCGTCACCCGCTACTACCCCGGTGCGTGNGCAGGTGAGCATCCCCTGGCACCGGCCTTGTGAGCCACCCAGCAGATGTAACCGTTCTGTGCCAAAGCCCGTCGGTGTGAGCTCCCCACCAGAGCCTGCCACTTCCATGGCCGTGGGCATCCCTCTGCCCTGTCCCCTGTGTCCCCCTCTCCCCCGCCCTGGGACAGCCCCGCTTTGCTCACCACCTGCCTTCTCCCCGCAGCCACCCCGTGGAGAGCCCCCAATAAGATCGACCTCTACGACGTGCGCAGGCGGCCCTGGTAAGGGGGAACCGGGTGGGGAGGGGGGTCCCTTTGCCGTCCCTTCCCAGCCGGGAGCAGCCAGCTCCCTCCCCTTTTCATTTCACACATGGTTGGCATTGTCAAACGGGCACCATAACACGGGCAGGGCCAACCGAGCTACAGCTCTCCGCTCCCACTCCTCTCTTCCTGGGAAGGCAGAGCGGGATGGAGAGATAAATCCTTGGATAAAAATCAAGCGTGCAGAGCTGCCCTTTGCCCTGGTCCCACCTGCAGCCACGGCTCTCAGCGCTCAGTCCTGGCCAGTATTCCCATCCGAACGGGAAAGCAACCAGCTCTTGGAAACCAGGAGCTGGGCGGATGGAGAGAGGCAGGAAGCAGTGAGTGAGGTTAAGCGGTAGCTGCAAGCAGCCATTTAGCTGCGCACCGAGTGAGGCAGGATTGAATCGCTTCCCTTTAGCCCAGGTAGAGGTGCTGTCTTGGCAGCACTAATTATCAACTGCTAATTATCATGCGGCTGGGGGAGCCGCGGCCCCCATTCTGCCCACGTTGCTACCTAAAAATGTGGGCACAGAGGTGGAAGCGGGCACAGGTCTCTGGTACGTGCCCGGGGAGCCCTGTGTCCCGGGGGAGCGCTCCCTGCCCTCCCCCTGCCCGCACCGGGAGCTGCCCCCGCTCCTTGTCAGAAAATTAATGGCCCTGCTACTATGGTTAATTGTCTTTGATTGCTCCACATTAATTATTAACTGTTCTCCACCGAGGCACCCGTGCAGGCTATTGGCAGAGGGGGGACTGACAGGCTGTTTCAGGGGGGCTGCTGATGCATATGGGGGCTACCGAGCCCAGCTAGCCCCACTGCCTGCCCACTAGCCAGGCTGGCCACCCGCTTGCCCACCCAGCCACGGAAGAGCAGCAGCACCCTTCATGCTAAGGGGCAGCACACCTCCAGGGACATCCCTTTGGGGTCCTCTCCTGCCCTTATGCTGGGGTCCGGTGGGGCACACAGCCCTCCCCGCACCACTGCCGGGCCCGGCAGGGGCCACGGTGCTGCCGGCAGCCCCAGCAGGGCGGCCCGCGCCGCTCGCTGCCTTCCCCTCCCTTGATGAATGGCACTATTAACCACAGCCTTCTCCCGCGCAGCCCGGGGTATTCGTGTGAGCGGGGCAGCCGGAGATGGATGCGCTGCCACAACCCATTATGGGCAGCATCTTAGTTGGGCTCCTTGCCGTGCTGGCAGCCCAGCCCCAGGGAGTGGGGCAGGCTCTGAGCCCCCCGTCCGCACCAGTCCCGGGGCAGCCTGCAGGTCTGCCTGCCCGTCCTGCACCCCGGCATGACGGGGGGTGTTGGGGGGATGCGACACCCATGCCAGGAGGGCCCCATGTGCCAGCATCCCACGCCCCGCCTGGGTAATCACTTGTAATTAGGGAGCATCAGGACCTGGGATTAGCAATCAGAGCCTGCCCCTTCCCCAGTCCTCCCCAGTAATGGTGAGTAATTGATACTAATAACACACTAATTAATTCACGTCAGGCCTGATCCTGATCAAGCCAATAATGAGGCTCCCTTGGACTTCAGCCACGGCAGGATCAGGCCCCCTGTGGTGGGCCGGGGAGGCTGGGCTGTGCCTGGCCATCGCTGGGATGGCTGCTCAGCACCGTGCCGGCTCCGTCCTACACAGCACAGCGGGGCTGGGAGTGGGCGCTTTGAGGGGTGACGAAAGGTTCCCTAATTGTTTTCAGGGGGGAGGATTTACGTAGTATTATTATTTTTCCTCCTCGTTGCTAAAAATAACCTAATCAGCCTGGCCTTTGAAGCTACCAGGGGGGTAAATAGCATCTTAATATGGATGTGTGTGTCAGCATAATCAGCGCGCAGAAAAGGGCCTGCGATGATGGAAGAGTTTAGCATTTAGAGCTCATTAGGCTGATACGGTACCGAGCGGCGGATCGCTGGCAGTCTGCCGTGCCGTGCCGCGCCGCATCCTCGCCTCTGCTGGCCTGCCACCGCCTTGTCCTTGCTCCTCACCACAGGGTGACCGCAGCCGTGGGGTGTGCAGGGGCTCTTATCGCAGCTCCCCGCTTGCCTGCGCCCTGGCAGAGCTTTGCTTTTGGGCTGCACCCAGCAGGGTGGGGGTCCCCCGTCCCTCCCAAAATGAGTCCAGCCTGCTGACACCCCTCTGTGCCCCGCAGGTACATCCAAGGCGCCTCTTCCCCGAAGGACATGGTCATCATCGTGGACGTGTGAGTACATGGGTGGGGGCTGTGGCTGGACTGAACCAGGGCAGGATGGTGGCACAGCTTGCCAGCGTGCCGCTGTCCCAGCAGTGGCCCTGGAGAAGCTGTGTGGGACATCACTGCTGGGGAGCCCCGTGCCCCATCGCTGCCAAGCCCCCAGCACCCCTCTCTCCCGCCAGGAGCGGCAGCGTGAGCGGCCTCACCCTCAAGCTGATGAAGACCTCTGTCTACGAGATGCTGGACACCCTCTCAGACGATGACTACGTCAACGTGGCCTCGGTGAGTGCCGCAGGGTGGGTGGCCAGGCTGTGTCCCCCAGGCAGCTCCCAGCTCCCTATGGTGGGAGCCCTTTGCCCCCAGACCCACCTGGCCAGGGCTCTGCGGAGAAAGAAATGTGGGGGTTTTTTTCCCTCTGAACCACCAACCTCCACATAAGCAAGGAATTGTCTACTCAGGGCTCAGCTGTACGTGGTGGCAAACGAAAGCCACCTCCGTCACAGGGCGTTTGGCAGAGATGCTCCTGGGGCGATCCCAACCAGCCACCAGCCAGTGACATCATGCCGATGTCACCAGCCCGTGACCTCACGCGGCACAGTGGCCATGCCACCATATCTGTGCGTCGTTGAGGCGCCCAGCCCATGCCGGCCCTCCCCTGTCTGGCCACAAGCGCGCCAGCGCTAATTAACATGTCTGGCCGGGCTCCGTTAGCTGGATCGCTGCTCCCTTAATGAATGGGCCCTGTTGCCAGCAAATGAAGCCGGGAGCGAGAGGCAGCACCTGCTCCCACTGCCGGCACGGCACAGCACGGCCACTTGCAGGAGCCGGGGGGCTCCTGCAGAAGCGAGGGTGCGGGTGAGCCGTGCCGGGCGGCTCACTGATGGATTTGCCCCAAGCTAAGCCCTGGTCTCAGCATCAGCCATCCCTGGGACGTGGGACATGGGATGCTCTGGCCGCCTCCCACCCATGGGAGATGAGTGTGGTGGGCAGTGTGTGCCCACCGGGGGCTGCCTTTGGGTCCCCGTCCCCTTTCTTTGACCCGCTCCCCTCCTTTCTGCCTCCCAGTTCAACGAGAAGGCGAAGCCGGTGTCGTGTTTCAAGCACCTGGTGCAGGCCAACATCCGGAACAAGAAGGTCTTCAAGGAGGACGTGCAGGGGATGGTGGCCAAGGGCACAACCGACTACAAGGCTGGCTTTGAGTACGCCTTCGACCAGCTGCAGAATGTGAGCTGGGGGCCGGGCTGCGGGCTGGGCGGGACAGAATGGGGGACCCATGGGTGCTGGGGGCGATGGGAGAGCTCCGAGCACCCAGCTGCTGCCCTGTGCCTGGGGCTGCGACATGCAGAGGGCTTCTTGTCCTCCCTTGAAATGCCACGGTGGGGACATCCCACCCCCCAGCATGCTGTAGCCAAGGTTTTGATGGAGCCGCTGCCCCTCTGGGTTATTAGAAGTTAGCAGAGGGGGCTGGATCCAGCAAGACACCATGCCAGAGGCAAAATAAAGATGAATGGTGCTATTAGGTGCCGAGCGACAATAGCCACAACATCATTTCCAAGCAGACAGCGTCCCTCCTCCTGCCCGTTCACCCCAGCCACCCTCATCCCAGAGAAACAGTCTGGGAAAAAGAGATGGGTCAGGGCTAGCCCTCCTGGCCCACCACCATTCCTTCCCGGCCACATCCCACCCCACACCTGGCACTGCTCGCTCCGGGTCCGGCCTCAGGCGCCATCTCTCTGCCCTGCAGTCCAACATCACGCGTGCCAACTGCAACAAGATGATCATGATGTTCACGGATGGCGGCGAGGACCGGGTGCAGGACGTCTTTGAGAAGTATAACTGGCCCAATAAGACGGTGAGGGGCTGTGGGGCCATGTGCTGGGCTGGGGCTGCACCCCGGGCAGGGAGACGGCTGCTCCAGCTCCATTGCTGGCTTCCGCCTCATTTGCCTCATCACCATCCGCTCTCCCTGACAGCCTGCTCCTGCACCGAGCCGCTGCCCTGCTAATGGGACGGCTGATGTGCCAGTGCTGTTTATAGCTGGCTCCCACCTTGGTGTGCGTGGGACCAGGCACTCCATGGGCTGCTGGGAAGGGGATAGGGCTGGTGGGCTCCCCAAATGCCAGCCCCAAGGGGAGCAAGCCCCAAGCATGGGGGCAGGGCTGCTGGTGGGCAGATGACCAGCAGGAGGGTCTCTGTTGCAGCCTAGGACCTGCAGACCCATGGGGTGGGGGGGTTTCTGGTCCATGCAGGACCCTCGGAGAGCACAGACCCCTCTGGGCGCAGTGATCCCCCAGCGTGAGGACCCCTGGGGTAGGTGGCTTTGGCCAACGCAGTGACGTTGAGGGACAGGACTGGCCGTGGCTGGGCGAGAAGAGAGGGGCTCCCTTGCTGCCCGCGCAGCCAGCATTCGCAGGAGCCACCTTCTGCCCACCTCCACCTGGCCATGGGCAGCACGGTCTGCGGGCCACGGCAGGCAGTGCCACACTGCCCCGGAGGTTGCCATCAGCTGGGAGTGCCGAGAGTGGAAACGGGGGTGCCCAGCGGATGGCCCTCACCACCGCGCTCTGCCGCAGGTGCGGGTCTTCACCTTCTCCGTCGGGCAGCACAACTACGACGTGACGCCGCTGCAGTGGATGGCCTGCGCCAACAAAGGTGAGCGGGGCTGGCACCCAGACAGCACGGGGGGCTGCGGGGTGCTGGGCTCACCCCTCGCCCCAGGGGCTGGCACCGGTGCTCTGGTGCGTGCCGCTGCCGGCACGGCGCTGGCTGCAACCCTGGAAGGCTGGATGGCCAGACTGCCGGAGAGGCAGACAGCCGGCTCTCCAGCTGCCTTTCTCTTCTTTTCCAAGGTTACTACTTCGAAATCCCCTCCATTGGCGCCATCCGCATCAACACGCAGGTACGGCCGGGTGCCGGCAGGCAGGGTGCCGGCAGGCGGGCAGTGCCGCCCTGCCTGGGGTCCCCGCTGCAGAGAGCCCGCGGGCTGGCAGCCAGCGCGGCAGCGAGCTGGGGAGCCATGCCGAACCCTCAGCCAGGCCTCACGCTATTGAAATAAGTAATTCATCTTCTGCAGCTCCCCACGGACCTGCTGCCTTTTGAGTGACTAATTATGAAACATCAGGCGTTAATCAGCGCAGAGCCGAGTGCGGGCTGGGAGCAAGCGTGGGCAGGGAGCAAGCGCAGGCAGGGCCAGCCCCAGCAGCACCCATGGGGCAGAGCCAGGCTCTTCCACCCCACACCCCATCTCCCTGCCCCTTTTCTGCTCCTTTTCTTTGTCAGACGACACGAGGTGCCGTGGTGGGCAGGTGACACGGGTCCCCAAGCAGGGCAGCGCCTCGGGGCAGGGCTGGCATCGTGGCACAGGGGCTGCCCCCCTGCCCAGAGGTCTGCCTTGGCAAGGTGCACCAGGATAAGGGAAACCTGCCCTGGGAGAAGATCCCAAAAGGCTGGCAGTGACAGGCAGGGAGACAGCAGGGGTCCAGGCGTGACAGAGCAAGCCCAGCCCCGGGGACAGCTGGGAGCCAGGGGGCTCTGGCCGGCACTGCCTGGGGAGCCTCTGCCTTGCCCACTCACGGCTGATGGGGAGCAGCATCTTATCTGCATCTCGACAGGCCTGTTTTATTCCCAGCTGGAGCCTTTACCCCTGGGTTTGGTAGCTGCCAAGCCCCCTGGAGGCTGACACCACACACCCTATTAATCCCTGGGGAGTGTGTGGGGACAGGGTATTGCTGGGCTGGAGGAGGGAGGCATCTTGGCTCCCATGTCATGCTTTCCCCCACCCCACGTCCCTGCAGGAGTACCTGGATGTGCTGGGCAGACCCATGGTCCTGGCTGGGAACCGAGCCAAGCAGGTTCAGTGGACCAACGTCTACCAGGATGCCCTGGTAAGGATCCCCCCACCCTGGGGTGAAGGTGGGGACACCAGCCATGGGATCCCGCACAGCTCCAGGGTGTGGGTGGGGACACCAGCCCTGGGGTCCCGCACAGCAGATCCCACCTCCCTTGCCAGGGGGGTATCCCCGCTCTGCTGCATGCCCCCAGCTCGGGGTCCTGGGGCCAACGAGGGGCCATGGGACACCCTTCTGTGCTTGCGCAGGGGCTGGGCCTGGTGGTGACGGGCACACTGCCGGTGTTCAACCTGACGGAGGACAGCAGTGACAGGAAGGTAGGAGACTGGCTGCCACCACCCTGGCTGCAGCGGGACCCCCGGTGGGGGGCCGTGGTGGGGTGGGGAGGGTGCCCTGATGCTGGATGCATGGCTGCGGCGGGGGAGGACTGGCACCCCTGGGGTGCTGCCTGCTCTGCGCCCACTCCCTGGTGTGAGACCAAGAGTGACTGCCATTCCCGGGACCTGAAATCCTTCGGCTAACAATTCAAGGGTCACAGCTGGCAGACACAGATCCCTGGGGGATGCAGTATCCCATGGAGGGCTGCTGGCAGGCTGGCATGTGCCCCTGTGGTGTCCAGATCTGACCCGCACACCCCCAGAGGGCAAGGAGGTCCACCCCCCTGTGTCCCTGTCCCCACGCTGGTGGTGGCAGGTGACAGTCCTGTTCTCACCCGCCTCCCTCCACGCGCTTTCTTCCAGAACCAGCTCATCCTGGGCGTGATGGGGATCGACGTGGCTCTCAACGACATCAAGAGGCTGACGCCGCGATACAACGTGCGTTGGGGCCCCTCCATCCCTGCCCTGCTCTGCCCGAGCCTGCTGTGGGAGCCCGCTGCAGCGACCCCCGAGCTGCCCCCCCACCTCAACACCCCGTAGCACCTCCAGCAGCCCTGGTGGCAGCAGGGTGCAGAGGCTGCGATTGCAGGCAGGGGGGCAGGGATCAGAGCTGGGTGATGCAGGGTCAGCGGGGAATACACCTCACCAGCCTGGAGAAAGGGGCAGCGGGCAAAATCCAGAGCCGGGGTGAGAGATGCTGTTGGCCTTGAGAATAGAAATAGATGGATAGAAATGGCTGAGCCCCGGGGGTGGCGTGGGGGGAGCTCTGCCCACTGATCACACCGGCACAGCACGGCACGCCACAGAGCCGCCTGCCCGGCCTCATCCCTCCTCCTGTCCTCCTGCAGCTGGGGGCGAACGGTTACGTCTTCGCCATCGACCTGAACGGCTACGTCCTGCTGCATCCCAACCTGCAGCCCCAGGTGAGGAGGGGCCCGTCGGGGCCAGGGGGGGGTTAGCTGGGCCCTGTGGGACGTGTGGTTTCCCGGGGTCGTTAGGAGCTAATCACGGGAATTGTGATGGACTCAGCGGTGGCTGCGGGAGCCCTGAGCCCTTTCCCGGTCCTCCTTTTCTGCCTCCAGATCATCAATTTCCGTGAGCCGGTGACGCTGGATTTCCTGGATGCTGAGCTGGAGGACGAGAACAAGGAGGAGGTGGGCAGGCCCGGGGGCAGCTCTTGGGGTACAGACTGGCCCCCCCAATCCGTAGCTCACCCCTAGGCTGCTCGCCCCTGGACCCCGCGGGTCCCCAGTGCCACCCCACTGGGGTGGGTGCCCACAGGCACGTGGCCGGGCTCTGTGGCCCTCAGTCGCCTCCTCTGTGTCCCCCAGATCCGGAGAAGCATGATTGATGGGAACGATGGGCAGAGGTTCATCAAGACCCTCATCAAGTCCCTGGACGAGGTAAGGCTGCAGGGGAAGGTGGTCACAGCCGAAACTACGGCCGTGCTGATCGCCCAGCCCCAGTGACAGGGAGCGAGGGGCCATGTCAGGCACCAGGCTTGGAGCCAGGGGTCCCGTGCCGCCACGCTGGCAGGGTCCCGGTGTGGCGGAGGCCTGACTGTCTCCCTCTGACCCGCAGCAATACATCGACGAGGTGTTCAGGACCTACACGTGGGCTCCCATCAAAAGTACCAACTACAGGTGAGCAGCGCTGCCGGCGCACCCCGTTATCGGCTGTACCCGCACCAGGACAGGGCTGTGATCTCATGCCTGCAGCTCGGGAGGACCCTGAGGCCACCAGGAATGCGTCCTACGAGCTGCAGGGTTGCAAATATACCATCAGGTCGTTGCACACATGCTCGAGGGCACCCCTAAAAGTGCTGCCCACCGGTATTTGGCACTGCAGAGCCGGGCAATGGTCCCCAGGGCTCCAGACAGGCACAGCAGGGCTGTTGTGCAAGGTGATGGAGAAGGGACACCAGCCAGGGCTGCTGCAGGTCTCTGCCTGCTCCAGGGTGAGTGACGGTGACGCAGACCCCCCCCACAGCACAGGCAGCGGCTGAGGAGGGGGAGAACTGCGTTTATTGCCCAATTTGCACCAGTTTGGACCAGCAGATGTATAAAAAGACCCCAGCATCGTCATGCCTGTACTGCCTTCATCCTGTGAGGAGCCACGTGGTCACCTCATCGTACTCTGTTCCTCCTCGCCACCCAGCTCGGGAGGGGTCAGCTAGGGTGACAGCCACCTCCTGGAGCTGCCAGGTGTCCCCTGCCTGGTCCTGGCTGCAATGGTGGCACCCCTCCAGAGCCAAGCAGCGCTGTCAAGGAAGGGACAGTGACACAGGGTGACACAGCTGTGGTCGGGGCTGTGGGTTGATCTGTAGGGTGAAAGGGGCTGACGGGGGGGCTGCACTCCCATGGCTCCCTAACAAGTGAGTGTCCGGGGGGGCTGCACCCCCATGGCTCTGCACCCCAGCAGGGATCTTCCACAGGCTTCTCTGGGCCACTATCAGCACAGGGTGCCACCAGCGCTGAACAGAAAAACCACCCTCCTCTGGCTACCTGTGGATGGAGGTGCCACCCTCTCTGCCATGCTTTTTGGGGTGCCGCCACCTCTGCCGTGCTTGCTGGGGTGCCCAGTCCCTGCTGCCAGGTGCAGACCGGACAAGCTGGAGGGGTGACCCGCTTGAGGGGGGGAGAAGTCAAAGTCCTGGTGGCTCAGGTGCAGGTGTGACACCTGATGAGAGGCAGGAATGTGGCCCTCACCTACTGGTGTTCACTTATCCCTGGCGCAAACGGTGTCACCAAAGGCCACCAGCTTCTGCAGCTGGCACCAAGGAGCCCGACTCCCTCCAGCAGTGTGTCCCATGGGTTCAGAAGCCCCAGCACCACCTCCTGTCACCTCCTTCCCACCCCCATCCTGCAGCCTGCATGACAGATGCATGGGTGGTGGAAACCTCTCCTTCCTGGCTCACCAGCAGCTGATGCCTGTGTAATGGTTGTCTTCAGCATCTCCTCACTGGGAAGGTTTTGTCCCTGCTTTCAGGGCTGTGTCTCTCCTCCTTCCTCCTTTACAGGCGTATCATGTCCCTCTTCCACGTGCATCTCCCTTGGTTTCCAGCCAGGCACATCCTGCCCACCTCAGCCTTGGCTGGACAGGCTTGCCACCTCCTGTGCTCGGGGGTGGCCCTGAGTGCTACCAGGATGACCCTAAGTGCTCTGAAGATGATCCTGGGTGCCCTGGGAATGACCCTGGGTGCCACCAGGATGGCCCTGCGCAATCCGGGATGACCCTAGGTGCTCTGGGAATGACCCTGAGTGCCACCAGGATGGCCTTGCACAACCCGGGATGACCCTGGGTGCCACCAGGATGACCCTGGGGGCTCTGGGGGCAAACCAGGGTGCCCCAGGATGGCAGTAGGTTTGCTGGGAATGACCCTGGGTGCTCTGGGGACAACCCTGGATGCCACTGGGACAGTACTGAGTGCCATCCGTGGAGAGAAGGATGTGGCAAGGTGTGCCGGAGGCCAGTGGGGCTGCTGGATGCCATGGGCCAGGGCTGGATGCTGCCGGGGGGGGTGCCAGGCAGAGACTGGGGGCCGGCCAAAGGCTCTGGTTGGGTGTAAAAAGCCTTACACCACCTGTCTTCTCTCCCCCTCCGCAGCCTGGGGCTGGTCCTGCCTCCCTACAGCACCTACTACATCCAGGCCAACCTCAGCGACCAGATCCTGCAAGTGAAGTGTAAGTAGCCCCCGGCTTTCCCCGCCGCCCTCTCGCACTCCCGCTCGCCTCCCCCCCCACCCCACCGGCCCGCGACTGCCAGGGGGAGAAACACGAAGCAAAAAGTTGCGAAAAGAGCTAGGCATCACTGTGAGAGACCAAAAAAGAAAAGAAAAAAAAAGAAAGGAAAAAATCAGAGAGGCATGAGTAGAGGTGTACACATAGAGGGAAAGGAGCTGCCTGCCTGGGGTGCCCCAGGGTGCCAGGGTTTGGTCCTCACGCTTCGCACCCCAAAATCCGAGCCCTAGGGTGCAGGCGGGGGCTGTGCCGCTGCCCCTTCGCCTCCCGGGGACGAGGGATGAGGCCGTAGCAGCCAGGTCATTTGCGAGCCTGGGAAAGTTCTGCATGGATCTCTTTTTTTATTTCCTTTGGGTTTATTACTATTCTTTGGTTTCGGTTTAAGCCATTTATTCTTCTTTTTATGAGTTCGGTTTCGGTTGGTTTCAATTTTCATTTGGAATTAATCTGTGTACATGTGTGTTAGCCTGGCCCCCCCACCCCCTTTCTCTCTCTTTCTCTCTCCCCCTGACCCCCAAGCCTTTTTCCCACCGCAGGGCCACGCTCCCGGGGACCCTCTCCCCCGTGGGAGAACTGGACCCTTCCCCTTTC
>VXBO01006585.1:21866-39592 GCA_013400135.1 Rhinoptilus africanus | reverse complement strand
GATCTTACCATAGTAACATTCAGTATCTGAAAACAGACATGAAAAGACATCACTAATCGTAATGAACTTTACATCCCGAGGCAGGGTATTCTTAGGCCAGTAATTTCAAAACTGCATCAACCAAGTGGGCTAAACCAAACAAAACATAAAACTGTACCTCACTGAGAAACCTTCAGCTTTAACAAATAAAAGCTATTCAAGTTCTACTCACCAAATATTTAGCCCTATAAAGATTAACACAGAGAATATGTAATCTCCACCAATCAACATTCCGATGTAAGCAATGGATATATTCTGAAAGGAAACAAAAGCCATGTATTTATTGAAGCCAGTTTTCACCTCCAAGACTATAAACGATATCAATTAATTTACTTTTCTAAGGAAATAGCTATACTCTGTTGCTGGACACTCTAAAATCAGTGTTTAAATTAGTTTCACAGGATGTCAGCCTTATGGGGAATGTAACAGCAAAACAGAATAATATAATCAGCATGTTTTCTAATGAATAACTCTCTGGGGGGAAAAAAAAAAGAAAAAGCTATTTTATGTTAGGTAAAATGGAGCTATGGCCAGCTTCTGAAAATGTACTTTGTTTTAATCTTTGGAAGGCTGATTTCAAATCCTATTTCTTAAAAGCAGGTTTTGGGTTCTCAAGTATAAAAATTATGCTTTAAAGTTACAATAAAAGCTCTTTACTGTTGCTTTACCATTACTTCTTACTTTGCCAACTAAGTGTGCATTGAAAGCACGTGGCTGAAGCTCAAGGCAGGCACCGTTTAAAGCTAAAGATTCTACCCCAAACCCTGTCCCCATCAAGTTTTGGGAAAACTGTCCCCTATAGACGGAACGAAAGCTATACAACTGTGTGATCACTTTACCAACACTTTGTTGGTTTCAAACATTTTAGCAGTTAGCCTGGATGATTACATCATTTCTACCACTTTCTGCTGGGGACTTCTGCATCATAAAGTGCTTCTCAATTTTAAAGCTGTTCAGAACGTCTCAAAGACTAATTATTACCCAGAAAATAGAAATAGTGTTGCTCTCTCTTAATGGTTCAATGCAGACATATAAAACTTAAAAGACCGCTTTCCAGACCACAGAATGAAACTACCAGATCAATCTTGACAGCTTTCCCAAAAAAAAACAGCTGTAGAAAGAGAAGTACCATCTTCACTTCTCCACAGCTGATTTTGCTGTGCTGGAGGTATTCTTTTCCTTAGTCACCTGTGAAAGGGAGCACCCTCAGGACTGTTATTCCTGTGCCTAAGCTAATTTTGATTTGATAGTTGTTTGGCCCACAACTGCGCAAGTTCTAACTCTTGCTAAAACTCTTGTACAGCTTACAGCTCCGTGCTTCTCTCCAAACTGGCCTACAAAAAGGTGCTTTTGCAGTCAGTGATCTTCCCACTTCAGACATGCTGGCCTTATCAACACAAAGGAAGTTGCACTGAGAAAACAGACTGTAAGGACAGCAAGTTCAGTTTTTAAGACAGGCATGTTTCACTGTTGATCAAATTGATGAGAATTTATACAAATCAAAATGAAAGAGTCCATTCAGCTAGAACACAAGTTCTCACAGAGACAGAAGTAGTTGACCATAAAGCAATAAACTCCTTACTACAGCTTAGCCATTATTCTGTATCTATGAATGTCCTATTTATTAGCAGCAATGGAAACAAGCTCAGCCCAAAGTGAAAGTGAGTTAGTCTGTATCAGTTTGCAATGGATCTGCACCAGGCTGCCTTGACTAACCCACAACAACTTGAACAGAAGCAGGTTAAATGTACATCCTTTAATTAAAGTGGTTCAAGTTTCTCATGTAGGAAAAATTAAAATAAACCAATACTCACATTGCTTTCTAGAGTATACCTAAGCTTTAATGGAAGAAAACAAGGTCACTTTGTTGTGTGGCTCTCCCAAATGTATGGCACAAACAGTGCCTCAGTATTATCCCTCATTTCGAGTTCCCAGCTCCAAGTGTAATGAGGATCACTGCTGAGTAAATGTTCTTCCCTGTCTATTTCAGCATTCTCATCTCCCTCTTCTCCATAACTCACCTTGATGGCACCAACAACTGTTGTTGTAAGCGCAGAATTGTAATGACTGCATAGGACAGTAGAATACATCAAGAGAAACCTAAATAAAGCAAAGGAGAAAATTTAATTAATTCCTTCCAAGAAGCTCAGAAGTTTAGCAACACTTTGAAATATTCAACATTTTCTGGATCAGTATTTTGCTGGGATCTTCAATCCTATCTGTTCCAAAGCCTAAAAAAAAAGATTCTGTGGATCTGTATTTTAAGTTAATGATGTGCATATACAGAGTACTCAAAATACACATTAAAATGTGCTGCTTGAGCTCTGGCAGAGTCATTCCTATTTTCTGTGCTTCTTAAATGTCAGTATTTGAAGTTAGTTTGACCCCTCGACTGGTGACATGTGAAAGAGCAGAACAGGATCCAACTGACTTTTTCATTCTTGCTTTGACTCTGCAGTTTCAAAAGGAACAAAGCATTGTTTCATTACTTTTGAATCTCTCATACTTTTCCAGGTACTTTAAACCACAAAAGCACTGAAACAGTTCCTATATTAAAGGACTTACATTCTATTAACTGCAAAGAAGTTAGATCATCAGAACAGAAGGCCAGCAAAGAGATACTGAGTATGGAAAGTAAAAAGCTATTGTCAAGTTGTTGACCACTATACTGTGAGGTCAACAACACAGATAGTACTGAAACAGTTACACTATTAGAAATAATTAAAAGACAGGAGAGAAGCCTGGAGGGAAATATATTTTCTTTGGATTTTAACATAACTTATTACTGAGGCTTACATTTGAGATTTGCAATCTGAAACACTGTCATTACACATTTTACTTGATTGCCCTGTGTCCTTACCCCAACAAGCAGGAAAGAATAAATTGAAAAACAAATAAAATATTTGTCCAGTGCTGGAAATGTGTTGCCTATTAAAAAAAAAAAAAAGAGAGAGCAAGAATTATATGCTATATAATCACCTGTAAACAGATACAAAATGTAGTTAAATGAAAATGTGCAAAATCACAAAATACATTTGATTCACACTATAATTATAAAGCATTTATATTACTGGAAACAGTTTGATGCATTTAACTTCAGAGACAATGGGATGACAGCACCCATGACACCTAGACACGTTCTTGTAACATGTATAGCAGTGCAGATATAAAACTGCACACTACAAGCAATGAAAATAAATACAATATGGAGAATTGTGGGTTTATATTTATTGATACAGATACCAACACTGTGATTAATATTATATAATAAATAGTTTTGATATTAGACAGTGAGAAAAAGCAAATAAATAAATAAGGTCCTTGATATCTATTTCATACCATAGATTCATTCATAAACAGCTTTCAATGTCCAAGCCTGCATTTTTGAGCTCAAAAGTAGATTAAATAACCATTACTAAGGTCTCTCATCAATGAAGGTCAATGGAAAGGGTAAATCATCACTTTGAAGTCTGCTTCTTAGTGATGTGCAGCAAACAAACACACAGTGTCACACAACAGTCACTAAGAAACTTGTCACAGATTCTTTTCCATCTCTAGTAACTCAAGGATATGCCTCATTTTCATCTGATTAGTTTAAAGTCACCTGTATCAACACAAAACTCAGCAAAGGCTGAACATATCCCTGAGGAACAGGATAAACGTTGTTAGTCCATGCTGAGCTGTTGCTAGCTGAGCCTCCACCACCCCAGGTAATAGATTAGATGGACGTTAGGCAGCTCTGCCCTGCTAGAATTGTGCTGGCAGGCAACAACAAACTGCAAAGTATCACAGAGAGACATTCTGGGCCTTCCATCATGCTTTCCTGTCCTCCTAGTCAGCCACCTGGTTTACAAGTGAATAACTGGGATACTCACAAACTGCAGTCTCTACAAGGTATGTACTCCACCAGAACTAGCTAGAGGAGCAGAAGCAATCTCCCTATCACATTTACACTAGTTATCCACATCATTTAATGGGATTTTTAATATTAAATGACCATGCCAATGTGTATGCACAATAGGCACTATGCATTTCTCTGATATTCACTTATTCTTTTTGGGTAATTGAGTATTAATTTGCTCATGACAAATTAACATGTGGACACAATACACTCTTTATTTTTCCCATAGGATAAACCTAGCAACAAGGTAAACTTCCCCGTCCAGTTCTCCCAAAATGCCTCTATCCCTTGTCTGCTGGGAAAGCAGCTGAAACCTTACAGCTATAAAAATTTGGCCCCCCTTACATCTGCCAAGAAGGGCATCAGCTGCATTTTCCTAAACTGGCATAAGGTCATGCTGGACTGATTTCACAAGAAGAGATTTCACAGTAAGAGCTCATATAAATCCATCATTTTCAGGGAATACAATTTTTCCACTTAAAGCAGACTTCTAAGAACACAATGCAAAATCATGTGAGTCCAGGGCACAACAACATAACAACAAAGGAAATTTGAATGATTTATGACACTCCCAAGCTCTGTAACAATTTTCAGTAGCATATCTCAAACATTTCCAAAATAAAAATTGTCTAGACTCATTTTACCGGTAAGAAAAAGGCAACTCAGCAGGTTTGTGAGGGAGATAGAAAAACACAAGCCTCCTGGTCTGATACTTTATGTGCCAGGACATGCTGCCTACAGTGTTATACTGTATTATGATTAGCTATGGAGAGTCACGCTGTCGTTCTATGAGAATGTAAAATATAGGTTACTAAACTAGACTGAGTCTAAACAGGAATCTGTTTTGTGCGTCAGAATGAGAGAAGGCCTGGAAATTGTCTGTTTTCAGTAGCTGCAATCTCATTTTAGAGCATGTGGCAAATCAAACAGTGCAGCTGGATTCCCAACCAATTGCTCTAGTTGAGAGTCCTCAGTCATACTTTAGTTCTTAAACAAAAACTCAGACAAGGGTTATAACAAAAACTCAGCTTCTCCTTAAAGTGAATAACTGCAAGTTCTTACCTGTGAAGGGCAAGTTCAAGTCACATATTTCAAGTACTGGTCACTAACACAGAGACAGGACTATGTCTTTAAAAATAAATAAACATAAAAACCATCCACCCCCCAACTGAAGAAACAGAACACAACACCATTATCAGTCTGAGATATGCAATATTGCTCCTTACCTGCTCTAAGTCTCCAGTAGAAAAGCTAATAATAACTGTTGGAATCACCATGAAACAAGCGTTATAGAAAAGGACGCCATATTTTCCCAGCTCCTGTGAAAAATGAGACATGGTGCTTGGAATTACAAGCCATTTGGGAGAAAAATACAAAATAATATTCTGGCAACCCTTCTGACACTACTGTCAACATTGTTCAATAATGTCAATGACATTATTGTCAATTTAAAATACAAGCTTGTGATCGCTGGCTTCAGTGTTCAGTACTGAGATGAGTTTCCACTTCAGTCACTTTGTCTGTACACTCAGTAGAGAATTACTGCTCTGCTATACCTTGAACAGTTTCTGTACAACACCAGTTAGTCAGAAATTTCCCAAGGCACTGGTCCAGAACTGCTTTATGTTAAACTCCATGTAAGTTTCTGCCTGGCCAAAGGACTACCCATTCCATCTACTGCAAATCAACCAGAGAAGCACAGGGCAGGGTGGCTCCCTGAGGCCAGCATAACTAACGAATTTGGACTCCTAGATGGAGCATCTGTAATCGCTGGTAACTGATTTAACTTCAAGCAACTTGAGGGATGCCATATATCCTGTTGGTTAACTTGCTTGACACAAAGGCAGAAGATTAAGGGAATGAAAAAGCAGCCTTCCCTTCCTCCAGATTCAGCCATGCTACTTAGCAAATCTCTCCAGGTTCTCTCTTTCTTTAAGTGAAACCCCATCCTTTGCAGAAAACTGTGAGACCGTTACATGCTGCTCATAAAGAAAAACACAGAGTCTGGATTCAATGTGACTCCTAAGATTATTAAAAGATATATACTTCCACTGTACAGACTGAACCACAAAAGTCAGTGACAAAAACCTCTATGCAGCATCTCCAAGACTGCTCTTTACTATGGGTTGGTATGTTTGTATGGCACCATATTTGAAAAGCAGCCTGCTCAATATTTACATAAAGTATAATGTGTAATAGTATTACATTTGGCATATCTGGGTTTGGTGTAGACTTGCTTTTAGATAGCCAAAAAAGATACCAGTTGTTGTGGTCATTGGCTCAAACTGGACAGGTCTCTGTTCCTACTCACAAGTTGATTTCACATAAATCTTAACTGAACTATGTTTCTAGTCAAAAAGTCATCTTCCTTAGACATATATAATCAAGTTTACAGGTAAACAATTTGCTTTTGGTTTAGACTGATTTTATATTTTTAGACAAAACCAATGTTTTAAAGCCACTACAAACTCTGCCTAAAAGACTTGGGTGAAAATAAAATACACTGTTTATCTTAGCCTGGCCTGAGATACCAATAACACGTTTTTCCCAGGCTGTTCTCTATTAAGGTAGCATATATCACCTGAAATATGAAAGCAAATAAACCTATTAATTAGTTCTTAACTGTATATTCATAAACTCATATAATAAGTAACCCACTGTTACCATACTGTCATAACATTAAATTCAACTTAATCACCCTACAGTTACCTTTGGATCAATTTTCTGCTTTGTGTAAACTCCATTGGCCGCTGTGAAGATATCATTCAGCAACACAAACATGTATCCCTCTAGATTAAAAGACAGATCGGACCTAGGAAAGNGTTAAAAAAGGGAATTCAAACAGAAAGAAAACAGGGGAGACTAGCATATGAGTGCTTTGTGAACTTAATCTCA
Source organism: Rhinoptilus africanus (assembly GCA_013400135.1). Lineage (NCBI taxonomy): Eukaryota > Metazoa > Chordata > Aves > Charadriiformes > Glareolidae > Rhinoptilus > Rhinoptilus africanus. The sequence continues at coordinate 32,757 of VXBO01006585.1, read as the reverse complement.
TATTTGAACTTGTTCAAAGTGATTAAAAAAGTAGACATTGCCTAACTCAAAATAGTATTTGACAACCAAAAAATCAGTCCTTCTATCCAGAAAAAGAATGTATTTTTCTAAGATTATTAAAATACAGTGATACTATGAAATGAAAGTAGCATTCCTTACAGTTTTAACTTGCTTCATTTATGAACCTGCAAACCTGGAAAACCTACGGGGGGGGAGAAGATGCACACAAATACTTTTAGCTGGAGTTAAAATTCTCCCTTTGTATTCCTGCACGTCTCTATGATGTCAGTAAAGATATTTTCCAAATGAACTTAATCTGGAGCAACTGATCTCAACTTAGGTTTACTTGGCACTTAACATGGAAAAAATCCTCCTGTGGTCCTTTCTCTCATAACATGACTTTGGATAACAAATTAAAACCTTACCCAGCTGCTATGAAAGCCCCAAGAATGATGGTAAATACGCTGACTATAATACTCAGTGGATATCGTTTCCTGTAGACAAAAATTAGACAGTTCACATTTTCATTATTTGAAGATGAGATTAAATAGCTATCTGCCTGAAAAGCTTCAAGCAATTAGTAATGACAGAACATTAAACAGAAGGGCACAGTCTTCATAACCTTACAGAAGCAATGTGGTTGACCATGTGCCATGCTATCAGACCTTGGCCCTGAGAACAGAGACTGAAAAGGCATTGTAAGCAATCTGCTACTAGATAATTTTAAAAGTAAAGATTAAAGGTTCAAAGTAACAGTGCTGGAACAAACTGTAATTTACTGTGTATTGGTATTCATAATGGATGTATTTAAGTGTCTTCCAGTAATCCAATAAAGGAAAATCACTAAACATTTCTCATGTAGTTTTTCATCTCGTGTTTCCTCAGGAAGACCCTGTACAGCCCACTGTCTGGGGTATTTTTCAGATAGATACTTATTTTGAAGTCAAACTGAAACCTTGTACTTGAATGGAAAAGCAGGAAAGCTTATCATATTCTTCACAATGCCTACATCAGCACTGCCACAGGGCAGGGAAAAGCATATCGTAAAACTATTCTGCTTCTTACTTGCTGAATTATTCGATTTAGAAATGTCTTTATTTAGACATGTTTGGAATTTTTGCACTATACTATGAAATGCCTTGCAGACATTACCCTAGTTATTCTCCCAGGCTAGTCTACAGCTCTGAGCTGGCCTGTGAGAAAAGATCCATCAAAACAAAATGTATAATGCTCTTGAAGAAATCCCATGTGTCAAAGGAGCATAGCTGTGGACCACTGTCCCAAAACCAAAGCTGTACGCAGTCTCTAGATATATTAGGCTTTGCTCATAACGACTCTTGACAGTAACAGCCCAGACGTACACTGCTTTTCAAATCCTGAGGTAAGTCAGCACAGACTCTCTGAAGTCCTTCCGTTTTCAGCCCTGAGGAAATACACTGCGGCAGTCTGGATGAATACAGTGTTCTGCTCTTAAGCTTTCCTTAATTTAGGATGTTGCTTGCACTCACACACCACACTGCTGTAGTCTAACTGAGAACTGATGGCAGCCTCTCTGACTCACATTTTCCTCACTTGTTTGCGGGAGTCCCCAGGCCAACAGGAGAAGACAGCAAGTTTTGCTTTCCCTGTGAGAACTTAACACTAGAAAAGAATCCCAGAGCATCCTCAAATATGAATCACACTGATCAACTGCCATTTCAGCCCAAAGGAGAGAACAGTCTACTTGGCGGCCTTTTGAAAAGCTTTTCCCCTGACCATCACTCTCATGTTGCCTGGGTTCAGCTTCAACAAGCTGCTTTTCCCCTTGTGACCTCACCTTAACCAAGCACAAGCCATCTGGACAGAACTATGATGGTGACAAAGCATGATGTATGTATATGCATGTTCTTCTAAGTCAGGACAACTGAAACTAGCGATCCCAAGCTGCAACAGCATACACTTCTTAACTTCTCATGAAAAATAATGGAGGTATCTGTAATTAAGGAGTTTCCTGATCTAACAGCACACTGGTAGATACCGTTTTGTTTCATTAAACTGGTATGGCCAAAAGCTACTCTACATAAGCAGACTGCCACGCTATCATCACTGGTTTGTGTCCTAAGGATCAGTCTGTTTCAAGCAGTTTGAAGCTTAAAGGCCTCTGAGACAAGACACAAAACATAACTGCTAGAAGTGCGTAAGTTGTGCTCTCCTTACCTGATTCCTGCACAACAGTCAAGAGAAGCAGCTATGTAAATGAGAGCAAGCTGAATTTTTTTTTACTGTATTCACTAAAATGCACGCATCTGTCTTCAAAAAAGCTACTTAAGATCACTTTCTCTCCTTTTCTCTATTTGTCAGTAGAAAGCACTCGTTCTATATTCCCACGAGATGCCACAAGTAATCCATTTGATGTGATCTAAAATAAAGGTATCTTAAATGAAAAAAAAAAAAGATCACCCAAGTATGATGATTTCCAGCAGTAAAGTAAGTGGAATGGTAAACTTCCTGAGCACCGTAAACATCGGCAAACTGTCAAAAAAAATAAAAATCCAAGCATAGCATCAGATAAACATCATTTTTATGTTCCAATTCTTATCTAATTTTACTAACCACAGGATGAAACCATTAGTCCAGCAATAAGCAACCAAAACAAATTTCCAGCCACTTAGCATGTATAAAAAGATGTCAGTCTGACACTAGAGGCAGATTTGATAACCAAATCACTGAAAAATAACAAGATTTGCCAGTCTGTAAAACAATGCAACTGACTACCTTCTAAAAGGTCCCTCTGCATCAGTCAAAATTGAGTATAAAAGCTATTTTCTACCTGCCACAGCCCTTACAAAATTCATGGTAGAATTCATGGTAAAAATGATTTCTATTGCAAACTTAAAGGACACGCTATAAACCCATCTCCGAAAACACAGAACAGAAATAAAATACAAAGCAAACATACTTAATGAGCTGTAAATGAGTAAATGAGCTGTACATTCAAAAAAAGTCAAATAAATCCACAAGAAAAAATCAGAGAAAGTACAAGAAACATGAAACCAGCAGCAACTACCAAACAAACAGCTACTTTTGAACAACATGTTGTTGGTCTACATGAAGTAATACAATTGGAAACCTTTTTGATTAATTTGAGAAAACACTTGCATCTAACACCGGAAATCTGATAGCATGGCCATATGGACCAATCAATTCTCTGCTTAAGGTATCCATTTGCAACTGCATTAATAAATTATACAAATCCTAACACAGAGTTTACTCACTTTAAACAACAGACATTTTGAAGTTATGCATAGGATCACCTACACCTTACAGACAACCCAAACAAGGTGGAAAATTCAATAATGTAAACAAATGTCACATAATGTAACAAAACACAATGTAACAAAATGTTAATGGTAGAAACACTGCAGACATTCTTACTTTTGTGTCACAAAAATCAGTTATGAATAATAAATCTGAAACAGGTGTGTCAGCCGCACGAGGAAGAGATGGTGCACTTGTGTTTAGAACTACCTACTAAACTTTTTATTTTAAAATTACAGTTAGGGAAACAGGAAAGAAGAATCCATCAATGAAACTTTTACAGGATTGAAACTACTTTTGTATTCACGTTGGCTGAAGTGCTACTAAGGACAGTACTGCTGAAGTCCTTATGTCTGCCTGAATAGTCACTCCAGTGGAACAACTTCCGAATGCATACAACAAAGAGTTGCAGAATCAAGCACCTAATATTGCTAGCCAGAGAAAATTAATCCTATAAATAAAAAGAAATGTCCACAGAAAATTTGGTCATTCAATCTATTATAGCAGATCCTCTACATAACTTACACTTTTTTAGCACTAGCATGGAAGGAACTCTCATGAATTTATGCTTACATGCATGCAGGAGCCAGCAAGCGAGAAATCTCTTGGCGCTCATCAGGGCTAGGCTGCTGCCACCACCCCACTGCACTGTCGCTTTTCCATCTCTTGGTGATTCCTAAATAATCTGCACCGACATCATGGTACAAATCTTCCCCTTCTTCTTTCAAAAAAGCCTTTCTAACAGCTTTCAAACTCTCTGGTTAGGACACACAGGAAAAGGTGGATGCTTGGGTGTGAGGGGAAAGGGAAAGTACTTTCATTGTCACAGTGGAGTATTGTGATTCCCTGTCAATACAGGCCTGGCCAAGCCCCCCTTAGAAGAAGCATACAACTTGTAACAGACCAAATGTTTGGGTAAGAATTTTGTAACAGTATCAGGGGTTTAGACAGACAGACAGACATCATATGCATTTAAGTGCCTACGCAATGCTCTTCTTTAGTGATTATTTTTGACCCCAACAAAAGAAAAGGGTAAAGTCCAAAGAGTGTACTTTTACCTTCCATTTACTGTACCTGAGTTTGCTGGTACTTGATAATCCACTTATGTGGTTTCCAACATAAATCAGAGGCAGAGGAAACAACTGCGATAAAATTAAAAGCACAACTCAGATTATTATGTTTTGAAGCATTGTTAGAAACTTTACGTGATAGAATTTCATAGCTGTAGCATCAGGAGCACTTTTAGCTAGGAAGAGGGTTTTTTCAAGGAAAAAAAGAAGTAAGTACATTGCAAACTGATCTGTAGCTCTCCTTCACATGACCCTGCACGACCATAGCTCCACTGATTTCATTAGAAGAGCTGCAATCAACCTCTAACGGGACTCAGACTCTATTTGCAGTAAATGTTAATCAGATTTAATTTAATTACTGTAATCCTCAGATTAATACCCATTCTAACACTTGAATTTTAGGTATAAAAGTAATATTAATAACAGTGGCTAAATAAGCAAGAAACAGGTGGAATAAAAGAAAGAATAAACTGTAAGTATGCTGTGCTTCTCTAGGTACTCCACATATATTAGCATGCCTGGAAGATGCACCATTGTAGATATACTGAATAAATTATGCTATGCGAGACACGAGAAAGGAAAGGTAAGTATTTAGGGGTAAATTAAACTTTACCTTTTTTCGCTTCTTGCATAATGAGACTGACTCACACAGAAACATATGGGCCCTAACACAATACAGAGAAACAATAACAGAACTTCAGAGGCTTAAGAAAATGTACAAGTCAGAGATCCCTACACAATATTCAGCTGCAGCTCAAAGCTGTTAATTCTCCCGCTACAGAAAAGCTGCAGAAGATTAAATGCAACCAGAGTAGTCAATGGGAGCAAAGGTGGTGTGTACATCTAGTTGCATTTACTATCAGTCAAGTGGAACCGAAACGGCACAAAGACAAACCAGATCCTCCACCCTAACACGCGTAATAGTTGCTGCTGTTGCACCTACACATGCTTCAGTGCCTAAATGCTCTGTGTTGGAGGCTATGTCCTCTCAAAGCATTGTGTGCTGGAAAAGCATACAGAGGAGTGGGCTGCATTTTGCCTATGATAAAAATTCTGCATTTCTTTTAGAGCAAAGAGGAGAGGGGAGAGAAGTGCAGTAAAAGTTAACTATAATTAACTATACTTCACTTTTAAATGAAAGTTAACGGTAAACAAGAATTTACTGTAAACAGGAGTATAAGTAACAATAAATATTCAGACTGTCAACATACGTTTTCAAAAATTTTGTGATGTGCTACCTCTTCAGCAGATCGGTATTTAGAAAAATTTGTTTCATTTCATTCATAGGATGGAAACAGTTGACATTACTTTCTCTCTCCTCTGGACTTCGTCTATTGTAAAGATGAAATCACATCATCCAGCACAACATCAGAGATCAGTGATAGGTTTACTTAAAAAGAGTCAAGAATTCCACTAAAATAAGCACTTTGCTACTTCAAAACTCTATCTGAAAGCACAGATGACATAAACCTGCCCAGGAGCGAAAAACAGTGACAAACTGGGTGTCAGTGAAAGCAAAAGTTGTCAAAAGGATAAACAGTTGGTCAAAGGGCACTTTAAGAAGTAAAGAAATAAACAATGAGCAATCCATCTGATTCACTGTGACCAGTAAAAGCCAGCACTACAAGCAAGTTCTGGATGCTGTAGTGCCGACTGCTCTAAGCACACCCAGGAAAGCCTTCCAAAGGATAGATACTACTAGGACAAAGAAAAGGGGTGCTGTACTTTTTTAATGCCTTTGCACTGACGTTAAAGTGAAGGCAACAGCAGAGATGGAGAGCAGTGGGACTGGAGGAGGTGAAGGGAAGAAACTTCTCAAGGTCTCAACAAGTTGTTTATATGCAGAACTCAAAACTGCACACTGGGAAACCTTCCTCTTTCATACTTTGGAAAAAAATAAGTGTTAGCCATTTTGTAATCGATGCTACAGATATTCCTACAAAACTTTTACATGCAGAAATGCCAATGATTTCAACCTGCATTAAGAATAAAGAGCATTCACCAATGGCTGTGAGATGTTTATAGTAAACCTCCTACTTATAGTAAGACAAGATTCTGCAATGAAGATGCTGGCCTGATCTTCATTGGGCTATGATATCTGAGCCCTGCAGCAGAGCTGGGGGCTAACTCCCTCTGTACCTCTGAGCAGACACAGAACAACACCCTGCAACAAGCCATAAAAGCACAGGCTTATGCATCACAGTAAAGAACCAGACAGCAACATCGCACATGGATGCAAAAATCTACAAGGATCACTGGAGTTCCCAATCTGAGATATATAATAAAATATAAAAATAAAATAAAATACATAATACACAAATCTGAGTATTTCCTCTGTCTTGTCTCTTTAGACCATACACACTTAAGGTCTCTATGATGCAGCCAGCCTCTACCTACAGTTGTTTTCAGTGAGCATTATTTTAGTCCGTCCTATGGAACACAAATCTTGTGTTTGGAGTCAACGGCTGGTCCGCTTTTTGGTCTATCAGATATTCTTCCCCTACTGTTTTATCACATGTCCCATTCAAATTTCCAAGCAGCCTTTCTACCTTCATGCTGTGATCAAAATTCTTTATTAAACACAGATCTCCCACTGATCCCACAGGGAGCTGTATACATCCAGAAAAACACTTTAGGAATCTGAAAGATTTCATCCAGCTGTATGAACGTACAGTAAGTACCCTTTCCCATGTACTGCATAACAAAACAGCACCAGATTTCTCTGCAAACAAAAGGCCACAATATTGCAGTGAAACTAAAATTAACATATCCAATATTAAATGAAACAAAGATACAAATATTCACATTTGATAAGCAAATGCAAATTTTTTTCTGTTCTTTTATCTTGTCTCCATAAGAAAGAATGCCACTATAAGAGGTAATATTTTCTTACTAATATCAGGACCTACGTAATCCTTACCTTCACAGGTATACTTCTGTCAAAATCAGGGAAGTGGACAATCTTATTCAGCTTCGACACATACAAGATAAGTATAGTGGCTGCCATCTAAACAAAAAGAAAAAACAAGAAGCTATGTAAGAACAAAATTGTAATGTATGAATTAAAGAACTGCTTCAAAGACAAAATCTCCATATGCATTTGACAAATGTTAGGTATTATGTACTTCTTTCAATGAACAACACAGCACACAATTAATAAACTTTAATTCTTACAAATTTTGCCAGATATTTACCTAAAAGTACAACACAGACATATGCTTTGCTATCTTGAGAAAATTAGCAACAACCTGTGAAATAATGCATGCTGAGAAGGAACTGAGAAAATAAACCAGGACATTATCCCAGAATAATCATCCTATTTTCACTCAGACTGCTGTTTCGTCTGTGGAATCATTCCTACAGCTTTTTTGGTAAGGTAACATGGGGGTTGTGCATTGATCAGTCCATCGACAACATGATGAAGAAATAATAGAGACAGAATGAAGGAGAACATCTGAGCAACCACACACCATAAGAATTAACGCTGGCCCCAAGGAGGAAAAAAAAAAAGTTAAAATTTTCCTTTTACAAAAATACAATAATTGGCTATCTAGAGGATGAGGCGGAGTCACGTCCTGCAGACTAAAGCATTATACCGTATTATATGCAGGAAAATCTTGCAACAATCAGTCAACAAAAAACGGAAACGCCATTCTTCGGTTATTCTTTGCAGTCTTAGGTTCTGCAAAGAAACAAAGCCATAGCATTGCCCTTTACATGAACTACCGCCACATTTTCTAGTCTTTGACTTCTACTGAAATGTGATGTGTGGTTCTTTGAGCAGTCTGGATATGTTTCTCTCCCCCTCTCACACAGCGAAGACATTACAAGGTTACAAGATATTTCACTCTCTTCAGCACCAAACAGTAGAGATGTGAGACTTGCAGTACCCTGTTTCCACCTCTTCCCCACCACCCTGTAGCTTGTGACCTCGTCAGAAAGTAAATCCTCTCTTTTAAACGTAATTGCCTAAACAACACTTGCTTCAAGGCTCATCTTTCCCTGCCATCTCTCTGCAAACTCACACGTCCTTCTTTATGGACCAGGTACACAAACATTTGAACTTCGGTTTTACTATGATGCCTACTAACAACAAAAATCACAAAAAACATATTTCTCCTGCAGTACTGCAAATTGCCCACAGGCAAATAATGCAAAAAAAGAACAAAAACTGTGTGAGAGTCCTGCTGGAAAACTCCTGGGAAAGGGGGAAGAGATTTGTGAGGAAACACACGGTTTGTCTACAAACAGGGGCAGTATCTCTGCATATAATCCACAAATGCTCAAGGACTCTCATAGAAACTATGCACTTGCTAGAACAAATCTTGACAGTTTTGGAAGCCAGATCTCTCAATTACTGAACTCCACAAGGGGAAATAAATGGCAGTTCCAGTCCTTTACATGGCTCTTCCCAGCTAGAGTTTTGACTTCAGGTGAAACTTCCTTGATCTCACTAAAACAAATCGCTCTTCCTTACAGTGTATCTAATCCAGAAGACAAGCAATGCAGTATAACAGGGATTTCCCCCTGTACAACAGACTTCTATGCTAACATTACTTTAACTTATAAAATAGTAACTACATTTAGTATGCTTTACTTGTGAACATACCTGTCCAATTCCAAGAAACACTGGTGATGGGAAGCTGAAAAGCATAAACAGGTATTTAATACTGAGGAAAGAAAAAGAAAAAAAAAAGAAGTAAAAAAAAAAAAAAAGAGTTTAAATTCAGCACCAAAGTCAACAACTGGACATGTGGATGACTGGCCTGTCTTTCAGAAGAGCTCAGGAATTGCTACACTTATTGCAGTCCTAATATTTCTACAGCAAAACACACGTTGCATCAAAACAATATAGCATATGCACAGTTCAATAACTCTAAATGGCTAACGGTTTTGGGGCTATTATTAAGTGAAGGTAACACACTTGGAGAACTCTAACAATGCATGATTTTTTGAGTGGCCTCACATATACAGTATACATCCTGAGATGGTATAGTAAGTTGTATCTCTTGCACTTGCCCTAAGCTTATCTCCAGTGCCCAAACACACCAGCAACATGTTTTTGTGAAAAGAAATTACCCAGGGTAAAAGTTGTAGAAACACCTATTGTCTGCTAAATCAGCTAAATTCCTACCATACTGCTTCAGTTAGCTTGAGCTGAAAGCATGGACACTTGCATAGACACTTGAACGTCAAGAATGCAGAAACTTCAGCAGGACACCCAAAGAGCCTGAGCACCTTCACTTTTATCCCTAAATCTACATGAAGTTAAAACCAATCAGGGTGTGGCAGTAACTGCTAGTTCTCTGTATGCATAATGAAATACAAGCAAAGTTGTTACTTACGATGGATGGCTGCTTTATGCCACAATCAGCGGTCTCTGGAGCCTCTCTGCCCAAAAGCCTTAGGTGTCAAAGGGCTCCCTGAATGTGACAGCTCCTGCTGCTTCCCAGGAGTCCCACAGCATTTTGCTGGACTGCCCTGTCAGGGCTGGTCACACACAAACTTGCATCCAGGGAATCTAAATAAAACCCATTTCTGTGCACATCTGCACTAACAAATGCTTAAGGCGGTTCCACGTTCTCAACACGCTTTGTAATTTTCTTTTTATCAAGGCTCCATGAGGTTGTAGTTATTTATCGCAGAAACCACCAGCAACTGCTATACTGCTACTTGGTGTGCTGTGAAATGTACATCTCAGATGAGCACCACTGGGACGGGAATAGTATTAGCAAAAGAACGAAATGCTCTGAACCACAGCAGGAAGGCCACAAGCACACTGGATTCATAACACAGATAGAGAGTTAGGAGCAGCCAGTAGTAAAAGAGATTCCAGCAAAGAGAGATATTCGGAAAGAAAAAAAAAAAGGAGAAGAAACAGGACTTAAATCAGGTGACACATAAACTGTGTTTCGGTTCGTACATGCAGCTACACCACATAAACACGGATACTTCACTCATCCGTACCACACAGATTCCTCCAGACATATTTGATTTGCAGAGCCCTAAACATTCCCAGCAAGGCCGCAAGCTCTTTATACAAAATTTAGGCTAACTGATGGGCACGCTGTCCGTGACTATCTCCCACGGGTGTGCTGGATGTATGCCAGGGACTTACAGGGAGCTGTAGACTCTATGATGAAAACCACTATAAAACAAAACCTCAGCTTGCCTCATGTATCGTTTCTGGGAGGTGTTCTGTACACTTGTTAGGCATTCACATACCACTGAACATTAGAAAGTAACATCAAGTTTTGCTGTTTAATTTTTTCCTTTTGTTTTTTTTCTTTTTTTAGTTCATGAGGTAAAACACAACAAAATCAGAGCAAACCTTTTAAGAACACTGACAGTGAGAAGATCACTGCTACAGGATGACAACTGCATATGGGATGCCCCACTGAGCCAAAGACATAGTTTTTCAGAGTTTTTATCATTAAGAGATTTTCTGAGGTTTGCCTCCTGGTTCTGGCCACCTCAGAAAAAAAAGGTGCTTGCAGGAAGGTAACGCGGCTGTTTGGCAGGAA
>VXBO01006585.1:0-13836 GCA_013400135.1 Rhinoptilus africanus | reverse complement strand
GGGGGTGTTGCTGGTTTTCTGCATTTTTTAAAGCAGGGCCCATTTCCTGGCACTTAGTGTAGGCCTTTTGTGGTGAAGCTAATTAGTAGCATTACATTAACATGCTACTTTTGCCTCACTGTCTTGCCATCACAGTAAGTTTTACTGATTAGTTATAGGTTGTGAAATAAATAACTTGCATTTCTCACATTATTAGATAAATTTTGAGATAAATACCAAGAGCACAGATGCTACCAAAGACAGGCCTCTGCTTTGTTTATAACAGTATGCTAACTAAAATGTTGTTTGTTTCCTACTGACCTTACTGTGTGAGAAAGTAGAGGATTACTGACCTTCTTCCTGTGTGAGAAAATAGTTACTCACTGAGTTACAGACAGTGATAATGAGACAGCCTGAAGTAGCTAATCACCAAGGATGGGATAACAAGTCACTTCAAGGTTCTTTTATGCATCAAGGATGTATTCCTGTATCAGGACAGGGCTGTGGCTTACTTCGAGGAACATCCTTATCATCCTGAAAAATTTGTCAAACTTACAGAAAACTTTTACTGTCCTGAGATGACTCAATACCTGAGAAGGATAATGTGAGGAAGGGTCTCCTTATCCAAACAACCACTGAGACACTTGCACAGAGATGTTTAGCTGATGCAGCAAATACGCATGTGTAAAAAAGGCTGTTTGGTCACCCTAATGAATATGTAAGGCTAGGTGGAGTTATGTATTAGGAAAGCAGAATTACGAGAATCTTTTGTGTATAAATAATGGGTGAATATCCCAGTAAGGTGTGCTAGATTTGTGGGGTTTTGCCCTAGCACCCAACGTCGAATAAAGCACTATGTCCTCTCTAAACTACTTTTGGTTTTGAGAGCTTTTATTTCGGGTAACACAGAGAAGCCATGAAGCTGTAAAAACAGTGAAGGTTTTTTTTCCTTTTTTGCTTTGTTCACTGCAGTTTGTATATCTGCCTTGCAAGAGCATTAGCAACCATCACTGCGGACAGGAACAGGAAAGTGCAGGGGAGAGCAAATTTGCAGTGTATTACTACTAACTAAGCTCCCTCTGGCTAATGGGAAACTCCTACCAGTTCTTCCAACATAGAGACTGTAGTACTACTTCTGTGTTAAGTATCTACCCAGAGATAAGCAGCCCTTTCATTATGAATTACCGTTCAGTTTGTCACAACTATCCTTTTAAACTAACTAAAAACTCCCTATTTTTTAATTAGGTAAATTCTTGTTTCATAGAAGTGATTAACTCAGCTTCTCAAACTCAGTGTTACCTGTCAAAGTCCTACCACTACTATGCCAGGTCATGCTGTGCTTACCAGGCCAGAAAGGAAACACCACAGCCTGGAAATTCTTGTTTCCAAAATGAGCAAACAGGTTTCCATGTGCTTAAATCTGACCCACTTAAAAGGCTTCATCCCTTAAAAATAACCTGTGGAAGAACAGTCTGGTAAGAAAACAATACTGTACAGGAGTAGTAATACAGAAAGACATGTTAAAATCGAACTGGGGGAGAAAAAGTGAATGTTGAATCCTGTTGAATTAATTGCATCCCCAAACCAAACTGTGAATACCTTCATAACTTTCCAAAACTACACAACTGCTGCTTCAAATGGTACATGTAGCTGCTGAGGAACTCCAGTGACCAGTGGAATTGATGTTACGATTTGGTACATAAAATTGTAGATAATGTGAACGGTGCAATGCATTGCAAGTAACTGGGTATCTCCATACCTACCCTATGTCACCTCAGTGTACACATTAACTTTTGTAATGACATTCAAAGGCCTGCCAACAGATTTTTTTACGGGGATCTCTTAAATCTTTCTAATGTCAAATCATAGATCTTTGTTAGGTGAGGCAGCACGAGAGAAGAGGTGAGCTGATGCCACTTCTGGTATTTTAACTGCTCTGAATAATAGTGTTTCATGCAGTAACAACAATGACCAAAAAGAGAGAAGTGACCTCTCTGTCCAGATCCTGCTACAGGAAGAGGAAACACGTGTGGCCTAAAGGCCTTAAAATATGCTGCTTTTCAGCAGATACGGTCATACATATTAAACTAATAGCTTGTGTAACATTATGTAAAAACAGTTTTAAAGTAATCAACTGAGCTATTGTACCTTAACAATATTTAATATGTTTGCTCTTAATGGTATTTTGGTGCTATGCTGTTAGCTTAATGTAGAAAAGCATTAATATTTTAGTGTTAGTGTAGAAACAAGAAAAAGTTCTCTCTCAGAGGTAAAGGACCAAGATAATGAAACATTATACAACCTACAATCAGATCAAATCCTACTTATTATTACAACAAAGCATACTTTTTATTACACACAACACAATAAAGAAATAGCGAAAGGACAGAGAGCACAAACTAAAATGTTTGTTTCCTACTGACCTTACTGTGTGAGAAAATTACTGACCTTCTTACTGTGTCAGAAAATAGTCACTGAGTTGATGTTACAGATGGTGATAATGAGGAGATAGCCCGAAGTAGCTAATCACCAAGGATGGGATAACAAGAAGTAGTTAATCACTTCAAGGTTCTTTTATGCATCAAGGATGTATTCCTATATCAAATGCTGTATTTCTCAAACTGAAACAGAACAAAAATACATGATAAACGAAGAGGAAACAAGGCACTTTGTCTCTCTGAAGCATGCTTCAGCTATTTCTAGTGATATTCCGAAGGTCAAACCAGAAAACTTTGAGACAGTGATGGCCTTTAGGTAGATAATAGCAAATACTTAACCACACCGCAAGTAACTTTATTGCATGATGTAGTATGCATTTATTGAATAACTTAGTAATAGTCATAGTATCTTTAAGTGTTTTTACTACATTTCCCAAGTTTTGCTTTATATCGAATCAACATATCAATACAATAATATTGCTTATATTAATGGCTCACTTGAGACCAGATACTGACTGTTCCGGAGGGATGGAAACAGGATGAGGTCAGCATACCCAAAACAAAGATAAATTCCAATCTCTTCCCATGAAGATGATCGAAGAATAGTAGTTACCATAAGCAGGTCCATCTTCAGTGATGTGACTCCTCATTGCTCAGCTGAAAACTTTAAGTAGTCAATAGAGTTCAGTAGTATTACATTCCTGGAAAATGTACATGATGGCTACATCTGCCAAGTGACACAGTGTTACCCTCTCTACCCTCTTTGGGTGCCCTGCTCCAGAATGGGACCTTGAGCCCTGCTCAAGATGGGTTCGGGGTGTTTCTACTTCAGGCAGGGCAGATTTAGGCACTAGAGAATGAGTTTCATGTCTGGGGATGAGAGAGTGGCTGTAGGAAAGGTCAAGGACAAGATGGCCCTTGCTGGTGATTAAATGCTTAGCTGTAAAGGTCAGAGGAACATCAGGCTCCACTGTCTCCTGTAATTAGTTACCTTTGCCCTTTAAAAAAAAAAAAGGCAGCAAGGGTTCTGTTGGTAAGGATGCGATATTCCATATCTGTGCCTGCTTGGGAAGCTTGTCTAGGGCAGCCATTCTGTGCATGTGAAAAATCCACTTGCAAAGAGAACCTGGAGGGAGGAGCATCTTTGCCAGGCAGCCCTCATTGGGGCTGAAATAAGATGAGTATTCTGGTGTCAGAAAGGTTAGGCACCTGTGCCTCAGCACTGCAAATGTGAGATTCCAGCTCTGCATGCAAATATGTGATCATACCAAATCCACCACTGTTACTTACCCAGTGTAAAAATCCAAGCAGAATGTTTGGTTTCATGTCAACTGTAAAATTCAGGCTTTCTTTGTCCATCTCTTGTTTAAGTATGTAACTTGACAATCACATACCGTTCGCACATAGTCAAAAGCTGAAAATGAAGAGGTTACAGGTTGCTTTAATCTGCCTACAAGATGAATCAGTTTAACCAGTCACTTAATCAGTTTGTGGTTTGAAATCTGTATTAGAGAAATTTTGTTTTGATTGATAATTCAGAGCATCAGAAAACTAAGAACTTTTTGTAAAGGCTTACATTCATTTTAGAAAGCAGAATTATGCAAAGACAAGATATAATCAGTGCTATTTTTGGCTATCATTGTGGAATCTCTATGAGAAGTTACACTTTTTTTTTTTTTGTCTCTTTTGAAACTTCATGAAAACAAAGCCAGATTCCACAGAACACCAAATCGCTAATCTAACTGATGAAATACTTCTTAATTCCTCGTATTGTCCCTTTCGAAAGATACTGCGACCTTCAAAATGCCTATTAAAGCTGCAAGCACAGTGTCTCTACAGTCAATAATGACACCCTTTTGTCTGCCATCTTTCATATACAGCATAAATTCAGGAGGCTTTGATCCAAGCTTGTAGAACATTTAAAAAAAAAAGAAAGCTTCAAAAATTTCAAAAAAGCTTTCTGGATACAGTCCTTTGTAGAGGAAATCTAGTGTGGAAGCTGCGACTGATACCAAAAGTCTCTACAAAGGCCTGCACAAGATTTGGTGGTTTTCTGTTGATGTGTTGGGGTAGTGTGGTGGTGTTAATGTGTTTCTCCAGAACAGAACAAAGTAGCTTTCCAATTTCTTCTTTTCACTGAAAATACATCAGATCTAGGTAAACGTTTCTTATACAGTATTTTATTACTGTATCATATTCATGGAAATATCTTTATAAATTTCTGTTTTGTTTTCAGTTATGGCTAGCTGTTCTTTACAGTTTAAGAACCGTGCAGAAATAATGATAAGATATTCTCTTTGCTGAGTTAGAATTTCCTGTGCTTCAATTTGAAGCATGTCAGAGCCTAAGAGATCTGACTTGACTACCAGGATTTTGTAAAGCTGTTTGTGAGCAGATAATCACCCTAACTTAGTTGCTGTCATTATTTCCATTGATGCAAAACTGTTTGTGATGTGTTGAATGAGGATGAAGCTAGAAAGGGCACAGTCTCACAAAATCAGTTTTATTCTGTATCAAGGATGCCCCGCATAAGTGGGTCTATGTGAAGGCTAGGGGAGATGCATTGATTATGTTCAGGGCTTGGAGTAACATGTAGGGGATGCGCCGTATTTTGTTTTACGATGTGTGCCTAGAGCTATCTGCACTCCGACAGGAAGGGAGGAGATGGTTGTTATGCTGCCAGCGCTGTCCCTAATCTTGCCATTTGAAGCACAGCGGGGAGTCTGATTGAGTTTCAAGGTCCTGTACTAAGGAGAAGACTAATTTCAAAGCAGGGTGGGACGTACACTGAAGTTATGTAACAAAGTGTTCGGTTTCTGTGAATGATCAGGATAAAAACATAGCCTCATCGCCGAAATCATGACTGCGGTCGTCATTCTTTGGTCGATGGTGTCTGAAGGGCTGAGATTTTTACAGCATGTGTTTGAGGTTACTGTAGCTGGTAAGAGGGCGCAGGGTGAGACACTGGCACAGGTTGCCCAGAGAGGTGGTGGAGGCCCCATCCCTGGAGACATTCAAGGCCAGGCTTGATGAGGCTCTGAGCAACCTGGTCTAGTTGAAGATGTCCCTGCTTACTGCAGGGGGGTTGGGCTAGATGGCCTTTAAGGGTCCCTTCCAACCCAATGCACTGTATGTTTCGTCTGCAGAGTTGCCTGCCCCCTCCCCAGGAGCGTTTGCACTGCTGGCCGTATTCACAAACCCCAGAGACAGTCAGTAGAAGGACTTGCAGCTCGCTCCCGGCCTCGCTGGCTGTGGCCACCATGGCTCCCGCAGTCACAGGGTGGCGGCACTTACAGTCTCACATCGCGGAGGCTTGGTGACGGCTGGGGAGCTGCGGTCACCGGTTTTGCCGGGCAGAGCAGCTCTCCAGCTGGAGCTGTGACACCCGCACCTCTGGCTGCAGTGCTGTGCGCGCCAGCTGTTGGGAGTGTTCCTGCAGCCACCAACGCCTGCGCAGCCTTCAGCAGAAAGGAGCGGTTTGGAGACTTTGTGGGAATAGCAGGCTGGTTTCTGCAAGTATTCTGGACACCTAAGGTGGAGTTACCCTTGGAGCTCCCAGGCCAGCGCGCTCCGTCTTTCGTTAGAGTCACTCGTCAGCAGATGTGTATTATATTAAAACACCCATGGTGACACAGTTACATGATGACATTAGACTATAAACTCTTAACTAAATAGTCTACCCAGACCTGCATACTGTAAAGGAATATGGAAGGCTGGTGGTTCAGTTTAAATAAAATTAATCACTGAATCACCTAGTGCTGGGCTGCACTAGGGTACTGTTTATACAGAAACCACTCGGTCTAAGTAGCTCAAGTTGGGGAAGCCTTGGGCCGCCAGCAGGGAATTCTCACGCGCATGAACTCAACTTGCTCTGAGGCCCAGGGGGGAGCGCGCTGGGAGACAAGGAAGCTCCGAGCGCTGCCGCCGGCGGCGGCCGCAGCCCAGCGGGGTAAGAAGAGCTGACGGCCCCGCTGGGGACGCCGGCCCCAGGCGGCCGCCGGGAGAGGTGGCGCATGCGAAGGCTTGGGGGGACGCAGGGCTCGGGAAGGGCAGGACGGCCCGGGCGCTCCCGGGTGCTGGGTGCCGCTCTGGAGGACCAGCCCTCGCTGCTGTGCCGCTGCCATCAATTAATTATCCTTTTCCCCTCTGGACTGTTGCCCGAGCCCCTGCTGCGGGAAGCCCAGGGCGAGCAGAGCCCTCCGGCCCGCACAGAGGGAGACGGCGGTGCCCCCTGCCGCGCCGGCCCAGCCCCGCCGCCACCAGCGGCTCCTGAATAATGCACAAACCATGAATAATTAATCAGGCCGGAGGGCCTGAACCGCGCGCCGCATTGGTTGGGGAGCCATTATTGACTACGCCGGTGCCGCGCGCTAATTGGCAGTCGCCGCAGGTCAGGGGCGGGCCTAAAGCCAGGATTGGTTGCTGGCTCCTTGCTATTATTTAGTATTGGCCGCGCCTGTTGGCGTTGGGCGGGGCCCCGGCAATGGTGGGCCGGTGCGGGTAGTGCCGGGCGGGGGCCGGTGTGGCGGCAGTTCCTCTGTCGCTCCACCGGCCTGCGCACCGACCGTCCCGCGCCCCGGGAGGGGAGTCCTGCCGGGGAGATGATGAAGGGGGCGGTGAGCAGCCCCGTGGCTGCTGTCATGCAGGAGAGCTTCGGCTGCGCCGTGGCCAACCGCTTCTACCAGCTCTTGGACGACGAGTCGGACNGCGAGGCGGGCGAGGAGCGCTTGGCCACCTGCTGCGGTGGCCACCGGCGAGCTGGCGGGGCTCTGCTGGCCGTGGGGAGGCTTCGGAAGGGAAGCGGGGCTGAGGGCGTGCGAGTGAGAACTTCGGGAATGGTCCCAGGAGGCGACTGGAAGAGCACTGGCTCTTCCGCTGCAGCATCTGTAGCTTTCCTGCTGGTTCAGCGTCCCTGTTGATGCGTTCCATCCCTCGTCAGCCTGGCTGTTTTCCTTCTGTGTATGGTGCTTCCAGGCTCGTTTTCTCAGACGTGTGAGCTTTATGGCACTTCAGCTTCTTCAGGATTATACTGTATCTAGGGATCTGTGCTTAGGTTGCTGTAAGCTTCCGTGGAAGCCCACACCTTTGAATAAAAACTCATTTCCTGGGTGAACGCTTTAGCACGGTGTTCAGGAATGGTCTGGGTTGTTTGGCAGCTGCTGGGTTTTGATGCTAAATGTTGCCTGGGGGAATAGGGAGCCAGTCGGCTTTAATTATCAGAATGTCCTGCACAGTCCTTTAGGCAGCTGAAGGCTTTGCTTGGCTATAGCTCCTCACATTTGGAGGCGTTTTTGTGAGCATGATGGTTATTACTTACCTGGTAGTGAGCTACAGGTTGCTGGATTCAGTACCTAAAGTATCTGAGAGCTGTCTGATGGTTTCCAAATACTGAGAATCTCTGCACAGAAGGCTCTGGTTCTACCCTCTTGAGTTGTTGTAAATTCCCATTCCCCTGCAGCGAGTAATGAAGTTTAACACATTAACTATTCTTAAGGTATTAATTTCTTCCCGTAGGAAAAGCTCCTGTTAAATTCACGGTAACTGAGCTGTGTGTTTTAATGCCTTAGAAAAAGCTGTGGCCTTTGAGTCGAGGTTATCGCACCATCACATCGTTGCCAGTGCTGCCAGTTCTGTTGGTTAGACTTACAGCCTTACGCTGCTCCCACGGTGATTACTTGACCTTGTGGAGCAGAGAATCTTTCAATGCAATAATCTTTCAAATCTGCAGGAATCAGTGAGCATCTTTGTAGACGATGATCTTAACAAGTTGTCATTGTCCCTTTGGACAGTTCTATGAAACTCGTCTTTTGTGATTGCTCTGCGGTTGTTATGTGGCTTTGTCAGAGATCTCTGCCTGTTTGACCATTACTTACACTAGCAGGAGGCTTATTTTATTTAAAGGATACTTCGCTGTGGTTGTCAACAGAAGGTGAAGGAGCCTGATCAGTGAACATCAGAGTCTCAAGTTCTGATGGAAAAGTTCTTGGACAAGAACTGGTGGTTAGCAGGAGCGTGGAAGTATGTGAAGAGCACCCTTTACTTCCTCCTGCTTGTCTATAGGTATCTTAAGCATACAGGTTCTGAGTGTAATTCTGTGGTAATGCACGGTGACCCTGTGGAGTGTGTTTGACTATTTTCTGTTACCTTGATATCAAGAAACCCAGTTTCTCCTACCCAGTTATCAGACATGTGCACCTTAATTTCCTGCTAATTTAAATTGGAGAAAAGACTGCTTGCTTATAGTAGCCTTTGTGAAAGTGAATTAACATCCGTCTTAAGAAGACTTACTTGCCCTGAAAGATGCTGTGCTTTCTCCTTTAAAGAAAGTGGCTATCCTGGATTTTGTGTGCTCTGTGTGTTTATGTCTCAGCCTTGTTGGTGAAGGAGGGACTGTAAATGCATGGTACTCGGGATGCTAAACCAGGGCAGAGAGCCGAGTCTTAGAATCATAGAATCGGTGAGGTTGGAAGGGACCTTTAAGATCATCAAGTCCAACCATTAACCTACCCTGACAAAAACCACTTCTAAACCATGTCCCTAAGCACCTCATCTACCCTTTTCTTAAACACCTCCAGGGATGGTGAATCCACCACCTCCCTGGGCAGTCTATTCCAATGTTTAATAACCCTTTCAGTGTAAAAATGTTTCCTGATATCTAATCTAAACCTGCCCTGACATAACTTGAACCCGTTTCCTCTTGTCCTATCTCTTGTCACCGGGGAGAAGAGGTCAGCTCCCATCTCTCTACAACCTCCTTTCAGGTAGTTGTAGAGGGTGATGAGGTCTCCCCTCAGCCTCCTCCAGGCTAAACAACCCCAGTTCCCTCAGTCGTTCCTCATAAGGTTTGTCCTCCAGACCCCTCACCAGCTTCGTAGCCCTCCTCTGGACACGTTCCAACATGCATCTGCATGCTTCTCCTTTGTATTTGCTGTCTTCGCAAGCCTGCTCTGAAGGACAGAGATCGCCGTCTCATTTAGGGCAAGTACAATGATGGTGTAGGCAACAAATATAAAGTAAGTGGCAGGTTGAGGGAAAAATCTAGGTATTTTTGTGAGAGTGGGGGCAGCTTTCTACTTGGGCCAGAGAAAGTTGATTTGTTATACAGGATTCAACCGCAAAACTTCTGGATGCAGTGAAAGATTCAGGAGACTGTCAGCTTCATGGCTGAGAATGCTTAACCACTTGGGAAGGATACCTTGTAGTAACTCAATTTGGTGTTGGTGTAAAGCTTCTAATGATGGGCTCATTGCTAGAAGACTGTACCTTTGTTTGGGGAAGTAAAACTGATTAAAATTACGAAATTGTGAAACTAATGACTAAACTTTTAATAATAAAAAAAAAAAAACATAAACCCAAAAACAAACTTAAAGATTTTTGTTTCCAGTCTTTCATAGTGATTTTTTTTTTTGGTCAGATTTTAGGCATAACTACTTTTAATTTCACTTCGGTGATTAGGAATTCAGCACTATAAAGAAGCATCTAGACCCATCTTAACAGCTGAATCAGATTCTGGTATTATGGTTGGAACACCAAAATTCAGTCTGTGTTGTACTAGTGTTCCTAGAATCATCCCAGAACAGCCCAAGTTGGAAGGGACCTCAAAGTATTGTCTGGTCCATCCTTTCCTTTGGAAGGCACCCTAGAAGAGATCATCTAGCACCCCGTCCAATCACACCTTGAAAACCTCCAGTGATGGGGCCTCCGCCACATCCCTGGGCAGGTTGTTCCAGTGAATGATTGGTACCGATTTCTTTCTCGTACTGAGATGAAACGTCTCCTCGTGTAACCTGTTGCCGCTTGTCTTCTTCCTGTGGCTCCTTGTGAAGAGAGACCCTCCATCCTCTTCGTAGCTGCATTTCAAGTACTGGAATGCTGTGATGTGTCCCCCACCAAGCCTTCTCTTCTCCAGGGAGACCTGGCTTCTTCAGTCTTTCCTCATAGGGCAGGCTCTCCAGCCCTGCAATCATCTTCATGGCCCTCCTTTAGACCATCTCCAGACTGTTTTATCTAATTACTAGGGTGTTCTGCTTGTTTGGGTTATGAAAAGTCTTGTTAAAAGTTCCACTTTTCATTGTTGTATTATCTCGCGAGAATATTAAATATAAAGAAAATAGTCTTTACCTTTTTAAAGAATTGAAGCAAGCCTTGTCTTTGACCTTTCAATATGTAAAAAGTTTTACAGTAGTCTGAGAGACTTCTTTCAGTGTTGTGTTTTGATTTTCAGATTCGGAGGTTTACTCACAAAGTTCTGCAATTCAACATTTTTAAATTTAGTTCTTCACTGCGTTTCCAGGGGAGTTTATACTTAATTTCTGGAGATGTTTTCAATTTGGAACAAACCTGCTAAGAGGAATTTGTCAGATAATCCAGTACTTCTACCTTTCAGGCCCAAACTATTTATTATGAATTGACACAGCTGTAAGGAGGCTGTTTTTTAAATCTTTCTTTAAGGAGAAAACAGACTCCTATTTCATAGCCTACAAAAACCTACACTATTGGCCTTAATGTATTTCTTCTCTATGTTGGTTTGTGATTTATTTTTTTTTTTAGCTTGTCTGCTGAGGATTTGGGTAAAGGCTGTTTGTAGGTATTGCAGCTCTTATAATTGCACCACTTAATATTAACTCAGTTCATTCTTAGCACAGTGGCCAAATGGCATTTACCAGCTCTTTGTTCAAAAGGCCCAGTTGCAGAGCTTGCATTCTTTACCAGTGCAGGCAAATTAGATTTGTTGATCATGCAGTAATAAGCTCTGTTCTCTTGAAATCTCTAAACCTTTGTTGCTAATACCTCTAAAAGGTTTTCTTCTTTCATGTACATTTGATGACTCATGTAATGCTTAGATGTAGTTCCTGAATACTACATGTCTGAGTTTTTAGCTAAAATTTTAAGTTAATATGGCACAGAATGTCTCTGGGAAATTTTATCTTATACTGGCTGCAATTTTCTTATTTTTAAATAACTTATTCCGGTATCATTCTTTCAGCTCCATAGTCATAAGGATTGTCCAGAGGAAAGCTGCAATAGGCAACTCTGTAATTGAGTACTGGCACACATGAAAACAGAACACCGCAGAACAGGGTCTAGCTCCATGCATCTCTCTTTGGTGTGTTGCATGCAATAACCAAAGCCTTTTTTGTATCTTGGGATAATGTGGTATTATTCTGCAAATTGTGTAATTAGCTGTGCTTTAGTTCATAAAATTAATTGCTTAAAGTTTGGAATTAAAATTACATGGACACACATATGGAGAGGGGAGGAAGTAAGGTTGTGCAGGCTCGGGTGAATTTAGAATGCACTATGATGCAGTGTTGTCAGCTGGATGTTTGGTCAGAATACAAGGTTTTGATGCATTTTGCAGCAGTGACCTCCCTCAGCCTGTGAATTGCATGCAAGCAGCCAGCCTCGCCTGCTGTGCTCTGTGCATCAGGGAATGGGGGAAGTTGAAGAAGATTTCTGCTCTAACTTGTAATCACTGATAGCAGTTGCAGGGTGGACTCCTTGTGTTTGTCTAAAGTCAAGGTTTGCTGAACAAAAAACCTCTTTTCCCTTAAAACTAAAAACTAAAAAAACCCAAAGTCGAGAGCACACTGTCTCAGTGGGGGCTGGTGAAGAGCCCACAAAACCTAAAAAAACTCTGTCAGCAAAAGTCCGACTTGTTTGAGGACAAATTATATGGACTCAAAAACTTGGCGAGAGGGAGACAACACCACTGCAAAGGCAGCTAGATTTTGCTGCGTTGTTTTAAATCCGTCTGTTAATACACAGAGATCCAGTATCTGGGAAAGCAGGCAATGCAGGTCTTAAAAATACAATTTTTCTGCTTTCCCAGTTGCTAGTTCTGTGGTATGTGCTTATTAAAAACACTTTTCTAGATAGTCTTCCTGTCCAAATGCTGCACCATAAACAAACTAATACTGATAGTAAAGTATTATTGTAGGGAAAGTAAAAACTACTGAAGTATACATTAGCTCTGTATGAGTTAGAGTTTTAACAACAGCTTGTAAAACTGGACTTTAATCATGTCTAGGTCTAGTACCTGGTATTTTTAGTATTTACAGGTGTCTTTCTAGTAATAGCTCAGCTGCTGCTTCTGGAAAGGAGAAGAAAAAAAAAAGTTTAAGCATCAGATTTCTGATTCTTCAGATTAGAAAGTAAAGTGACAGGCAACACAGCCAACAGGTGGGGCTGCTGCAGGAACCTCCCGGGTAAGTGGTGGTGAGGTGGGGAATGGTGGGCAGTGTCTTCAGCTGGATGCAGACTACAGGTGTAAGACACAGGAAAACCGATTTAAAGACAGGCTAAACTTGGTAACTGGGAAAGGGCGATCAGCTCAATATTTGTAAGACGTCAAGTAGGTGATCCACAAAACTCCAGTGCTTTTTTTCTGGTTTTGAGGAAGACCTGCGTACCAGTCTATATATGCAAACAAGCAGACAAAATTGGGGTGTACTTGAAGAGGTAGTTAATGAGCATTCAAAGCATAGCCTGGTTCTTCTTGAGTGAAAACTATTATGGCAGCACTATGCCAGATTGCTCACATTTTATTTGTCTGGGTTGGTTTTATTTGCCCAACAGGTAGGTGGCCCTTCAGCTCCTGAAACAAAAATGAGTCTGCATTGGGGTAGACATATGGTAGAGGGTTAAAATTGGATAACTTATGTTGTCACTGATTGCGAGCTCCAGTTCAGTTTGCTCTTACATGCCGAGCTGAAAGTTGTGCTGGTGTTTGAGCTGATTCACAAGCAATCACAAGTTTCTGCCCTGAGGGTGACTCTGCTTATTAGAGAGGTGTAGTTGCCGCATACTGTTGTAATCCTCTGCTGCATGTCTGTCAAACCACTTAAAAATGTTTTTATACAGGCAATAAGAGCCACAAATAATCTTTCTCGTATTTAAAATCCATCTTCAGTAATTATAGGCACCTGTTAGAATCAGAGTGAAATAGACTTGGACTGAAATCACAGTAGAGCTGACTGCTTTGTCTACCAAGCTAAATGCCAGTAACATGTAATATGCTGGCACATCTGTCAAGAAGACATGTTTTGAAGTGTTTCTGGGTAACAGAACCAGAGTCCATCTTTTTAAAATGACACTTGCATCTTAATTTTTTTTGCACATTGCTTTACTAGTTCTAAGGAGCCTTTGGAATCTGAAAGTGAAATTGAGGTTAATACAAAGTAAGTAAGGAAGGTGGTTTCTGACTACTGCATTCTTGCCGAGTTATTCTGTTTAGAATAACTGATGTTTCTGATAGCTAGCGAGAGGCTCAAAAATAAATAAAATGCACTCTTGTATTGCAGTTGTGCATTCAGATCCAAACAGAATAATTAAAAACAAGTTCAGAAATGAGTAGTCACTTCTTCCACAGCAGGATTCCAATT
Source organism: Rhinoptilus africanus (assembly GCA_013400135.1). NCBI lineage: Eukaryota > Metazoa > Chordata > Aves > Charadriiformes > Glareolidae > Rhinoptilus > Rhinoptilus africanus. Next base: position 35 of record VXBO01006585.1, on the reverse strand, counting down.
TGGAATTAGCACTTGTATAGAATCATAGGGTTGGA
>VXBO01006584.1:30126-58514 GCA_013400135.1 Rhinoptilus africanus | reverse complement strand
AATCTTAAACACCAACTCTCCTAATCTTTGTTTAATAATACACACACTATTGACTTCACAAATTCCACACCAAGAAAGCTTATATCAGAGTTCAAGCTGGTAAACAGTGTAGGATAGGACAGACAATGAATGAAACATTTTACTGTATGTGGATTTCTATTAATCTCCTGTAACAATACTGCTAAACATCCCTGCAATCTGCATGGTGAAGCCATGCTAAATATCATTTTCACAGATACTACTTTTCTCTTACAGTTTCTGTCTTCCCTGTTAAGTGAGCTGAAGGTGGCACCTGGAAACAAACCCAGAGTCTATTGGGTTATGGGAAGCAGAAGTAAAGAAAGAGGCCTTTCTGGTGCAGCCTTGTGGATTTCTAGCTGAAGATCAGTCAAGGCTTCCAGTCTGAACAGAATCTATTAATATTGAAATAAATAGCTTTTGCAACTCTGCTGTGGTTGTTGGAGGCAGCTGAGATTTCAAAATATCTCTTGCTACCAAAAGTGAGAATGAGCTACCCAGGATGTTAGTCATAAGCTAGTCTTCTTGGCAAATAATGCGCTTTTAAATACTGTCCTCCTAGTTTACTGCAGTTACTCACCAAGAGGAACGGTCCTTTAGCTGCCCAGTCTCTGGAACTTCCTGCACCATATTCCTTCCCAGCCAGCACAATCAGAGGATGGCCAGCCTGCTTGTATCTTTCTGCAGCATCAAACACATCCAGCTGGAATGAAAATGCCAAACACTTTATGTATTTTTCGGAGGTGGAATCACAGTTCCAGGGAAACAAAGTAAAAAGTGTCTCCACATAAGCAGCTGAAGCCTGTGCTTTCTGCCAAACAGTATATTTAAGGATATTAACCATACAGTCCTTTACGGCTTCTAGCCCGATCTCACTCCCAACACAAACTTGCACCTTTCACTGCCGCTTCTACAGTGGTCTTACTCTCCATTGATATGACTGGTAGCACCACACTACATAGGTACGTGTGACCTGCTTCCCTAGGTCAAAACAGCTCCTGTCTCCTCATCAGCTTTACTTAAATGGCACTTAAGTAAATGACCTAAGCTGTAAGAAGAAAAGCCAGTACTAATCCACTCTACTGTCAATGAGCTTCAGTTTAGAATAGCATGTGTACTTACAGTTTCCCCAGAAGGGAAATGGATGGTTTGAGGTCCCTGTTTATCAATAAATTTGTTCACCAAGCGTATGTTTGCAAATGTTCCTCTGGCCATGACAGCATCGTTCCCTCTGCGGGAGCCATATGAATTGAACTCTCGAGGAGTTAAGCTGTTAAGGGAAAAGAAAACAAAGAAAAATGGAAACTGTGTTGGTTTTAGACTGAAGCACTCTGTGCTTTAAGAAAAGTAAGTAACAAACTGGTGTTTCTGAGGCAGGTATGTACATAGCTCCCATCAGGGCAGTACCATCCAGTTAGCTGATATTTCTACTTTTGAGATTTTTTTGAAGGAAAAAAAATATAATTAAAAGAATAGAAGCCTGCCTACAGCTTGGTCACAGAAAGCAGCTGCCACAGTATTCTCATACCGTGCCCTAGAAAACAGTATCTGATAGTAATGCAAGGATATACTTCATGTTAGCTCCTAAGACGCAACACAATTCTTTTCTTAATAGCTGGCTAATGAAAATCCTCCTCATTATTTGTATTACGATAGCATTTTGAACAAAGGTAGAGACACCACTGTGCTAAACGTCCAAACTGCAGAGAGAGCCCCTGCTGCAAGTTAGAACTAGAGAAGAAAAAGTTCGTTTGCAAACAGAGATATGGGAATGAAGGGACACTCCAGCCTAACCAGTAAACAAAACGTGCTGGAATGTGACAGAAAATTGGACTGTTTGCATTGGGCTACATCCAAACAGCAACTATGACAAGCAACATCTGTTTTGTAATGTGTGTAGGACTATTTAGATTTCAAAGAGACCGACAGAAGAGGGCCAAAGAGCCCAGAGCAGATAGTTTTCAGTAGATCACGCTAGTTTAATCAATTTCCTCTCCAGAATTATCAGGTCTAGTGAAAATATATATATTTTTTTTTATAACATTAGTGCTGTTCCTCAAAACACCACTGAAGCTGTAAGAAGCGCTACACCAGAGAATAAATGTATTATCTGTGAAGACTGAATAGGGCAACTCAGCAAGTCCTCGTCTTGCCTTAAGTTGAACCAGAGTACTAAGCTGACAGGCTGGCCACAGAAAAAGACCAATGTTTCACAGCAGTTTGGACTCTCAACGACAATACCTCTGACAGTTTTCACAGCCGCACTGAAACCTAAACTTCTGGATGTTCTAATAGCTCCTGATAGCCTAGATCTATGAAATAGCTGCACATGCTAGAAGTGAGAATAAAACCAACTGTTCACATTAACGACCATGATCATTTTGCTTCAATAGGGAGACAAATCCTGATTTCATTATTTATGACTAGAATTACTGCAAAAACTAGCCTGAAAGTTATCTTCTTCCCCTCTCTCCATACAAAGGTCTTCAGCTCTCCAGTGTAATAGATGTGCACACTCTATGCAAGTTTTCACACTTAGTCAGAGCTGCTGAAACAGCAGAGAAAAAAAAGCTTTTCTTTCTTCTGTTATATATTCTCCAGGCATCCGTCAACAAATACAAGCATATGTGAACAGACGGCAGATGTGTGCCTGTAACATGGTATAGTAGCTGTAGCTTGTATCCCCTTCCCAATTTATAAAAAGATTGAGAAGTAGTGCTTACCCTCTGCTGGTCAAGTAACGGGCTGCAGGACTATTTCTTGCTATATTCCCAGCTGGAGATATGTGGTCAGTTGTCACAGAATCCCCAAAACTCAACAGGACATAAGCATCTTCTATTGTTTTCGGGGTCTGAAGAGCCAAAGTCTAAACCGCCATAAATACAAGCAAAATCATTAAAATATGACACAGAATTCCTGAACATTTCTCAAAAGTGCAAATTACAAAATGAAGTCTCCCTTTCTATATAAGTTAGAAGAAAGAAAAAACCCAACACCGTTAAAAACATTTATGTTCTTGAATAAAAGATGATGTCCTGGCTGTCTATCAGGAAGGTCATGCATGAGGAAAACAGATGAGGCAAAAACATTAGCTGAGACTTCCTGTGGTTACATGCTTGAACACAAATGAAAAATCCAGGATTTTTAGACATCCGCATGTATTGAAATCTGCATTTGCTTTTAAATGGTACTGAAAAAGCAATCTGAACACTGAACTGGTGCAAAATGCAGGCAGGCAGAACTGTAGGTTCTGTTTCCTGTCTTTTTCCCTCACTTTCGTGACTATTTAAAAGTATTTCAGCTTAAAAGGAAAAGGAGACATTTCAAAAGCCCTGAAGTGACAGAGAATCATTACAATTTTCAGATTCACTCATGCCTTTGTATTAAAATTAATACATAGTGCAATTCTAACATTTGAGAACCAAGGCCTCAATAGGCTATGATGGATGCTCCCAGGCCCCCTGAATGGCTTTGCTTTGCCTTTAACATTAGTCAAGGCTGCTACATACTTCGGTTTCATTCAAAGGGAAAGTGTGCACATACCAGACCATCAAAGAAAGGTGGAGATTTGATGTAAGTTGACTTGGGATTCCAAGTATATAGTTTATCTGAAGGAGCATCTAAGGCATTCCAAGCTTTGTTTACTGTCTGAAAAACACACAAAAACATCCTATTGATTTCTAAGTTTTCAGAGGCAGTGGAATTACTTCAGAATCCAGGTAAAATTACACATTTGGCTTGAGCAAAAGCCTTGTATATTTCTTAAAGCACTTTGTGAAATTATTATGACAATATACATTATGTTTGGGATTTTTTAAATGTTTCTATCTACTAAAAGAATTAGGCAAACCTTCACTTCATTACAAAGTAAGAGCTGCTCATCCCATTTTCTGACAATAACCTATATTATGTACGCAGATAACACTTTAGAATTCTCAAGTGTATTTATCAGTAATCTTAAGAAGCTTTCCTAACATGTAAGCCTTAAGAATATTTTGTTTCAACACCTGAGAAAGGACTGCATGAAAGCACTACCAAGTGCAAGGTTTTTTCTGATGTGAATGCTATTAAGTAATGCAAATAAATTTTATGTCAGGTGAAAAAAACAAAACATCTGTGCAGCTGGAATATCTCATCTTCTAATATCAGCTTGTGATGACTGTTTGAAACACATAACCTGTATGTTACATTAAAAAAATCATTAAGAAGCAATTTTCAGGACACAGCTGTCTGTAAGAACCAATTAATTAACCAAAAACCACTTTAAAAAAATAATCTCATTTGAGTACTTGTAAGAAGAGAAGCAACAGCAATAGAAGGAAAAGGTTCATTTCATTATCAAGACCAGCTTATTTAACAAAGTCAGAATAGCACAGTACATCAATGAAACTACTGTGCAGGGAATTCATTCACCTCTATTTTTTGGTAGACCTCCTTGAACATCCCAGGAATAACAAACTGGCGCTCAACAGCCTGAATCTCATTTCTTGTTGGCCAGATATCTTTCAGGAAAATCTTCTTCCCTGAAGCATTTATTCCTGTAGAAAATGGTGTTGTTATGTTTGTTGCAAAAATTTTCCATTAAGAAAGAAAGAAAAAGTTTAGAATGGTGCCCTTTAGCTATGTGTTCCTTCTAACCTTGTTGACACTTGTGAGACACACTATATTTTCCCTACAATGGGTCTGACAGAAGAGGGCCTCATATATTTGATGATGCCTGTACATACATCTTCTTCTGTGATTTCAAATGGCCTTCCAGAATAATTTATAGAATAAATTTAGAAATGACCTTTGAGAGTTATCTAGCTGAACTACCTGCTCAAAGATAGTCTACTACATCAGGTTGCTTATAAGAGACTGCCACACAGATATAACCAAAAAGATACCTCTGTGGAATTAGAATACTGGTCAGGCTTGGCTTCCCCCTTTCTCCATCATAAGCGTCCTTGTTGCTCTGTTTCTTAACAATCGCATGCTTTGTATCCCAGAGGTACTCAGTCATTTGAAGCACCTCCCTAGGATAAATGTTTCTGAAGAGCTTAATTCCAACCAATTAAGTTTATAAACTGTGAAAAGAAGCACCCTAACACTTTCTTACCCAAAGGCTCTTTCTCAAAGTCGATCCGGACAGTCCCTGCAATTGCATAGGCTATTACCAGTGGTGGGGAGGCTAGGTAGTTAGCACGGGTGTTGGGATGGACACGTCCTTCGAAGTTCCTATTGCCAGATAACACACCCACTGCTACGAGGTCTCCCTGTAAGAGAGAGTTTGAGACAAAGGCAGCTGAGGTGCTTGCAATCTCCACCTCCCTAGCAGGTCTGCGGAGCTGCACCATGCTGCAACATCAATGACTGGACAGTCACAGAACTGTCCCCTTCCAAACAATCCCAAAGCATTTCTCACAAAGAGAACACAGACTGAATTTACTTTGCGCACAGCTAGGAGGAGTTACTGCACAGTGTAACACAGCTCAGAACAGCACAGAACAGAGATCAGCTTACCTAAATAAGCTGCACAGCTGTAAGCTGCATACCTGTGTAATGGCCTCAACAACAGACTCTGGTAGGGGTCCACTATTGCCAATACATGTCATACAGCCATAACCCACCACATCAAACCTAGACAGAGCACAAAAATCATCAGTGAACAAAAGGCTATTTCGGAGCAAATCATTTAACCCCTTAGCAGCTGGCGAGGGTTACTTTCAGAAGACGTACTGTTTTAACGAACGAAATGCTGATGGAAATAGCATTTTTGAGAATGCTCAATTTTTATTATTGCAGTGACTATCCGTGCACACAGAATGAAGATCTGGGAAATGTGTTACCTAGCAAGATGAACAACAATATAGTGTCATTTATGCTATTTAAAAACCATCAGTCTTGAAAAATAACCCACTTTCCCACTTAAGAAAAGGAGTCTTCAAGAAGCTAGAGCAGGCAACAGGCCTTCTTTCTCGTTTGCACAAAGTCAGCCAGCACAACAGCAATGTGTTAACTCATGCAGGATCATGCCGCAGGGTACCTGCCATATATTTTAAGCTGTACAGAGAAACAGTTATTCTATTGCATCACTTGTCGTCAGTGCTTTTAGTTAAGCAGCCATAGGACAACAGTTAGAAAAGCACTCTTACCCTAGCTGGGAAAGGTAACTCATAACTCCACTCTCCCTCAGATAGTAAGTGACAACCCCGCTTCCTGGGGACAGGCTAGTTTTGATGTACGGCTTCACTGTCAAACCAGCTTCAACAGCTTTCTTAGCAAGCAATCCTGAAAAATGCAAAGGACAGTTGCAGTTTTTCCTGGAAGTGGAACAGTTTGGTAGATTGACAGGATAACAGAAGTACCATCAAATAACTGGAAAACAGAAAAGGCTCAATTTCCATCAATGAAATGGTACAGTGAGCCAATGGCACTAATCCCAGAATAACCAGCTATAGATCTCAACTGTTCTGTTGAACTGTAGATCCAGCCTGCAATTTCCTCTCCACTGGGAAGTTGCTTAAAGTTGTATGTAACAAGAACTCGCACTGGGGCAGCATGTAGACATTCAAAACTCAGAACACTATTCGTAAGACAACTGTCACACACCAAAATGCAATGAAGAGTTGTTAACTTCCCACTTATAGCGGTCTAGTGACCCAGTGCCAAAATAACCGCCAGCATACGACTCGCTGCCCTCAGAAGCAGATGTCTATGAGAGCACCAACTCCGGCCCTTGTCACAAACAAGCTATCTCACAATCTACAGCTTGTTGCAGGAGTGCTGTTTTACCAATCCTGGATTTGTAACATGCATAGAGATGTTTTACTGGAGTGTATGTGTTACCAGAAACATATTTATCCTGAATTTCTTCCTTTTAAACAAGTTGTCCATACATAGATGAATGTTCAGAAAACACTCAGAATGTTCAGAAAAGCCCTCTCCAGCCCTTTCTCAGGATAGACATAAAAGAAGCAGCAGCTATGCAAACTATGCAAAATTTCACATTCCCATGCCTCCTCATTCTCTCAAACATCCACTTAGATAAGAAAATATACATCAGCTCTGCTTTGATCCAACATGATGTCCAACAGGAAGACATCATCAAACTGTTTTGTCTCTGCCAGCTGTTTGGCAGCTCCATTAGACATGACCTGGAGACCTCCACTTTTAAGTGTTGTGTAAAGGCCCACACCAATAGATTTGGAGGCCTAAAGGTAGATATGTGAATTTAGAAAAGCAGTCCTATTCCTGAAATTGCTGAGGTTCCTTACCTGCCAGAGGAAGCTGTGGAAACTGGAGCTCTTAGACATTTCTGAAATTGTGACCATGAATAAACAATCTCAGGACCCAAGACCCTGACAGCCTGTTTGGCTTCTATTTTCCTGCCAATACCAGTTCTGAAAAGAATGCAAGATCAAACTCTAAAAACTGGCACGGAAATGCCAGAACTTAAGTTGATCAAGCAACCTTAATCCCAAACTTTTGTAAAGTGAGATTAGGCTGCGAACACTACTACAGCACACACTCACTGTCCCCACAGACATACAGCCCCTGCACGTCATTTAGTGAACAGGATATACAGTTGTAGTTGGAAAACAACTATTCATATTTTAGATTTCTTTTAGCTTGGTTACTTAGTGTGGGAGCACATATGTTTTATTTACTTTCATTTCAAATCCTACTCTGAAAGCCAAATTATCATGTTTCTTGTGGGTATCTCAGAGATTCTCAACACAGTGTACAAATTGTTACCAGAGACTGACAGAAATACTTTTTCCCATCCCTGTCAAGGCCAAAGCATACGTGCTGCTGTATGGAAAGGCAGCAAAGGTAAGAGTACCCACTAAATCTGAGTGCATATGCTGAGATCCTTAGGGCTACGTTCTTCAGGGTGCTGTGCATTAAGTAGTAGTGAATGTGTTCAAAGTACCAACTTGACTTTTATCTGCAGAGCATTCTACAGTTTAAACCCATGAAGTAACCCTTATTAAGCCAAATGGCTGAAAGATCAGCATCTCCACTGCCACAGAGAGGGTTAAAAATGCGTGCCATTAGCCTGGGAGCCAAACACCTGGGGAAACTATATCCTAAGAAGGTGGCACAACTGAGGGATACATCAACACAGAAGTAAGGGAATAGGATAGAGCAGAGACAGTCTGTCCAGAAGAAACCTACTTCTTGATCCTTGGAACAAAGAAATACAGACGTATTTCTGTGACCGTGGTCAGGATGGACCTGAGGAAAAAAGTATGCTGATGTGTCTGCCCTGCCAAGGACAAGTGAACTGGGAGATTTCGTTAAATTCTGTTCCTCTCAAAGGTGTAAGAAATAGAACAGGTTTCTCCTCCACTTCCCTTTCCACCCCACATCCCAGTTTATGATGGACTTTGTCCCAGTTGCTATGAATTAAAAGACCTTTTGCGTCTGGGAAGGGAGTGAGCTGCCGCTACTGTAAGAGTACCCAAAGAAAGATGCTAGCCCAAGCACAGGTGACAAATATCCTATCAACAAACTAAACACAAAGTGACTGTTTTCAGAGGCTGTCTCCAAGTCAAGGTCTCCCCAGCACCACAAAGAAACAGAGGAAACAAATTACGTGACTTCAACTGGTAAGTAAACTTCTCTGGCCAAGGGCCCTTGCATTGCCCATTGCACAGTCCTTCCAGCCTTTGTAGAAAATAAGACTGCATCCTACAGTCTAACAGACTAGGAAGCCCTAATACAGTGATGGTCTTGCAGTGATAGATAAAATCTATGTATACATTCTCAGAGGAGAGAAAGAAATATGCGATGTAGTCAAGCATCTGGGAAAGAGGGCTGAACTAGGCTGGTATAGACTGAACCCTTTGAGCTGACTCTCTTCACTCGTATTTTATTGCCAGGAACATACATTTGGAATGAGAAATTTTCTGCCCACACTAGCTAGGTTAAATAAACAACCTCCTAACCTGAAATTTAACACAACCAACTCAGACCAACTGTTTTGTAGTATTTGAATGGTGATAAGCAAGAAAGTGGGGGATATAAAGCTCATCTCCAGCCACTTCTTGGATGCAGTTAGGATGTAAATGACAAAGCTCTGAAAGACAGCAATCCTTGAGAAGACAGTTTTCCTTGTCTACACACTCCCCACAGATGCCCTCAGACTCTTGCTGTAACAACTTGATACACCTCTAGCTAAGTGTGTGTTTTGTACTCTGCTGCCAGATCAGAGTACCTTCAGACTTAAACCCATAGACCTTTCTTCACTGTCCCTCTGCTCATGGCTCTGACTTTTGATAGGCTCTCGTCAGCTCTATGTAACAGCTTCTGTGCAATTAAACTAGTGTCAGTGGTGCTGGTTAATTCAGTTCCAGCTTCCCCTGTAGAGAAGACAGTGCAGGAAAAATACATTTTCTTCAAACCATGTTTCCAGCTAACATTTCCAGAATTCCTTCTGCTTCCCCTAGGGACTAAGCTCAGTTTTAGCAGTCTAAATGACAAAAACAGTATTGTGCATGTAGAATTACATCAGTGTTGTATTTGTGTTTAGGATACACAGACAGAGCCATAAAGAAACTACTGCACATTAAACAAATAAACTTACCTGCTCCCAACATAACTGAGGGGTTACTGGTGTTCGTACAGCTTGTAATGGCAGCAATCACTACTGAACCATGAGCAAGCTCGAAGTCACAGCCCTCAAAATTGAATTTGACTATGCTGTTGTGTCGATCTGGGGCAATTTGGAATCCCTTGAATCCTTGCTGTACCAGGAGAAAGTAAAAATCAAAAGGATGTGGTTAATATAAATATTTTGACCGGAAATTCATATGAGCTGGGAATTTCACAAATGAGAAGCACCTGTCAGTCACAACCATGCTTGCACTTTTAGGTCTGGTGGTGAAGGACGGCATATCTGGTCAGTCAAAGTGGCAGACAAAAATTATTTTTCTGGGGTCTATCCTATTCTCTGTTTACTGGTAAAAGAGGCAGGCTTTGCAGCAAAATGTATTTGTGGTTTTTTCCTGCATGAATATATCCTTCATCAGATTTCTCAGATGCTTCTTGCTCTCACTTGCTCCACATTCCTGACCACATATAGTCTGGTCACACAAACTAGTCCTGAGATTCTAGCCATAACAAGTAACACTTGTAAGCCATGAATATCAAACAGCTCAAACTTAAACCAAGAGCTGACTTGAGACCAAAAGCCTGACAGTCGGAAAAAAAACCAACCCAACAAAGAGCAAGGCGGCACTGTTCACTTCACAAAAAATTATACTTAGAGGTCTGAAAGCATAAGGTCATTTAATGGAGTTTGGAACATGTAAAAAGACAAGAATTGCTGGGAATCACTGTAGTTTAAGTTTCTTGATTTATATCACTAGAGTTTTGTACTGCCTTTAACAAGGGCACTTACTGTATCAGGTAAGGATTCAAACTGATTTTGGAAACTTAAGTGTATGGGTATAATAATTCAAATTAAAATCTTACTCTTCCTTCAATTACCATTTTGGACTGGATGATATAGAGAGAAGTCTTTTTCTTCTGTCCTTACCACCAGCATCAAAGAGTCACAGAGACACATGCAGTTCTGATCAGCTGAATAGATCCAGCACTGAATGCAAAATTACATTGGGGAACCCAGGATATAACCTGCTTGGAAAGCTGAAGAGCTGGGCAGTTAACTGAGAGCTCAGTGCAGTAACTGCCTGGTCCACTCTACTAACAACATCTATTGCAGCTAGTTCACAGAAATCCCTAGTGTATGTCAAAACCATGTTAGGCCTAAGATTGATCTGAAATCAGAAAGAACTAATACTTCAATAGGACACGAACACCTGTATGTGAGAGAAGCATTACCCCAACTTTAAACTACCCATTGTTGATGCCATCTTCATTCAAACATCCTCATTTACTTTTCAATAGGCAAAGAAACAACATGCAAGTTAACCCCAGAATGTAGTTCCTGAACACTAGACAACTTTTAGAAGCACGGATTAGTTTGTATGCCCAAATGTTCCTAGTCCCTACTTTGGCTCCCAGACAAGTCTCAAAGTCGTTCTTCATGTCTGACACAGCAACTTTGTCCTGAGGTCTTTTTGGTCCGCTGCAGCAAGGCACAACAGTATGGAGATCCAACTCAACAACCTATTCAGTAAGAGGAAAAGAGAGCGGTTCAGGACTGCATGTCAAGTTGAAGCCAATTAAGCCACAGGTATGCTTACCTCTGCTGTTGAACCAAGGCTAAGTCTGCACATCTTTATGTTTGTTTGCAGAAATTACCGAAGAGAAGGGAAAGATCAGAAGAAAAGGAACAGTTCTACTTTTAGACCTTGCCAGCTCCCAGGTATGGCTCTCAAGAGTACCCCAGTTACTGAAAACCAAATGTGTGACTAAAGCCTCTAAACAATACAGATGATTTGGAGAATTATGTCCTTTCACATGATAGCAGCAGGGTCCTCTTCAGAAAACAATGACGTGAAGAAATCCTGGTACTGGCATAAACCAAAGCAGACTATTCATTTTGGCCTTGGGGAAAACGTTCAGTCTATTATGAAACAGAGATTATAATATTTTCCTATTCCTCACCCATGTCTGAACTTTGTTTTTATAATGCTCTGCATCTTTCCATATTTAATAAGGTTTTTGAGTAATTGTGCAAACTTGAACATGTTACGAGATAAATTCTTACCATAGAGAAACCCAGGAATATTCTTGAGTTTCCTGGATACAGAATAAGGTCCTGATTTTCTTGCACAGAAAATGGCTTGTGTGGTCTGCGGCTACCACACAGAGCTTCTAAGTGTCCCGATTCACACAGTAAAATAAGATGCTGAACAGAAGAAGGATAAACTGGGACAAGGCTTACGCAAACAACATCCACACTATCTTCAGAGCTGTGTTTGAGTCTGGACTGGATTTTTCAAAACTGCATGGACTGAATTGCACAATGGGCACCAGCCAGAGCTCAACTGAGAGCTAGTTTATACCTATGCCCAAGTTTTCACACCTGGAGAGTCAGCTGACTCATTCCACTGGGCCCTAAATTAAGACAGCTCTGTGGACCAAGTCAAAGGATAAGAAGTCCATTGATTATTTCTTAGTTTCTATGAAAAACAGACATCTGTCACACTAAAATAGGGCAGGACATAAAGCAAGGAGCCAGAAGACAGAGTAGCTTCTAACCTGTGTGAAGTCTGGATCCTGAGAGGAGTTCTTGAAATCTCTTAGCATTCCCACAGCCTCAAGATACTTTTTTGTGCACATAACTTTCTCGTTATCACGGCCTATGGTGAAAGCCAGATATAGCAAAAACAAAATGCAAATAAAATTGAGGAACTACTATGTGACAGGAAAAAAAAAAAATCATAACTATCATAGCTATTTCACTTCACACTGTACATTGCACTACAAGACCCTTTCAGCACCAATATTAGAGACTCACTAGAAGCAAAGCAATTGAGCAGACTTAGTGGCTTTTGCAGAACAAAAACATGAGTTCCTCCATCTGTCATCTGGACTAGCTAGGTTCATGCAGGGCTAAGTAGGCACTTAGCTGTGAAACAGTCTAAAACTTGGCTGTTCCGAAACATGGGCCCTAAGAACAAGAAACAGCCTGAATAAGCAAGTACAGATAAAAAACAGCACTCAAGCTCAGAAGGCTCCATCTGATTCAACTCCATTGCTGACTACAATGTACAGACCTGGAGTACTTGCTTTCAATTATACCTTTAACTCGTGGTCTCTTCTTACACTCACCAGTTTGTATCAGATAACCAATGCTTATATCATCCACTGGGAAATAAGCAGCTGTTGCTCCATACTCTGGACACATATTGGCAATAGTGGCTCGGTCAGCAATTGACAGCTGGGCTACACCAGGACCAAAAAACTCGACGAATTTACCCACGACTCCAACTTGGCGAAGGTGCTGTTATAAAAATACAGTGCCTGTGTCAAACGACCTGAGCATGTAAGTCATGAAATCTAGCTTTCAACTTCAGAGAAACGTTTTTTTGAAGGTTTCTATAGCCATTCCATAGGCAAACAAAATCATGAAGAAAAGTTCACAGACATGTAAAGTTTCAATAACAAGGTACTACACGGGATGTATTCCTTCTAAATTTGCTCTTCCTCTCATTTAAACTAGAGTCTATCTTAGAACAACTCTATTTTTGACAACATTCTAAGGAGAGGAGAACACTGTGGGCTTTTTAGCTGGCAATCCCTGGAAGATGTGGAAATGGCAAGAGTCAACTGTACAAGTACATCAATCAAACTGTAAATGACTGAACACACACAACATCGACATGAACTCACACAAAAGCATTGGCTTTCCCCATTTGGAGGTTCTCTCTAGAGAGAGCATCCCATGGTGAACACATGCACCAGATTTCTGACCTCCAAGAACATTAATGTTGACCCAGTAATACTCTCCAGTCACAAATCTGATTGAGTGAATAAACTCATTATGAGTGAATAAACATACTGTGAACATATGATACGTGACCCAACACCTGCAGATCAGAGAAATCAGACTGCAGCATTTACTGTCTGCATTCAGGGTTTACATTGCCTTATTTTTAAGCAGGGACTTCAAAAAAGAAAGTCATCACATTTCTTTTGAGGCAGTACAGGAACAAGATCCTTTTACAAGCACTGTTGATCCAAAATAGGTCTACACATGAGGATTTCAACAGGCCATGAGATATCAGCCCTCTGTTCTATTTCATATGACTTCTGGGAAACAGATTTGCCTAGCAAATTTGCAGTTGTCCTTGGGCAGCTGATTCCAACCCACATAGAGCTAAAAAGCTTCAAAAAAGTCCAAAATGACTAAATGGAAGCACACACAGGGCTCCTACACATGCAGTACAGTGGCTCTCTCCTACAGAACATGTACAGCTTTCAGCAGCACTGTCAAAACACCAGACTTGTTCATTACCTTGGTAATGGTGAGCACAATGTCAGTGGAGGTTACCAGCTGCTGAGGGTTTCCTACCAGCTTATAGCCAACCACCTCAGGAAGCACCATGCTGATCGGCTGTCCCAACATCACTGCTTCTGCTTCAATGCCACCAACACCTGTACGCAATGGGAGTATACAAACCAACTATTCAGAGAGATAAACCCATGAAGTATGATTGACTGATGATAACTCGATTTAAGGTGTGAAAAGGGAGAGAAGGCAGACAGATAAGGGTCTTAGCCTTCTGCTAAGGGGGACTCCTCATCTTGCTTCAGTTTCTGCAATGTTGGGCTTTTTAATTTCTTTCTTCATCCTTGTTCCTCAGCCACTAGATAGGATATTAGGTACATCTAATAAACTTACTCTAAGGATGCTGGATTTTTACAACAGCAGATGTAAAAATTTTATTAATGACTTAAACATGCAACGCATAAATGAAGAATGACTGACATGGCATTGAACTTGGTGTGCTTGAGTGAAATGTACGCAAACCTTGACTACTGATCATCAAACAAAAACTTAAAAGTTATGTTGCAGGAAGGAAAGATTATTAGAGTAAAGAGGATAGACTGTTCTAAAGAATACTAAGAGAAAAGCTACTTGTTAAGATTGAAATACCTTCTTTACCTGTATTAAGTTTCAACAAGGCTTGAGCATGTGCAGGTGGGAACCTTTGTGTAAGCACACCTTCAGTATTAGAGGAATGTAATTCAAGTGACTACTTAATTTTGCTAATTTAATAAGGCAAAGTATTAAGATGTCATCAGCAATCTAGAAAACCCATTTTTACTAGCAATTTGGCATTAGGCAGCAGTTTTATAACTTTTTGCCTGTAGAAAGTCCCTCTCATGTTTATCTTCTGCTTTCAAATATCCTTCTACCTTTTGTTCAGCTTAATTAATACTGAGCTATAACAAATTGCTTGTATTAGTTGCTTATGTATGCCAAACCACTACTACTCTCCTTTTTCCCTGCTTAATCTGAAAAATTCTTTCTGAATTCTGAAATTTTGTTTTCTGAAAAATTATTTCCAATGCATTTTATACAAAATGATGTACCTATGTTAATTAAAAATATAATTCTGTGACAGATCCAATCACGTAACTTCTTTTAGTAGGCGCTGAATCATTTTTAAACAGCCAAGTTAGTCAACATGACTGACAGGCTACCACTGAAAGGCATGAAGCAACTTCAGCATTACCAGCCACTAGCAAGAAATGCTGGATCCAAGAGTGAGCAATTTGAGCGTGTACAGTATGGACTATGCCCAGACATACTTTTCAAATTCTGGAGGAAAATGAGGTAAGTTTACAGACACATCGTTTCAAGCAGCTCTTGGTGTGACATCATCTAAATGATGGCTTCATGTGTAAGGTGCAAGCAAATAGAGAATCTTATTCCAAAGACGTAATGGTTTTAAATAAAGTGAACTTGTTTACGTTTGTATTCCAAGCCAGCAGGAATTCTTCCGTCAACCAATCAAAACCAAATATTGCTACAGTAGTATAGTTGCTGGTAGAAAAACCACAATGTCCTACTTCTATCACATGTGGTACTCGGAACTTGACAAGCATCTTTGTGAACAACTAGTAAATGCTGTTTAAAACCACAATGTCTTCTGTATTTGCACAATATCTATTTCAATAGGGCTTCTATCACCATATCACAGGAAGATAAAAAGCTCAACTGAAGTTTTTGCTACAATGTGTGGGATGATTGCAAATACTTTAATTTCATATCTACTTGTTTAGTCAATAATCCAAATGCCACGGTTTGCCACTACAAGCAAAAAAAAAGAATTATTAGTATTTACTTCTATAACAAGCGTTATGCAGACTACTTGCTTCAGAGTGCTGTTTTTCAGAATGGCCTCTCTGGCCATATGTAACTGACTCAAATTCAACTTCCAGCATCTTCATTCTAATAGAGCAATCGCAGTACTTTTTGATAAAGCAGCACTTCAAAAGTAGCTAAGTGACTAAGGAACAAAGGGATGCTTCAACTCCTTTGCCTTCCCAAATGACTACAATGCTTCCAGAAGTCTTAATATTTTCCTTGCCTGCTTTCTTGTGACTGAAATGCAGAACAGAAAATACATAAAAGAAACAAAAATGAACTAACGACACCTGCATCAGCTATCATCTGAGGCTGTTATAAGAACAAGTTGCTTAGTTACAAAGTCTTAAATAACTGTAAAAGACCTTACCAGGTTCCCTGAATTTGGAGTTGGTCTGTGTAACGTGTCTGTCTGGCAAGGAGATAACTTTTCTTTACAGCAGCCCACAGTGCTGTGTTTTTGATTTGTGACTAAACCAGGGTTTATAACACACCAATATTTTCACTATGTCTGAGTAGTGCTCACACAGTGTCAAGGTCTTTTCTGTTTCTCACTCTGCCCCTCAGCAGTAAGCAGGGGTGGGCAAGACACTGTGAGGGGATACAGCCAGGATAGATGACCCGAACTGAAACAAAGAGACATTCCATGCCATATAACATCATGTTCAGTGTTAAAACTGGGAGTTGGGGGGCGGGGGGAATTTTTCCAAAGTAGGTGCTGCCAAGGGGCTGCTGGGCTTTGATGTGCTGGTGGAAGGTGGTGACTGACTGTCTTTGCATCACTTGGTTTTGTTTCCTTCTCCCCTAACCCCACCCCTTCACTTATTAAACTGTCTTTGTCTCAACCCATGAGGTTTTTTTCCTGCATTTGCCCTTCTGATTCTCTTCCCTCATTCTGCTGGGAGGAAGACTGAGCGAAAGACTGGAAGGGGGCTAACATGACAGCCGGGGTCAACTCACCAGAGCCTGAAACACAGCTTAGTCAGCCAACAGACTATTCATTACACACTATTGCACATACCCCAGCCAAGCACTCCCAAGCCGTCTATCATGGTGGTGTGCGAGTCAGTGCCGACCACACTGTCTGGGTAGTAGTAGCCATCCTGATCCATTACCACTCTCGCCAAGTACTCCAGATTCACTTGGTGGATGATCCCAGAGCCTGGCGGAATAATCCTCATGTTTTTAAAAGCCTGAGAGCCCCACTGAAACAATAGGAATTTATTAAAATGTTTTAATGCACATGAGCACTGGAAGAACTTCTGTTCATTGCACTTTTTTCCATGCAAATAGGATTAAGTCTTTCAGTACCTTTAAGAATTCAAACCTTTCTTTGTTCCTTTCAAATTCCAGGTCCTGATTTTTTTGCAAGCTGTCTGATCTGCAAGTGAAAATAATCAGCTGTCAGAACTAATTCACCTGAAATTTACGTCTGGTTAGGTATACCCAAAGGTTGAAAGAAAGGAAAAGTATTAGCTCATCTTAATGCTGATCAGCCTCATCTTTTTAATCTCACTGCAGCTGTGAACTGCAGGCAACTAATGAAAAGGATTTAAGAAATCTTTAGAGTAGTACCTGATGTCTAGTTCAAATGTGAGTGCTAATCTGCAAACCATTTATGTGGCAGGCCTAAAACCTGTAGCTTGGGAAAAGCTACACTACATGTTAGAGCAATGTGAAGCTTCCAACGCCTAAATCAGACCCAATCAGCAATGCAGTGAAGGGAACTAGAATACAACTGTCCCGCAACTTCAGTTAAAAAGAGGTTATCACTGATTATACAGCACTGCCTGAAGCCCCTGTTTTTCAAAGTAGACAGGGCTAACAAACTTTTCACTTGAATCAGCTGCCTAACTTAGGCCTGAAGAGTCTGAAAGAAGTGAAGTGTAGGACCGGCCAATGTTCTCTCCATATATATATATTAGCCTAATAAAAATAAAATAAGGCTGTGACAGAAGGTAATTATTAGCAAAAAATTACCTAAAAGAAGTCTTGGATACTACTGATAACATAAAATGAATGTTATAAAACAATACAGAAAAAAAGTTGTAATAGTTGATTTTGTCCTATGGTAGAAATGAAATTATATCTTGTCCACAAAAAACCACACTGTTTCCTGAAGATCTTAAAAAAATGATGTGATGCAAATTGAAAAGAAAAAAGATTAGGTTTCTAGTTTAATAGATTAGTGCTACAGCACACATTACCCCAGAGATCAGGCTTTAGATGATTATTTCTAATTTTGCATCTCTTTCTGAACTCCTTACTGTTATGTTAAGAATAGATCTCTAGAAAAAAAAGTTGAAGAGAGTTAATTTTCGACAGTTATGTAAGCAGAAATTTTTTGGCCCTTTTTCTCCCTTGCCAACTACGAAATGGCATCAGTGAGAATTTGTATATTTACTGGTCTACGGTTTAAAAAAAGTAGGAAAAAAGTTGTATTCGAAAACTGTCTGGCAACATCCTTCTATGAAGCAGGTTTCACAATACGTTTCCACTCAGAAGTTCAGTATTTTTATTTTAAAGAAGCCTCTAAATATTGCCACTGAGAACGTGCTTTTTATGTTCTTTAAGATCCATCTTCTAGGAATTTCCTTCTTTGCAATGCTATAACTTAAGTGGCCTGCTTCAAAACTGTCTCCTATAGAAGACAATAAATACACAGAGTATTATAGCAGGCAAGGTAACTGCAGACCAAAAGACTTCAGGAGTTTGGGAGATGGAAGGAAACCACCAAGAAACATGTAACTGCAGGATCTATTTGGAAGAGTAGTTCAGTAGGTCCATGTTTAGATACCAGGGAGGACAGAAGGATCCGCGTCCTGGCCTTGTATTTCATTGTAGGTCTAGTGAGTGCTCGTCTCTTTGTAGCATGCTGAGGATTGAATAGTATTATGTTTCTTTCCTGTATTTATAGGGGCCATATTAATCAGTGCCTTGATCTCTTCTGCGTGGAGGCACTGAATCGCAAACAGTTCCTCAGAGCTGGGCTAGGGCAGCTCAGGTCTATTCTTATATAAACAAGGAGATGTTGTCGCTTGTGCTTTCCAAAAAGCTCTGCAGGGTCAAGAAAGTGCATATGGAAAAAAGCTATTTCTGAGCAACTAATAATAATGCAGTATTATTACGGAAAATTACGATCACCACAGGTCTGGACTGAGCCTGTTTCTGTTAACATTTACTCCAGGCTTGTGCTGCTGGGAGATGCACCACAACAAAAACAAAATTCCCCTATCTAATTCACAGCAATTGATACAACGGTCTAATCTAAACACATCTTGGAGTCTAGGAGGTTTTAGTCCAAATGCTAAGAAAATTACTAATGGAACTACCTTTATTATCAGTAATTGGATACAGCTTACTTATTACTGTTAAGAAGTAAGAGTTTGTGTCCTTACCGCCTGTTAAAATCAACCTGGATGGAGTGATCTATCACTAGGTCAGCAGGACAGATAGGATTGATTTTTTCAGGGTCCCCACCAAGTTTCTTCACAGCATCACGCATTGCAGCAAAGTCAACCACAGCAGGTACCCCACTAAAAGAGAAGAGAAATAGGCAAGGTGAAACAATTTTGAAACGAAAAAAAATACAAAACATATACAACTAAGACCCTGAGATGCAGAACAGACACCTACTGTCCCATACAAAGCAAACTGTAGCCTTATCCTAAGTCTTGGGATAATTACCCTATGGTAGAGACAGTACCCTTGGGAAGACAAAGTCAGAAGAGCAGAAGGGACAGAAGTGTACCTATATCCTGAGCACTGTAAGAATGAAAAGCTAAAACCAAAATTCAACAACTAACAGAAGCAGTCTAACATGCTTGGCTGGGAATCTGGAAACTTAGTCCTAATCAGCATTCCTTTGGGACCTTGAACTGGTTTCTCCTTTTTTGCTCTGTTCTCTCTCCTCCCCAGTCTGTTTAAAAAAGAAGTGGGGAGGGAGAAAACAACGATGTCTTTTCTTCGATTCTTTGCTATATTTAGCTGATTTTAAGGCAAGGGTCATCTCTTCTAAGTTTTGCAAAGCACAGGAGAATCTTCTCCATAATTAGGCCTGTTTGGTACCTTCCAGAGTTCAAGTAAAAACTGGCAGAGCAGGGCATGAGATTCCTAAATTACAAAGGACATGACTGCAAAATACTTTCGCAGAATAACTGTATTTTCAGAAGTGGATTTAAGTGCCCTGGCAGATCATTGGACAAACATGAAAGGCAAAAATAAGATGTATGATTCATCTTTACTAACAAATTCTTGTACTTCCCACTGACAAAAGACCTTATATCACAAATGACATTCAAACAGCACATTTTCAGGCTATGGGTCAACATTCACATTTCTGCCTTCTCACATACCTTGTGACAATCCTACAAGCCCTTGAACTCCAAGTAACTCAGAAAAAACTTAACAGACCTTTTTCTCTCGGTTTGTATGTCTCACTCATCCAAATCTATTTTTAAATCCCCAAATTAAACCTTCCACCCTAAGTGGGGCAGGTAAACTATGGAGAGGGTCAAAGTAATGCACAAGTCTTTTGTACCTCTGCTACTTCCAATCCAAGTTTAGGCATAAGCAAACAAGGAGGAGTAACCAGATGTTCTGGAACTTCAACACCCACCTTACTTAACACATCATACTTGTTTATTTTAACAAAGCTTCTGGTGCTTCTCTGCACACACATTCTCAGCTTCTACCAAGGTACATACTGTCATTAGTTCGGGAATCCCTGTTGCGTACTAGCCTAACTGATTTTGCTGGCTGCTGAGACAAAAAGAGCAGTCTGTGACGTGCTCCCAAGGATCTGGCATCATTCAGTAACCCACTGAGAACACTACACTTTTGCAAGAGCAGTCCAAGGCTGTGAAAGTTTATGTTTTCAACTCTGATTATAAGGAAACTATTATGATTTTAAAATATATCAGAAACAACGTAAAAAGAGAAGAAAAGGTTTTGTAATTCCCACAGAATTTTAACTTGAAAATCCTGTGTGTTTAAAAAAACAAACAGAAAAAGGAGTCCAAACTATGCAGCCTTAATGGGACTAACTGGAGGTGTTCAGCGGCTTGAAGCAGTTTGCTGTCCCAGGATATGAATATTCCAAGGAAAATAGCAAATGCTATTATACTGCCTAGGTGGATTTGGGGGGGAGCAGGGGTGGGACGAAGGGAGTGTTGTATAGCTTCTGGAAAGCTGCCAAAGCTGTCTTTTCCCAAAGATCCTACTCAGGAGTCTGTTCAAGAGCTTGTTTTTCATGAATGCAGCTGCTCTGCAGACTTACAGGCAAAATTTTGAAACTCAGCAGGAGAGTAGGGGGCAAGAAAGAAGTGCAGTAACAATGAGAACAATGTTTGCTTGAAGGTTTGGCTTCCTCTGTGCTTCAGCTTTTCCAAATGTTAACAACAGCCAGTGGGTAAAAAAATAGGAAATTAGCACGTTTTTCAATTGAGCTTTTGCCAATTTTTCCTAGTATCTTTAGGAGTTGAGCTGTACTGAGTCATTAGCACCTGGCCAACCTTTGGGAAAATGCAAACCAGAAGGTATGACAGCTAAGATACTTTACTGTTCTGAGAAATAAAGTCAACCGACAGCTTAGCAGCATGGGTCTTGTCACAGATGAATTAAACTCTCTTACAAAGGCAGAGGATAAATGTACAAAGCACAGTGGACTTGCAAGTCAAATGCTGTATTAAACAGTTAGAAGCTACTGTTCCGTCTGAAAATTGACCTTCCACATATATCAGGGACTATTACAGAGTTTTCAGAGTCCATTTGGTAGTCAATTCACATTTCTGGGGAAAAATGGACATTAATTTCTTCAATAGAGAAGTCTTAAAAAATACACGCAGAATAATACTGACTCAGAAAAGAAAATAATGATGTGGGCTACAAATGAGAATTGAAAAGGGTAGAAAATTGAAAGTAAGAGGCTGTGGACTGAGGGGGAAAACACACACAGAGACACACGTTCACACCGTGCCCAACAACACCACAGCCTCTAAACTCTGAATTCCCTCATTTGGATGCAATTTCTCCATCCCATTTTCTTCCCCTCTGTTTTGAAGAGTTTCATAAAGATATTTATTTCTTCATCCCAGAAGCACTTCATTTAATGCTTTTATCATGAGTGTTTGCCTCTCTAAGTGTTGTCTGTAGCATGACAACCAGGAAAGATGAAAAAGGTCTTTCCAAAATTTCACTGCTATTCTTTCCCTCAGCTCACCCCTTCACACCAAGATGAGCATTGCTGCACTTTGAAGAGCCCCTCTTCCTAGCTTTGGAGAGCACCAGACTCACGTGAAGTCTTGCAGAATAACTCTTGCAGGCTTAAACGGAACTTCAACATTCTTGTGTTGCACCACTTTCCAGTTGAGAATATTCTCAACATCTTCCTTCTTCACAAGGAACTCATCACAGTTCCGGATTGCTGCTTCCAAGAGGACTCGAATAGAAAATGGCAGGCGTGCTGCATGGGTAAGAGGCAAGAAACAAATTCAGTTTTCACCTCAGGGCATACGTCAGGAAGTGCAGAATTCCACACCTGGGGCAGATGGTTCCTCAAGTGCTGTCCCCATATTCTCACAAGGCTTTATCCCAAATGATCAGACACCCTTTTATAGCATCCAGCTTGGTCAGAAGGTCAGTGCTAACTGACCTGTTCCACTCATTTCTTCGAGCAGATTTATTATCTCAGTCCCTGTGAGACAGTAGACATCTTTGCTAAAAGGACTCTTCCACAGTTCTTCCACCCTGCATAGCAATATTACTCTGAAAACACGCTGTGCTCATCTTGTTTCCTCTCACTCTTGCCACTGAACACAGTCATATAAATGCACTAGAAAACCGTAACTTTCTACCTGACATGTTGGAAAGCATATCTTCAGTGGTCTAGGCAGTCTCTTCTCCAGAGATGGAGAATGAAACTGAATGGCAATAAGACTGTGCATCTCCTAATCTTCTTTTACTTCAAGATAGAAATATTTATAGAATACAACACAAAATACTAGAGCAGTACTGCTGGCTTTACTACAAGCAATGGGCATGAAGAAAAAAAATAAAAGTTCCTCTGTCTTTCCTCCCCATGTCCACTGTAATAATAGCTGTGTGATTTCCTCTCAGAATATTTACAGTCAAAAATCTCTTGAGAAGTTTGTCTCAACTTTCTATATAGGACCCCAAAGACATAAAAGTTGTCTTAATCACAGTGAGACCTTATTTTATGCTATCGTAAAAAAACCCCAACCATTACGCCAGACATAGTAATGCAGAATAATTCAGGGGGGTTTTGGTTGTTTTTTGCTGGTTTTAGTGGTGGTTTGGGTTGGTTTTTTTTTTAATCTTCTCCCCTTTCCCCATTCTTCTGTTCTTAGTTATCCCATTTTTCTGCTAGATAGTGAGAATTGCATCCTTTTTTCTTCAAAGAATCTGGAGTTTATCACTCTTGTAATTCTGGAATGGATCAACTGGTAATAACACACATGTGTTTGTCTATTTCTTAAGACTCATCTCTGCTTTTCACACACTAAGTCCAACTTCAATTGATTGCAGTCTGAGCCTGCAATGGATATGCATTGCTGATGTTCAGAGAAAATGTTCCTCTTTTGCTTCCTGCATGCTCTTTAATCACCTGTTTCCTTTCTGAAAGAGGAGTAAGTACCCAACACAGAGAGCTGTAAACTACAGATACTCACTTTGTAAGTCAGTGGCATGGATTGTAAGATTTTTACCAGTACCATGTGAAAGATGCCTAAGTACATTCAGGAAGTGCCAGAGGAACTAAAAAAAAAGCCTCCTCAGAAATTATTTCTTAGCCACTACTCTTTCTGGACGATTCAGTCAGGTCCTTTCCAGCCTTTCACAGTAGCACAGCAGTATATGAGAAAACTTATGCTCTTCATTTTGCCTAGTCCTCCTCAGCCACTCAAGAAAAAAAAAAACTGTTGTGTGCTCAGCATGTTGAGAAAATAATACTGTGATCTTGCCAGTATTTACGTAGTTCTAAATTTCCAGAATTAAATCTTGCTAAAATTTTGTTTTCAAAAACCATCTTTTGAATTCATAGTTTTGTTCAGAGACCAAATATCATCCAGTGTTGCAATGTCTCTTCAAGTTCTCTTCATCAACAGTAACAAAATGCCTTATGTTGTCAACATACCATATCTCACATCTTCCAATTTGCTCAGATTAAAGAACTTCTTCAGAGGCTGCTTAGGGTCCAGTGGCTCCACAATCTGTACAAAAGGGTTGCTCATGGTTATGCAAGACCCTTAATGTTCCTGAAATACAAATGAAAAAAATCAAAGCTGTTTTCATTACATCTGTCCCGTATACAAAGTACATGTCCCACAGTCCCGCAATGTATCTGTCCCATACACAAGGCCTGTACCCGGCAAAAAGGGTCCTACACAGTCTGTGTTAGTTATGCCCTTTCCCCTACAAATCTACTTGTAACACATTCTCAGAAATAAAGGTCTGCAGGAAGATAAGAGCATTGTGAAATACATGGATAAACCACATGGTTTACAAAGGAACTTCAGGGTCTGCACTATTCTCTTTATCCTGCTTCTAGACAGCTCTTTCTGCCTTTGTGATGTAGGAACCACCATGACAATGTGGTCCCATTTCTTAAATGGCATTGATCTAAAGCTAAACAGAGAGGCATTTGCATTCAAACTTGAGAAGAAATTAACTAAAAGGGAAAACACCATAGTTTTACTTGAGCCAGAAAGCGTTACAGACTAAGATTACAAACCCTGACTATCAGAGACACAAGGAACCATTCTGATTTCAGGAAGATTTGTTAGGGNAAAAAAAAAAAAAAGAAGTAGACTTTACTGTAAACATCATTTTAGTTTGAGATCTCTTCTTTTTTGTGGCTGTCCTAATGGTTTACTGGATAGAGCATTCCACTGGGATGTAAGACTTTTAGGGTTCACTTATACAAGTTAAAGTACCCTTAGATATTTACAATATCAAGGTGAACTAGCATAGGGGGAGTCTAAATTTGCTCTAGAAACATCTCAGTCCCAGAAAAGGTTAACTGCATGCAAACTGCCTAAATGGAACAGTTCCTAAGACACTCTTAAGACCTGAACTCTACCCAGTGACTCTTTTGTGAGCACTGACTTAGGCCAATACATGACAAGGAGCAAGCTAAAGATTTAACAGGAAGGACAATTATTTTCCAGTGCCTGGCAACACTCCCAGTCACGATTAAATTTTTTTTTTTTAGAAGAGAGATAATCACAGGTCTGGTTTCCAGATCTATTGTAGTTTTCCCACAGCACAGTTCCTGTCTTCATTTAAGTAACATTATATTCCCTCACCCCAGTTTTTCAAACAAAAAAACCCTAAAACCAACAAGGTATAAGATATACATCCTTTGACAGGCCTTGGAGACTGTTTGGTGCTAGGGAATGCACAAAGTCCCATATTTGTTAAAAACAGTTAATGCAAGGCCAAAGAATAAGTTAATTTATCTCACATGTCAGTCCCATCAACTGTTCAGGGAATACTACTACATGGAATACACTCATGGGGGACTTTTAAAGTATTCCAGCACAAATCATATTTCAAGTATTTTGAAAACAATAACCTAAATATAGGTTAGATTGAGACGGAGAGGTAGCAGAAACAATGACAAATGAAGGTCCAAGGTATAAAGCAGCAACATACTGTAAAAGAAAGGAACAATTACAGAATTCTGTCAAACAAAACAATGGAAGTTTCTAGTAAAAAAGTTGAACCCCCAAGGAAGGCAGAAAGGTAAGCAAATGAACAGACTTCAAACACCCCTCCACCCCAAACATACCACCTCTCACATTCCAAGTTATTTTCTGAGATTCCTCTTCCCAGCTTTGCAGATAGACAATCTGCACACAAGCCCATCAAGTTTTAAGTGTCTTCTTATTTAACAGCATTAGCTACTCAGCTGTTCCTCTTCTGAGCAAATCCTGTATTTCTACAATTGGGTATGATCAAAATAAACTGTTTCCTTCCTCTCCTTGCCAGCTATGCTCCTGATGAGCTTTATTTTCTGCCTTCCAAGCTCAGAACATTATTTTATGCATATCCACTTCTCATGGGAAAGTGTAAGGGTAGCTGAAGATAGAAAACGCTGGGATATTCCCTGGCAGATAAAGCAGGAGATCATTACTTTGATATGACCATAATGAGTCTGCTGTACTCAGTTCACATATTGTCATCGAAGTACAAATTGCAGCTGTGACATTTCCCATCCAAGTCAGCGTCTTGGCAATCCACAGCAGCAATTCAGGATACTATGACACATTATCTACTTGTTACACATTTCTTTGCTAGCCATCACCCTCTCTCCTGAACACAGCTTTTTTAGTTCACAGCATGAGATACTTCAGTACAAACCTGCTTTCATCAGCGAGTTACACAAACATGCCAAACTGTGGGATGACCAAAGCCGCAACGCGTGCTCTTTTCACCTGCTTGGTCCCACTGAGGAGACCAACCCTGTTACAACCTTGTAACCATTTAGAAACCCCCCAAAGAGGGCAATTACCTTGAAAAAATACCAACTTGCATCACTGCTGTAGCAAATTTCACAGAGCTGGAGAAGCTTCAGTCACACCAACTGTTTCCAGAGAGTAAATTATAAGCCAAGTGGCCAGAGCAGAGAGCTCAACCTAGTGATCCGCCACAAAGACGTGAGTAAGCAATACTCTGCAGACTGAGTACACCGATTTTTTTTTTTTTAAGTAATCACTGCAATAGATACAGATTAACTTGTGATTGCATCACGGAATATTTATTGAAGTCTTGCAGGCACTGAAACGTAAATAAGCCTGTCGGCCAGCAGGCAAGGGAGCACACATCTGTCAGCCAGTACCATGCCACCACAGTAAGCGCCGGTCACACCTACCACAGAAAGCACTCAATCTCCTGCCTAACATCCTCAAAACTGTTTGCGTGGAGGTCACATCTGAAATGGGATTCCACCGAGTGGCCCTCAGGAAGACAGAAGTACAGATTAAGAGGTTTCTAAGGGCCACCAGTCACGCACACAAGCTGTGCTCATCCTGGCCTTGGAAAACAGTAGCAACTCTAGCCCAAGCTATTCCCCCTCTGCAACGATACACACACACATTCTTTGGTGTTTGTGCAATTCTAGACACGGCCCTAGAACTCCAGGGGTTTCAGCTGACTGAAATCTATGAAAATTGTTCAACTGGGGAGATAAAAAATAAAAAGGGAACAACAAACCAGCAGAATCTCATTACTGGAACCTTCTCAAAGGGTTGCACAACTTGTTTTAAGTGTATCAGACGAACAATAGCTTTATTTTAGCCCTTCCTGTGCCTACTAATACAGTTCTGTGAACACTGATAATTTGGCTCACACTAATGCTAGCTGTCTTTAAAATCTACACTGACAGTATGAATACTGTTTTCCACTCACCTTGTCACATCAACGCTTAGCACTGTGCCACCCAACTCCATCTCTTACTGGAGCATGCCTCGAAGCCACCGCAGACCATGCACCAGCTCACCACACAAAGTCTGACCAATGGCTTTTCTCTCCCCCAGCTCCACTTCTCTCTTCCCCAGCTCCACTTCTCTCTTCCCCAGAGAAGCAGAAGTGCAGAAGGATTCTAATCATGCATACCAAGAGGGGCAAACTTGTTTGGACAAGGTCATATCTTTCCAAAAAAAAGGAAGCTGGGTTTTGTGCACACAACATTTGACCTTCAGAGTAGAGAACGAAGCCTTGGCAGCAACAGCTCTTTCATACTGTTGCAATCGCTAGATATGACACAGGAGGGTTCAAATTTCTGTGGCAACACAAGTTTTACATTGGGATACGTTGAGAAAGCATGTGCACTAGCAAAATGTTCAACAACGTTCCTCACTTCATCTGTACTAAGCCAGCAAACTCAGCTTTTACCATGACAGCTCAGATGTTTACCATCAACAAAANAAGCAGCAGTGTGACTTGGAACAATTTCAACAAGCTGAAATTTTACTTCAATGAACGGCATTGAGATAGCATCCTGATAGATTCTGTAGTTTTGCACTTGTGGAAATCATCTCATGCAGAGCATAGGGAATGAAAAGATGTGCTGCTTAGCCTCCCACTATACCCAAGAGAGAACATGAAGACACCAGAGCTGTTCTAGACATCACTTTAATATTTTATTCTACTTTCTTCAGAGCTGCAGGGGAGCCTGATAGTAAAAATGAATACTAATTTGAATTAAAAATTAATACTAAAAATGATAGCTAACCAGGCTAAAAGCAACAATCTCTTTCATACCAATAAAAAAAATATATTTTTAAAAAACTTAACTGCTCTTACCTTCATTTGTTGTATCAGATCAATACCACAAAAATATTGTTTGGGGTTTTTTTAGGGATCTCAGAAGAGCCCCCTCATCTTCCACTATCTAGAATAATTGAAAATATTAGCACATGGAATACTTTTCTACTAAAATACATGACAATAGTAAATCATGCTCTTTCTGTAGTACATGACATATGTGTTGACAAAAGACTGCTGATTAGTAATAATCAAATTTATTACAGAAGTGCCCGAGGACAAAGCAAGGACACAGACATACAGAAAGGTG
>VXBO01006584.1:9920-22090 GCA_013400135.1 Rhinoptilus africanus | reverse complement strand
CTCGTGGAACTTTCCCCGGTGTGTGCGGGACGGTGCGAGGGAGCGCGGCCGCGTGTGGGGAGGTGGCCCCCGAGGGCAGGGGGTGGCCAGGGTAGCGACTGCCGTGGCCCGGGCCGAGTCAGGCGTGGGCTGTGCTGCGGGCTGGGCCACGGCAGGGACGGGCACTGTAAAATGGCAGCGGGGCGCGGGCCGCGGGTGCTCTGTACTCGGGCTTCCGAGGGGCTCCCAGAGTCCCGTCAGTGCGGCCAGGACCTGGACTCGAAGGGGTGTCGCTGGGGACACTGCCCGACTGTGGGGGACACTGCTTCCTCATGGCAGGGGTGCAGTGGAGTCGCCTCTCCGGGCCCAGGGGGCGGGGAAGGAGAGAGCTCACTGGCCTGGCTCTGGGCGAGAACAGCCTGTTACCTATAAACTGGTCGAGATCAATATCCTGACGCCAATATTGAAGAACAACGTCAAAGTACAGGGTGTCCTAATTAACATCACCTCCACAGCCGAGTGCCCTGGGGTGTTTTTCAGTGCCCGGCGTGCCCGTGCTAGAACAGCGTACGGCTTGGGCCTGAATAAAGTAAATTAAAATAATCCAATTCTAAGAAAATAATTAGATAAATAGGAAATGGGAGTTGCATGGAAAGGGCGCAGATTTGCCTTACGAGTCTGGAGAAGGTCTTGGGGAGCAGTGGCTAGGGGACTTGCTAACCACTGAGTGTCAGAGCTGGAGGAAAAGGCGTCTGTTACTGTTTTGTTTGTCCTCTGAAGAAAACTCAGGCTAAGAGTAAACGTGGCTACTTGCTGGCTTTGCTGCAGTGGCGCAGGTCTCAGAGGAGCAAGCTGATACAAAGAGCGAAAATGGAAGTCCTTTGCATTGCTCGGAAAATAGTATGAAACCTAGAAAATGCCCAAGATGTCTCTCCTGGTTGTTGGCAGGTTGGATTCCTGCTCACCAGCCTGTGCTGGCAAATCCTCCTGCCTGCACACTGTCCAGCTGGAACTTGCAGAGCAGGGAAAATCAGTGGTAGGATCTCAAGGTCTAGCAAACAAGATAAGCTGTGTAGGGGTTTGGGGTTTTTGTTTTTTTTTTTTTAACTACTGAAATATACTGTAACTACTATAATATACTGAAATCCTGGCTTTGGCACACCTGCTACTGATTTTACTGATACAGTTAAGACTTCTAGGGCCCCAGTGTAGTTAAACCTACTATTCTCTGACTTGATACCTCTTGTCATCTACAAAATAGAGTACTTCTGAGTTATCATTCAAAATCTTTTCCAGGTTGGCCTGTGTTCTGTTCAGCATAAATATCTCACGGAATATTTCACATGCACTATGTTCTCTTTGTAGTACTCAGTGAGTTTTTAGAACAAAGGTTTGCTTTAACAAATGGTTAACTTGAACATGAAACTGGACATTCATTCACAGTATTCTTCAAGCACTTGGCCAGAGAGGTTCACAAGACTGAGTTTGTCAGAACAAAGTAATATTTGTATTTTGGCAGCGGAAGAAGGCCCATGTTTCCTTCAGGGCACCACAAGAGAGTAGATGACTCTCATGGTACCAGAAGCCAGAGAATTTCTAAAACCTCTTACTGCTTGCCTTAGAGGTTTAGATGTTCCATTAATTGATAGACATTTTTATTTTTAGATATGTTTAGTTAATAATAATAAAGCATTTCAGTATGTTCCTCTTGGTGAGATAAAATCCTGCAATAAATCTTTGGGTTACTTCCTTAAAGAAAAAGAAAAGTGATTTTTTTTTTTTTGTCGCTGTTGTTTCTAACAGAACAGACTTCCAAAGCCCACGTGCATCACTGAGTTCTGAATCATTAATAAAATCCTTCATACCTAGATACTAAAGCAATTGCTGCAAAATCTGATTGACCTAAAATCTCTTGGGCAAAGGGGAAAGAGTAGTGAAATAGCAGGTCGGCAACAGAAATGAGAAATCCGTTCGTCTCCTCTGTCTTCTCCCAGTGAGTACCTGTAAGGCTTGTATTTTCTGTTCTGTGTGGAGGGGAGGCCCCGGAGGCTGGGAGGTGGAAGAGAAGATTTCTCACCACTCAAAGAGAGACAATACTGCTGCAGCGTCTGCTGGTTATATGTAAGGACACAGAGGCCATGATGGGATTGGAAGGTAGGCTGTTCATTCAAGGGTTTATGGTAATGCTGTCTGAAGGTTATCGCAGGCTGGTGCTTGCAGCAGGAGTATTTGAGGCCATCATTCTTCTCAGCCAGGCTGGGTTTACAATAATGTGGCTATTTAGCAGATGATTAAAAGTTTGTGGGTTTGTCTCTCTCCCAGTACTGCTAGGAGGTGAGTATTTATTTCATTAGATCCATTGTAAGGACGATGTTTACTGAAATAGGTTCTTGGTTTTAATATCAGATTGCAAGGACGTCCAATAGTTTTCTTGGGCAATCATGCATTGTGCTGAATCATGGTTAAAGGAAATGACTTTCAGTTCTTGCACTAAAGATGGACATAAGTAGGACTAACAATGCCTTTTGCATTGCAGTCATGAGCATCCCAGTGCTTGTGATTTCCTGTTTTTTAGTGTTTTTCATTATATTATTTCACAGCAGATGAGGAACTGTGTGTCAGTCCTTTGTCCTTTCTGTCTGACTTGGGAAATCCATTTACGAGAGGCTTGGCCTAACCTCAGATTCTTTCTAGAGTGTTCTTTGAGGTTGTTCACCAAGCAGTGTCCTAGAAGTCCAGCTTCACTATCATGCCTCTATAAACATATTTCACTCATTCTGGTCTTACCAAGAAGTTATAAATACTTGGGATTCCCAAGAGGCAGCTTTCAGCTCATTACAGCCAATAAAGCCTTAACGTCCAGCAGTAAGTACACTTCTATGTTGTGGTAATACTCTGTGCAGTCTCAGCTGATCGCTGAGGTTGCAGCAATCTCAGGATTGCTGCAATCGGTCTCAAACTGGCTAGGACTGTGAGGAGGGAGAGGCAATAAGCTAGAGCTGTCAGCCCAGAGGACCCAGAGCTGTTTGCCCGTTGAAGTAGTAGTCATCCTAAAGAAGCATCCCTCAGTAGCACAACTTGCCTGTGTCCTTCTGCTTTTCCTGGATATCTGCACTATAATGAAATCACCTGTTGAGCTTTGCTCTGGAGTGATGTTTCCCCACAAGGAGCACCTAGGGGTACACATACTATGTTCTGCAGAGCATGATATGAATTAATATTTTCGAATGAAGTCAGCACTCAGTAAAAGTGTTTCACTCCAGGAAGCCACCTGTGAACAAGTTTGGGAAGATGGTACCCTGCTGGTCGTGGCCTACAGCTTGTCCTGGGTACAGGAAAATAAATTTATTTGGCAGCTCACAAAGGAGTTCATGCTCGGGTTTCATCGCCGGCCGTATGCACCCAACTGTTTTAAGCTGTTTAGAATTGTCACTGTGCAACAGTAGCACAAATCTGAAAAGAGAATACCTAATGTCTCTCAGGAAACTGGTTAGAAATACCAAAGCGGGTTCTGGTTATTTAAATAAGTGAGGGCCTGCTGCCTCTATATCTTTAATGGAATGATGGTGCATCCTACAAAAGAAATTCCATGGTCAGCATATTTTAAGAAATATATTATAATTTGCTTCTAGTCTTAACACTGATTTACTTAAATGCCTTTCTGTGAACGATTCTTCAATTCAGGTAATTGCAGTAGTATTTACTGAACTTCATAGTTTAGCTTCAATATCAAAATAAATATTTAAGTTCTGCCACCTACTGGTTAGACGGGGTTTAGCGGAGGCTTGGTGTCGTTCACTGCCAATAAAAGGGCATTGACTGGGGAGTTCGGGTCCTGATTTTGCTCCTGAGTCGAAATTCACACAGGCCTGCTGTCAGGGAACCGTACAGTCCTCTTGCAGAATAAAAGCACTTGTTTGACGTTATTCATCTGACACAGATGAAAGGGGATGAATGGGGGGAGTAAACTAATGCAGAAATTTGGCAGAAGCAGCAAACCCTGGAACGTAGTGTAAGCTACCTATTTTCACTTCGCAGCTGTTCCAGCCTATGGAACTCACGCACAGTCACTAACCCCACCTGAGAGGCATCCATCCGTTTCCTACTACATGCTCGCCGTCATGCATTTGGTGACTGGTAAATGTACAGCCTTGAGTGTTCACCACAGCACTATCCTTCTGTTCCCTGTACTGACGCATAGTTATTTGTAGTTGCTCTGATGTCCAGAACATGGTTTACCCACTTCCCATGGGGCCAATTCCAGCAAGATCTCTCGCTTCTTACAAGTAAGGTGATGGTGAATTTCTTTTTCGTAGCTCAAAATTCATGAGTTACTCCACTTAAATAGCGGGGAGATTTCTTAGAAGAATAGGAAGGAGAAACAATAACACTGTCTTTGCTTTAATTTACGTGTTTGCTGCAATGTGGGAACAACTTCACCTTCAAAATTCTGGACTTGATAATCACGCGTACATACAGATAAATTCTGTGTTAGGACGAACTGGTATTTAAGAATAGCTTACATGAGCTGCATAATTGTGCAGATTTAGCCAAAGTGATATGCTGTGTTCACAAGTGAATAAAAGCATACAAACCTGAAAAATCCTGTGCCTTTTCCTTTTAATAAACAGTGGTTTTCAAGCATCAGTTACTTCCAAAGTCAGGGAGAAGAGGGAACCTTTGTGGCCTACCTAAATTTGTTGGATGCATTAAATATCACTGCTGTAGTGCTCTGAGTCAACTGGGATGGAAGTTTTAAACCTGTCACTGGTGGAAATTACATAAAAGCAGTTTGATGTAAAGTATGAAGGTATTACATAGAACACAAGGGTGATGCCAGAACAGTGGCAGTCATTTGCAGTCAAATTAAAACAATTTTGAAGTCAATTGTAATAAGATTGTTAAGAAAAATAAACATTGTGTAATGATCCCCTAAATGAAGAATGTGAGAACAAGTCACAAGGAATGCTTTGAGAATAAAAGCAGGTTAAAAAAAGGAAAGTGGGCCAAAAAAAAATGTGTTGAAATTCAAGACAGGAACCGTTAGTAAAATGAATAGGAAACCATTCATAAGTAAATAATACTATTATCATACAAGTATGGGTTAACTTCCAGATAGATTCTGCAAGGGTTAATATGCTAGCCATGGATGATGAAAAAGGCTCAAAGTAATTAATTCAGCAAATCTTGAGCTATTTTTTCCCTGGCTAAAAACTCAATGTTTGGAGTTTGGCTTGATCAGAGCCATGCTGCTGTAGCTGCTCAGCTTTTGGTGGAGCTGTTTCGATTTTCACCAACCAAGGCATACTATCAGATTTCACTGTATAGACAGCACAAACAGCACTTTAGCCTTGCAGTGAGGGACTTAATCTGCAAAATAATCTGCAAAATTTACTGTAAGCCTCTTGGAGGAGTACAGCACCTGGGCTGTCAATCAGGAGGCAAAGTGCTGCCTTTCTCACTGCCTCTGCACACTGGCAGGAGTCAAACAGCACAAGACTTTGCTAAGTGGAAAGGACACTGTTCTTCCTGTGTCCCCGGTTGCTAATTTCTGAAAGGAAAATACATCTGGACATGCCTTACTACTTTAGTGAAGACTCTGCGTTAATGTAAGTCCTCTGGAGTCCCTGTGGAGAGCTGTTCTTAAATGGAGCACTTAAAGTCTTGCTCTAATAAGAAATAAAAGCTACTACATTACTAATGAAAGATACAAGAACAGCAGCAAGGAATATTTCACTTTCCTTAGGTGTCATTCATCTATGTGAGTGTTTAATCCACCTGTTCCACAATTACTAAGAGTAATTTCAGTGCTTACTTAGGCCTTATTCGCAAAATACCATTTTTAGCCTTGGGCAACTCATTCAGTCATAGTAGAAGTTTGTGTCAAACTTTTTCTTAAATAACTGAGAGGAAAGCAGAGCCAGGTTCAGTGCAAAAGCAAAGAGCTAAGGATCGCTATGCTTCTCTGCTTCCTACTTACATAGAGATGGAGGAAGAGGAGGACAAGGAAGCATCTGGAAATGAATCTCGCCAATCTCTCTAAAGTATGAGGAGTGATAGAAAAACTTGTTTTCAACCTGAAATTCATCATTTTCCAGCCTCTCTTTGTCTCCTCTTATTACCTATTTCCATATTCCTGTCAGAAGAACTTCTGATGTAAGTTCTAATAATTTCTTCAGTGTGAAAAAGGGAACATCCTTCTATCACTTTGAAATTAGCTATTTGACACCTGTATCAGAAGCAAACACTGAATCAAGCTGTAAAGAACAGGTGGCACATTATAGAAGGCAATAGAGAATATGCTTCTTGAAATGAGATCTGTATTTTATACTGCCTACACAGGCTTGTTTTGCTCAAAGAGCATTAAAAACGCAGAGAAAGCAGTAGAAATTCCTCTGCTGCACCCTAGCAGAAGGCTATGTTTGTCCATAACGTTTCACTTCATGCCTTTATAATCTTCTTGCCTAATGATCTTTATTAACTGTTCTTAACTACTTTTCAATGATAAGTTGGATATTGCCTATTTTTTCTCTAAAAATATTAGTAATTTGCTTTTTGATTTCTCGATTTTCCTGCAGAAAGTTAACATTCTGAATAACAACATCAGTCACAATTCAAGAATCTTCCATTAAGTTTCTTCCGAGACTTCCTGACCAGACCAAATCACTTATGATACGTCACAGTCAGGCTGGATCTTTCTCTGACGTATTTTTCTGCCTCTAAGGGCAGACAATAATGCATCATGACGGATATACTCTGGCCTCTGGCAAAAGTGAGAGCATGGAGTTAAATTACATCTCACACCAGGCACTGCAATGCTATTTCTGTTTAAAAAGTTGTCCTTTTTGCCCCTTTGCAAGTAGTCCAAATCTTTCCATACAACCAAGCCTTCATTAAGATCTACCCACTGAACGTAGCAGCTGAGGATAACACAGTGAAGAAGTCAGAGTTCGGTCTTCCTTTTTATCCTGTTTCTTGGCGCAACATTTAGATGCCACAAGAGTGGGTAATCTACTACTTCCCAGAGTGCAAATAGTACCTCCATTGTCGATCTGTCTTTCAGCGAACAGACTGCCTCATTCACCACAGACCTTAATCAAAACCTGTGGTTGTGCCAAGAGCAATCTACCCAATGGGGCTTGCTGTGAAATGTTAATTTGAATGCTACTGGACTCTCAATGCCTCATTTCCATCAGGCAAATCCCATTCACCTTGTTTTTTTAATGCAGTATCTTAACTGACCACAACCACTGAAAATCCATTTACTAAACACTGATGAGATACTTCAGTCATGTTCCCTATGCAAGCAGTACCTGAACAAGCAGATTTAATTCTGTGGGGCTTTCAACATATCCCACGGCTAAGCCTCTTTTTAATTTTCCACCTCCTAAAAAGCATTTAGTATTGGCCTGATGCAGCTCTTGTTGTAATTCTGTCTTTTAGGAGATTTTGTAAATGTGTTATTTGTGGGGTGATGGCTCAAAGGGGCTATTTGACGCTAAAGTCCCATCTGGATGGTCTTGTTCTACACTGAAAATGACACTGGCAGTACTTAGTTTAGTCCATTTGCAAAGAAAACTTACCTAGGCTACAGAACCCCGGTTCTGAAGTAAGCATTCATGTGGAAGTGAATGGAGGAGTATCTGTTGTGCATCTGCTGTGCTTTAACACTGCACCCTGTTATTTCACATTCCCTTTCCTCTGGCTACACCCCAGGCAAATGGCAAGCTGTCCTAAAATCCCACCCTGAAGTCTGTTTTCTCAACCTGAACGTAATGCTAACACACTGGAAGGAAGGGTTGAAGGCTGTTTTTTTCTGTGTGAAACTAATTTAGGATTAACTTGTCAAACCTCAGCAACTACTTGATGTGCCTTTGATCTTTGAAACTCTTGTTAATGACTAATTGTGATAATGCATTCAAATATTTGTGGTAAATTGAACCTCCAGTGTGTCAACCATTCGACAGAGCTTGGTGTCATCGGCATACTTGATGAGGGTGCACTCAATCCCAACATCCCATGTCGCCAAGAAAGATGTTAAATAGTAAGGGTCATAGTGCTGACCCCTGAGGAACGCCACTCATCGCTGCTCGCCACTTGGACATCAAGCCATTGACCAAAAGTGAGTGCGACCATCCAGCCAGTTTCTTATGAACAGAGTGATCCACCAGTCAAATCCATGTCTCTCCAATTTAGAGACAAGGATGTTGTGTGGGACAGCATCAAATGCTTTGCATAGTTCCACGTAGATGACATCTGTTGCCCTTCCATTAACCACAAATGCTGTAGCGTATGAGTGCTTTGGAATATAATCATTAAAAAAAGGTTAGGAAAAAAACAAGAGGACTTAATTTTCAAGAGAAACACGTTACTCATGTGTGGGTTAAACCTCTCTGTAGACACTCTTTATTTAGATTAAAGTAACTAAGCATACAGAGCAACCTAACAGTTACTGGTGTTAGTAGGGCCCGACTCCCAACAAATCCCAAGCGTCTGCAATGGCACTGTCTGGGGATTGAAGTATTTCTGAGGTTGAGTCTAACTTACAGGTATACTTAAGCTGAACTGATTCTGTCATCGGCTGAGCAGTGCTCATGGAAGCGGAAGAGGCTGACACGAAGCCTGGGAGTCCACCACAGCCAGAGGTATTTCCAGGAGAACCACAGAATCATAGAATCGGTGAGGTTGGAAGGGACCTTTAAGATCATCAAGTCCAACCATTAACCTGCCCTGACAAAAACCCCTTCTAAACCATGTCCCTAAGCACCTCATCTACCCTTTTCTTAAACACCTCCAGGGATGGGGAATCCACCCCCTCCCTGGGCAGCCTATTCCAATGTTTAATAACCCTTTCAGTGTAAAAATGTTTCCTGATAGCCAATCTAAACCTGCCCTGACATCTTGGGCCAATGCAGTGTTTTGTAAGGAAATCCCTGGATGAAAGACAACAGCTCTTTGTTGATGGCCTCTGAGGGAAAACCAGGCTGGACTCCAGTGCTGAGACTTTCATGACACCAGTGGTCTGTATTGCAAACTGCAGGGTTCATGGCTTTTCTGCCCCATAACCATCCTTGCACCGAATGACACCTGCGGGTGGGTCCCGGGGTTGGGGCTGTGCAGATGAGCTCTCATCTTCTCTCCCAGTGGTTGTTTCTGGGCCTGTCACAGCTTTGGTGGTGGAGGTGCTGGTGCCTGTCCCCACGCTGCGATGCGCAGGTGAAGGCTCCCTGTTAACTTGGTTGTGGACCATGTTTTGATGTTGGGGGCTCATTTCCTCAGGTCTGGGAATTTAAGGACATCAGCCTCTGCAGGAGTAGGTGCCATTGCCATGTTGTTCTCCCTGCCTGACCCTCTGGGATGTCACACCTTTTCCTGAGCCATTGGCTGCCCTGCACACCTTGAAAGTTTCTATTTTACATCCATGACCACCTGCTGGTTATGTCACAGAGCACACAAGCACGTGTTTAATTGTTTTACTTGTGGCGTTGTTACCTGAAATAAGAGCTCTCGAAACCAAAAGCAGTTTAGAGAGGAGATATTGCTTTATTCGACGTCGGGTGCTAGGGGGAAACCCCACAAATCTAGCACACCTTACTGGGGTATTCACCTGTTATTTATACACAAAATATGCTCATAATTCCACCTACCTCATACATAACTCCACCTAGGCTTACATATTCATTAGGATGACCACATAGTCTTTTTGCACATGCCTATCAAATTTTGCTGCATCGGAAAAATACTTCTGCACAACGTGAGCTTCTCGGTGCTCGTTTGGGTAAGGAGACCCTTCCTCACGTTATCCTTTTAAAGTATTGAGTCATCTCAGGACAGTC
Organism: Rhinoptilus africanus; assembly: GCA_013400135.1. Lineage (NCBI taxonomy): Eukaryota > Metazoa > Chordata > Aves > Charadriiformes > Glareolidae > Rhinoptilus > Rhinoptilus africanus. The sequence continues at coordinate 12,275 of VXBO01006584.1, read as the reverse complement.
AAAGTTTACTGTAAGTTTGCCAGCTTCTTGAGGATGATAAGGAAGTTCCTTGAAGTAGCCACAGCTCTGTCCTAATTGGTGTAGGAGTACATACTTGACGCATTAAAGAACCTTGGAGTGATTAACTAATTCTTGTTTTCCCATCCTTGGTGATTAACTACTTCTGGCTGTCTCCTCATTATCACTATCTGTAACATCAGCTCAGTGACTACTTTCTCACACAGTAGGAAAGTCAGTAATTAGCTATTTTCTCACACAGTAGGAAGGTTAGTAGGAAACAAACATTTTAGTCAGCATACAGTTATAAACAAAGCAGAGGCCTGTCTTTGGTAACAGCATGGGCTGGAAAATTCACACTCTCCCCAAAATCTTGAACTGAGTTACACATTGTGACATTTCATTTGAATTACGAGGTGATACAGCAGGTCAGCAGCCCTGCTGGAAGAAAGAAAGGAACTGTTTTAACACCAAAGTTGGATCTAACTTTGAGGTTGCCCCTTCTCTGAGCTCCAGAGACTCCTCCTATCCTGCATTATTCAATTAAATAAACAACTACGAAATCAGTTCTTGCAGCACTCCCATGAAACCTTTCCATGAAATCAGCCCTGGACTGCACTGAGCAAAGCCCGTTTTAGTTACAGACTTAGTCTGTTACAGAGTAGAAGAAAAAAACGTAACGGTAATCAGGGGCAGCAAAGAGGGACTTTGCACTTAACAGACCAGTGCTTTGTTGTTCAGAGACAGAGATGGACTTCTGCTCCTGCTTGTGTTTTCCTCGTTATGGAGCACAGCAGCTCCAAGTCAGTGGTTTCCTGGTTGGGGGGTGTTTGCTCCTGCTCAGCTGGACCAGAGGAGAGCAGTGATCACACTAGGGAAGGGGAATGGCCTTTACACAGCACTAGCATGGCAGGGGACATCAAGGGGGCACAGAAATACTGCTGGAGACTGTGCGGGACAGCGGGACGTAAGCACATCCCTTATCACTAGCCTAAATGCTGCCCCAGAAGGAGGACAGGGTGGCCTTCCAGGTGTGGGGTTTTAGGGAGCTCATGGTGCCTCTCCGCAGGGCTGGGATGACACCAGCCTCACCCAAGGGAGATCCAGGTATGGCTGAGGTGCAGGTCTGCTGGTGCAGAAGCTATGGGAGAAGGCCAGCACACCACGTAGCATGAGGGAGGATGAGCAGGAGAGCAACGGGATCCTTCCAAGGAGACATTTGCACAGAGGCAAGAGCTGGAGCCCTGTGCAGCTGTGACAGGTGGCATCCGCTCTGAGTCAGTGAGCAGTCCTTTGGTTCAGGCGTCACTGACAGGCAGCCTTGATTCTGCAAACCGCAGAAATTGTGCGAGACCATTCTCAGGAATCAACGAGTCCAGGCCACGTCCTCTCAGGAGCCAACAGTACTAGCCTGAGCTGGGACTGGGCAAAAGTAAAACTGCTATGGCTGCACTCCTGGGCATACACCAAAGAGAGGTTTGACTATGAGTCCACCACTTTATGCTAGAGATATTTGTAGCTTTCCCCAAGCCCACTGAGCTTTCCTGTAGAGCAGCAGGCTGCACGGCAGTGACCTCCCTTNCCTTCTTGTAGTGAGGGGCCCAAAACTGAACACAATTCACCTCTCAAGGTTACTCTTCGAGGCTGAGAGCGCCCTTACCCAGCATCAGGTATCTATAACAAGGGAAGTGACATTTTATATTAGGTGTAAAAGTATATTGTATGCTAGTGACATTTATATATCCAGCTAGAGCTTAATTATTAGAAGTGTGGTAAGTAGTAGACTGTTTGACTACCGCCTAATCACCATTTAAATCTTCATTGAAATCATCATTTAAATCATTGCCAAATCATCATCAAACCATTGTTTAATTACCATTCAATTATTGCTTAATCACCATTTTATTACTATTTAATTGTCATTCAGACATTGATTAATTATTATTTGTTCATCATTTATTCATCAATAAAACTTTTCTGGTTAACCCCCGAAAAAAAGGTCTTTTAATGATTCACCTGTGACGGCTGTGCAAGAGGTGGGACAGCTAAAGGCTGTGCTTGACTTTCTAGTAGGTTAGGACTCACAAGGTGGAAAAGTTGGGAGCTGGTGGCTCCTGGCAGCAGGAGAATGGCTCCTTCTGCTCATGCACTCTGGTCCAACACCCTGAGAACAGGTGAGCAGGAACAAGCTCAATCAGGAGAGGCATCTGAGCCTGAAACACACGTCCCTTCATGAGGACAGGGTGAGTGATGGTGGCTGGAGCCTCCACTTTTGCTGACCAGGCTTACTGTCTCAGGAGGTTTGCTGCTTGATAGAGCCTTAGATCTGGGATGCTTTTGTCCAGCCCTGGGACCATC
>VXBO01006583.1:21780-43406 GCA_013400135.1 Rhinoptilus africanus | reverse complement strand
ATAGCAAAAGCAAGCCACTGTCCTCTAACAAGAAAGGATTTGCATGTTTTCCGGGCATTAGCAGCTAAGACAAACCCCATGACAGGCTGGCGCTTACCAACCTAAACACCCTTGAAGATGACTGGCACACATAATCACTTTTTTAAAAGGCCCCCACGCTCCCAAAGCATTTATACATTTTTAAAACATTGACCTCAATTCTTCATCTTCAATATACATAACTACAGACATGTTTCTAGGGACTAATTTTAAACGTGAAGCAGAGCTCGCCAAACAGAGAAGGAGCTGAGCTACAGCATTTAATACTTCTGTTTCACTTTCCACCAGCTTCCAGCAAACTGCCTGCGTGAAATTCATATCCTGTTTAATATCTTCAAATCCCTAAGCAGTCCGAGGCCTGATCTCTGCTTCTGGTTCTTGTGTTTTTGGGAGCAGAAGGGAAATTAAGAATTTCACGTGCGCAGTTCCCGCCGGCAGCTTGGATCAAAGGCGCTAGCTGGGGAGCCGGTGCTCTGCTCTGCGGATGCGCATGCGGAGGGAGCCGCTTCTCCTGAAGGATGCCGCGTAACGCCTGCCAGGTTTGACACAGGGAAGAGAATTCACGAGGGGAAATTAAATCACATCTAAACACCTTTAAGTTTCCTGTCCCCACAAGTTTATAATTTAGTCAGTGTTTCAGACCACAGCTGAGTGAAGGGATCGTACGATCGTACTGCAGCTCCCCCAAGTCCACAAGAATTTGCACTGCTACCCTGGGGCTACAGAGCAAAGGGTATCTGTATCAGCTGAAAGCTGTACCACATCTATTAATATCCAGAATTCATGATGCTTTTAAGAGCCATCCACTAACTACAGCACAGAAATATGGTGCCTCCCCTAACCCAAAAGTCAGCCAATACATGGTGATATCTATGGCCGTCGTGTACTTATGGGGAATAAAGCAGGACAAGAGTCAACTTGCTCTTTGCTGTTCTCAGCATTTTTTCAAAGATAACAAGCAAAGTGGCCACATTTTCACAATCAGTAGTCAACTCCAGTGTGCAAATTCTCTTACCCAGCTCTACATTACCCTGGGTTTTGAAAAAAAAAAGCTTTTAAAGGACAGGAAAACGTGCACGTAATTGGCTTATAAGGTCTCTGTGGGGTTAGAAAGAAGACGGGAAAACCCAAGAAAGTCATGCATTACTTTTCATGCCCTGCTTTTTCAGCTGTGCAACATTTCTTTTGGAAAACAGACACTTAGAAGTCAACCCTGGGGGATTTCCCCCCTCCCCTTACAGCAATAACAATTTCCTGTGAACTAGTGTTTTGAAACTCTCAACAGGTTTAGAGGTTCACTTTTGTACAGATAAGCATCCAAGAGTTCAAGTGCGTATCAAGACTCCTTTGATCTACACACCAGAATAGAAATCCTAGGAGAAAAAAACTCTCTTGCAAGATTTCCTGTATTCCTAAATTTTTGCCAAGGTGGAAATAGCTTATTCTCTTTTCACAGCAGTTTAGTGGTTTTAATGCCAGCTTAGCTGCAAACAAGAGAGACAAACAGTTTAAAGGAAGCAATACAACGAAGCGATCAGCTTGCACACACACTAGTATGCTGTGAAGTCTCTTGGGAAGACTGAGACTTGCAAGAGTTTCTCAGAGTTAAAAACAGCCATCAGCTCATTAAAAATTTGAGGCGGTGGGCATTGAGCAATGTGGGCGCTGTTTGCATTGGACTGCTCTATCTTAGAGAAAAACTGGCAAAAAATAGAGTTTAGCCTCCCAAGCCGAATTCAGCCCAGACAGACAACTGTGACCTCACAGAAGCCCACATCTGCAAGGTGAGCAGGAGTGATAACTAATTATTTAACATCAAGCCCAGAGTACCCCCAGGTCCTTCAACTCTGGATGCTAACCTGGTGCCTGCTGCATTTCACTGCCACAATGAGTTAAGCCAAGATTTTGTGCGTCAATCTCCTCTCCTACACCTTGCAGAAAAGGACTGAAGAGATCACTCTGAAGCACAAGCTCTGCTGCCATGCTCTTATCACCTCCTCCCAATGCGTGCTAACTTAAGGAAGAGCTCTCAGTGAAGAGCAACAGTGCAAAAGGACCCACTGATTCTCTAGTGAGACACCACAGTAACCAACCATCTAACGAACAGGGAAACTAACGAAAGGGGAAAGCAGGGACTCAAATACCGAGCCATGTTTTATTAACACCACCCATGGTCTCCAAAGGCCAGAAGCATGCTTTGAGTTGTGGGAGTGTCTGCAATACTGCACCGATACTTCCGCAGAGGTTTTTTTTTTTAACAATGGAAAAGCTGCAAGCCATTTCAAAGCACAGAGGAATTCCATATTGCAAGTCCTGTTCTCCGGGAAGGGAGAGAGAAGGCAATCCAATTATCTCCCCAGACAGGAGGATGAGCTTTGTATGAGCAATCAGCGTATCTGCATGGCTGAGTGTACCAGGCACCAGCCAAACTTGGGCTCTGCTTCATTTACATGCTGGGCATACCCCACGTAGCTCAAACAACAGAAGCTATCAGCATGAGGGACAGGAGGGCAGGCAGGGGACTCAGGCCCCACTTTTGCCTTTCATTTGCACACAGAAGACTCAATAATCATCAGGTGTGTCTTGAATGAGGAAACCCAAACCTGAGACTGACTGAAAACAACTCTCTTAGGCTAAGTGCTGTCTTGGAGAATGACAACAGACCAGAAATGGCTAATACCAGGCATATAAAAAACATTTTTTATCATTTTCTACTTTTCTATTACTCTGATTATATTCTCACTATAGGTTAATACATGGGAAATAGAAGTCTCAGCTGGTGGGTGTTTCTGAGTGCCCTCTAGCAAAGGGCACACCAGGGTGAGACAGCCTGGGGGACATTGTTCCCTCACAAAGACTGCCATCAGCTACCCAAACCTCCTATGCTTATTAAGAAAGTATTTATCTCCACCACTTTTCTATACTGGAAGTGCAATACCCTTCTTTCAGGTTTTCCAGGACTACAGTTTAATCAGGAAGGTATTTATAGGAAGGATGCTTAGACGTCTCTGAAATAAATGACTTTTTAACCTTACAGTGTAGTACCAACCAAAGAAGTTCACTCTTGGTTTAAAACAACAATAGAACTGCACAGTTCAAGGGAACACTGCGCCATAAGGAAAAAAAAAAAAAAAAGGTACGTTCTTAGCATTTATGTCCTACAGGCCAAAACGCTCGCTGTGGTGTTTCTCGTCGAGCAAACCATTTCACTTTAACGCACCAACCACAACTTGAGCCCCACACAAACACTTACAGGAGTCGCTCAGCCCCCGGAGGCAGCAACAAGAACTCCGTCCTGCCGCCCCAACGGCGCCACGCCGACTGCCGGCGCACACCCCCGCCCCGCCCTTTTATAGGCACCGCTCACGTGGGCCTACGCGTCACAGACATGCATTGTGATTGGCCCGGGCGGCCGGGACCCCTTTAAAGGAGAAGCGAGGACGTGACCAGCTCCTCAGGCGCTAATGGCCGCCTGCCTCCAGAGGTGGGCCCTAGGGGTCCCTTGCTCCCTAAGAGCTTGTGGGGCGGGCGGCACCAAGCACCCAAATGAGCCTTTTAGAGGCCTCCTGGAAAAGTCTGAAGGCTTTTTGTTTAGTTTTATTTAGACAAAGTCATTTCATAGGGGATGTATAAACACTTCCTTCAGAAGGCCAGTGATTTAATAAACCCTCTCCTTGTTTTGAAGTGCGCTTTTTCACTCCACTGAGAAGGCTGGTGTTCACTTCATCTTTAACGAACTCTGGTTCAGGTTGACAGGAGTAAAAAAAACACTAAATCACCTTATTTTCTCTTTGTATCGGTGTGTCTGAGGAGGCTCAGTAGCATTGATGCTCGGGGAGAGTGCCGTCTCCCTAAATTTCGAGCTTTTATTTCCAACCTTATTCACAGAGGAAAGCTCTTGCTGTCCCAGGCTCCCTTAGGCTTGAAGCACTTCAGCAAGGCTAGAAATATTTTGCCAAGGCAGAAGGTTTAATTAGAAAGGAGCAGAAAGCTCCAGCAGTAACCTCCCGGAGCCCGCAAAACCAGGACGGACCTTCTCCCACCTGACAACTACAACTGACGAGACAACATCAGCAAAAAAAACCACTTCTGCAACCATATTTAACACCTTGGAACTGAAAGTCCGGGTCCAGTCGTTAAATAATGCTGTTTGGGATCGAGATCTGGAGGCGAAGTGCAAAAATCCATTCCTTGGGAGAACATCTGACGAGGCTCAACCCAGAAAGGTGGGGAGAAGAGCCGGGATGGCTGCTCACAAAAATGCACCCGTGGGAATCATTTTAATAAGCTTTAAACTTCAAAAAGGAAAATGGTTTTTTGCAGGTCCAGTGATTTCTGAATTCCTGCTCGGTTTTTGTAAGTTTGCAAGAAAAATTGTGGAAACACTTTAGGTTTACAGGTGAAAATACTGAAAACTGCAAAGAAGCCGCTAGGGGAATAAATATGCCCACGTGGTTCATTTATTTAAATATTGTTTTTATAACTGAAAGATAGTAGGAAATTTTGGGTGAGTGTAATAAGTTGAGAAGGAGGTTCAGTGCTTGCGCTTTCATCGGTGGTATTTGTTCTGCATCTATTTATAAAAAGCTTGCAAGGTTACAGCAGTCAAGAGGTGCAGATCCCTTTTATTACCCTGGAAATTGGTATTTGACATACCGGTATAATATTTCAGTTATGAAGGCTATTGCCTTATTAGCGTAAGAAGAAAAAAAACCAAAATGATGTGAAATTCCTGCCTCTTTATGGCCTTTATGCCTAATGTTTGCAGGGTTTTGTTAATCCTGTTGGAGCAATTTAAAAAATGTAAACTGAATCTGAATGTAGCGTTTACCTGGCGCCTCTTTATGGGTGTTTTAGATCTGGTGTGTATTTCATTCTGAGTCATGACTAATTGCGAAGATGTTACGCCAGCACATCCAGTCTGTGTGTACGGTGAGGAGGAAAACTCAATATTCCTGGTCACTCCGTGGCTGCTTCTTGCAGAAGCTGAGAAGAGCTTATTAACTGTGCATGATGATAAATAACAAAAATCAAACAAATGCCTGTGGACATAACACTTATTAGCAGAGAAAAGCCTGTGGGGAAATGCAGAAATGGAAATTTGCTGCGCAAATGTAATATATTTACCCACTGCTGTCTGATATCCGTCTCCAGGACTATCCGTAGAGACATATCCCAGGAGCAGCATCCACCTCGCACCGACACACGCCTCCCAGAAATGTGAAGGGGAAAACCATGGAAGGCCTAAAGCTTACCAGCATTGGGCAAACGGGGTATTCTTTCTCCCTCAGTAAGAGAGATGTGTTTTCAACGCTTCTTCCACCTGCAGCTCTTCTTGCACAGACTGCAATTTGCAATCCAGGAAAGCAGCAAAATGTTTAAGGCAATACAAAGAAATGTCACCTTCCTAACAAATCACCCAAAAGAATCCCAGCAACAAGTGGAGAACTGATCTATTGTTTTCTTGCTTCTAAGCCTCACTGGCATTCATTTAGTTGAAAATTCCAGGGGAAGCTGGATTTGATTTTCATTAGGAGTTATCGGCACTCCCCACACAGTTTTTCCTAACTACTGAGCTGTTGTTTATATCAGAAGTGAAGTAACTCCAGGGCTCCTTACCGCTGCCAGCATAATGGGAATATCTGATCTGACACTTCACCAATACTCACATTTCTCTGTGTACAACGCGAAAAAACTTTGCTTTGCAGTTTTATTCTCCGGGATACCCAAGACCACTGTAAGACCGTCTATTGTGGTTAGAGCGCCTTACTGTTTTTAACTTTAATTCAGTACAGCTGAAGCAGCTCTGGACCAGACCCAGAACCTCATCTAATGCACTTTTAGAGGTATTGACTTATTAAACTGCGTATTCTTGTATTTTAAGTAGGACTTCTACTGGTATTAAATGGTATGTTTGGAATGGAAAAGTTCTATGCTTGACAAAAACCACTTCTCTGTTACAGGTTGACTTTTCCTGTCTCAGCAAGTACGTGGTGAGGGCAGATGACCGCGGTGGCGGCACTGGCTTGTCCTACTCAGAGCGGGGATACCCAAATCTCCATTTTCTCCATCTGTAGTTTCATTGATCAAATGGTAGATCAGCACCAAGTATAAAGTCCAAAGAAAAAACAGCCCTTTCGTCTCAAATAGCTTTCACACATCTCCTCCAAACAGTGTTACCAAATCCCTCCTTCTATCCCTAAAACCTCCATGCTAAAAGCATCAATGGAAATATTTCAGGTCTTGTGGAGCAAGAGGGGTGACACGGGGAGCAGCCTCCTTCAAAGCCCCCGGTCCTCACCCTGCTCTGGGCTTTCAGGAGTGTAACCCTGCCGGGGGGGCACTGCTGCAGGGGGAGGCGGCAGAGCTGTGTGAAAATCCTTTGAAGTCTCTTGGATTTGGAGCCTGTCAGACAGAAGTACTGCTGGAAAAAAACAGAAGTCTAATAAACCATTTGAAAAGTTGGCTTTAATAGGTTAAATAGATGCCAGCCTTGCCTAAAAATGCAAATGAAACATGTCTCCAGATTTCACAGAGAGCGGCTTCGGCTCTATTTAAAGAGTTAGATGTCAAGTCAACTTTCTTTATTAGCAACCGCTATGCGTCTGCTCCCCAAACGTGGCTGGAGCACGGCTGATAGTGCAGAAACAATGGGAGAACAAAACACCAGTATTTATAAATCGAAAAATGTGCTTGGCCCGCAATGAAGGCATCGCTGTGTTAAATATCGCTCCGTAGCTGGATTTTACAATCCAGTGGGGTCACACTGTCTGGAATACTACAAAAACATATTTAATCTTCTGGGAGCTGACGAACATGGAATATAAAGTGCCTCTGTAGATTTTCAATTCGAAAATAACCAGAGTTGGAACCTTTTAAATTGCTCTGGCCGCAGCATCCACTGTTTGAATCTTTCTAAGAGAAAAGCTGATCCGTAGCTCTCACACAAAAGAAAGGATTTGGTCTTGCGTAAAACCATCTCGGGCCAAATCTCGTCTTGCCTGTGGTGATGCAGTCTCAGGAAAATCGACACCGACCCATCAGGTGGTAAAAGCACTCGACTATGCCCCCAGACTTCGCACATTTAAAAGAAAAAGAGGAATTGCTCAAGAGATCCCAGGCATGTTATTAGGAAGCTCTGAAGCCTCACAGAAAAGTTTGGCAAACGCTCCTTTGCAAGCTGAAAGGAACATCTTGGAGAATAAAATGCAAAGTGTTCCTCATCGTGCGCATCGTATCACATCAAGCATTCAAACCGAAAAGGGAATCTCCGCTTCTAAAAGCAAAGCAAACGGCTGACACCAGCTACGTTTCTAACAAAAGGCTGCAATTCGATGGAAAATAAACTCTGTGTACGCAGTCCTTGCTATGACACTCCAAACTCGAGACCTCCCACGCCCTGCCGTACGGATCGGACGTGCCTGAACAAGCCTTACCAGCAGGACAGACCCCAGGCAACAGGATACTGTCACGCCTCCAGCTCTCAGACCTGTTCACAGGTCCAGATCGGACAGACCAGCCCACCCTCTCACCACAGTCTGCCTGGCTGAATTTCATCTCATGAAATCTCATCAACGACCCCCAAATGCTTTCTTGTAAGAGACAGATAAAAAGGAAAGCAATATATATACCATCTCCGATGGGTCATGCTCCTGATAAATACAACCATATGGTAAACGCAACCGCAATGAGCATCACAGCTAATAAACGGCGTACTAATTAAAGCTAGTCTTACAGAAACACTGAGTAATCACAACCAGTCCTCCCACCTCCAGAGGAAGCAGTAAGACACCAGCAGGTTCTCATCCACAGAAATGGAGAACTTGGACAGAAAACTCAACCGTGACTGTGGCCAACAAGAGAATAGGAGTCTCAAGAAGCCCTCACTAGTTAGGGGAAAGCTTCAGGTAACCAAATAGCCAAATTTATATCCAAAAAGAGGTGGGAAAGAGCAGACAAACTTCCTGTTGCCAGAGCTGCCAAACGGAAAACTATTTGCAGACTGACAGGTCTGGCATCGGGAAGGAACTGGTCCCAGACAGATCCGCATTGCAAGTTGAAGGCGTCACCCACGTTCACACCCCCATCAGCTCAGAACAAATGGCTGCAAGCAGCCAGGAACATTAGAGACTACAAATCCCTTACTGAAATTCCAGTGCTGGTTGTAAGAAAAGGATATTTTTTTTTAATTCAAAAAACAAAAGTGTCTTTTCTTCATTCAGAAGGCAGAAAGTATCTGGATAAAACCACAAAAATACCAAGACAGTCTTCTTACCTAGCCCAAACTCTGCCAAAAAGGTATTCCTTGTGTTGAATCAAACATCGTATTTTAAATATGAATTTTTTTAGCTGGTTTAAAAACAAAATTTGAACTTAATCTCTACGGGCAACTAACCTCTGTCATCTAAAAACATAAGAAATTGACCTATTATACCTCCAGAAAAGCAGTTAATTGCTTAAAATATGTTGACTGCTGTTCAGGAACAGCTTGAATTTTTTCCATCTGCAGTGAAAACCATCTGTTCTGCATGGTAGATTTCATGACTTTTCAGGTCCATTTCTAAATTGAAATGGATGTTTTAATGATGAAAAATGGAGAGAAGTGATGAATACTTCATTAAGGCACATTATTTCCCTGTCAAACTTCTATTCTCCTGACTGTAAGCAAAAATAATGTCTGAGCAGAGTTAACGTCTTGGGTTACCAGGACTGCAGATGCCTCTTGGTATCTGATTGAACAAATAAGCTATTTCATAACCTGCAAACAAAAATGACTCGATAAATTGGATTGTCTTTTCTTTCTACTGAAAAACAGGGTTTTCAAACTCTTTAACTACATGTAATGCAAAAGACACTAAAGATATGTCAATTCTACCTGTTTACTTTCAATACAGCATTCTTGGGACCAGAAAGGCATATCAATAGGTACACAGTATAGACTTCCATCAGCGGTTCCTTTTGCAAACTGTATTTAATTATTTCAATAAGATGAGAGGATATAATTTCCTACCAAAGCAAGCACATGATGAGGAGCCAGCAAACTGTAGAAAACAATCATATCTATCACACAAATAAACATGCACTGTTTTTCTATAACATTTCTCAGCATATTTGCCAATTACCGCATATTTTTGGACTGAAGCAAGTGTTTGCTCAAGCATAGAGCAATGATAACATAAATATCCAAACAGGGCTTTCTCTTGTGCTTAGGCAATTTATTAAGCCAACAAGACATTTCAGTATGGCATGAAATTGAAAAAAAAAATAAGCTAGAAGATAGTGACTGTATTAGAATTCAGAATAAATTACCAAAAGCCTTCAAAACCGTCAAGTATCAGAAAAAAAACACGCAAGTCCCAAGGTACTCTGTTATCCCACTGGAGTGGGTTAACCATGCTCCACTTCCACCAGGATCTGGTCAAGACTTTCCAAATTAACATCCGACTTTCAACATGTCACTTTCTGAAAACCCCCAGGAGGAGACTTCTTAAATCATCCGGTATTCAAAGGATCACTGCAGCACCTTTGACAATCAGTTCCCTTTTCAGACATCTAAAAGATCAGTAGACATTTATGAAAACCTGAGCCTGTCTTACATAGCTTTAAGTTTCTTAGTAAAATCGTTGTTTATTACAGATTCCCAGTGAAATAAAAGCCAAATCCAGCACGTGAGCGGGCTGTCTCAAAGCTAACCTCTGAACACAACATGCTGAAACAGCTGTCCTTTAGCTGAAGACTTCCAGGCGATGGGTGAAGTCGACAACCTCCTACCTGAATGATATCAATTCCCCCTCTCCCTAGGCTTCCATAGAAATACGGTTATAACTGCTTAAATCTTTCTCTTGCTGTCAAAAAACCTTGAAGTTATGGGGACATTTAGGAAAATGAAAGCAAATTCGTATCAGGCATCCGAACGTGAGATGCAAAACTCTTCTGTTGAACCCTCTTTCCCCCGGGTTTAGGGGAACAGCAATTTAAGCTCCTTAGTAGCTCAAGAAGCATCATAAAACTGCCCTTGGTCTTCTCCTTAAAATGTGTGCTACAAAGGCCGTGGCCACACCATCACCATCGGTGTAAACACGTGGTCGCGCTTTCTGCATTGCCGGTTATGAAGAGGAGCTGCCGGTGGTGCCGCGGGAGGATAACGTAACACTGCCCAGCTCATCCACAGCCCAAAATTCGGTATCGTTTGCAAATGAGGTAATTGTTTAGCTGACAACATAAGCAGAGCTACATAAAGGTGTAACGGCGCTTTGGTTATTTAACCAAATGAGGGGAAATACTGGAATATACGACAATACTCAATTGAAAATCATGTACTTTAATTACATTGCAGTACTAAATATGATACTTGATTTAATCTAGCAAATTTCAGCTTGTCGACAGGAACAGAGTGATTAGGCAGAAGGAATCTTCCTGGATTTCTCCATATTCATCTGAACAGGGTATCAGGAAGAAAATGACAGTAGAGACTTTGCGCGATCAATACATAATGAAATAGCTTCAAAGTAATAATGTTTTGCTTGCTCAGTGCCTGTTTCTTTTCGTCATAATTGATTTTGCAGTGAAGTTTTAAGATTGCATTAGCGGCCTCAAAATCATTGCTATGAAAAAAGCTAGTTTATGCCTCTTGTATCTTCTCCCAGCAAGTTAATCCCAGGTGGAAGCCTTTCCACTGATGGTGCTGCTTAGGTGCTGAATTGGGATTTTAATTAGTCAGTACATTTTTGTTCTCTGCTTGTTTCTACAGCACAAGACACGGGGACTTTACAGAGAAGCAGATTCTCTCTATTCCTACCCTTAGCTCAAGTTTGAGAAAACCCGACGATGGCATCTCTACCTCTGGTGAACAAAAAAAACCCAGAGAGCACATTTGTTTCATACACCCATAAAAGGGAGGTTGTGAGTGGATTAAATACAAAAATACTGAAAATCCCTTCATTGCATTCAAAAATATTAGGGCACGTCTCTAGGCCACTGCCAAAGGCAACGAACAATACGCGATCTGATTTCTGCGAGTTGAGCTGACTGGCGCCTTTGAAACCAGTTTTGGCACCAATATAAAACACATTCCTGTTGGTTCAAGGAACTAGAAGCAACAACGTAAATTTAGCTTTTGAACCAGATATAAAAGTACCTTGGGTAAAAACATCTGTCTGTCATTAATTTTCCTCCGCAGCAGCAAACCAAAGGGTAGTCCTCCAGGTGACCCCAGGATGTATATATTATTCACAGTATAGCTGTCACTTCATAGAGTAACCGCTGTGTTTAACTTGGATCCAGACCTTAAAATTTTCTAACATACTTTAAAAGTATGATTTGGAGCCAAATGGTATACAAGGATTTTCAGTTTGGGTTTATTTTCCTTTTGGTAAGTATATTCCATATATAGTCCTCCTTCTAAATTGAGAAGTCTTGCATATGTAATATAAGAAGGAAGGCAAGATTTAGAAATACATGGCCTACCAAATAGCTTTAAGAACTAAGCACAAAAGAATTTGACAAGATAAATGGGAAGGCACAAGTACAATAAATTCTGCCCTTTCTTCCAGAAAAAAAAAAAAGGTGAAATCAAGAATAAAATACTGTCTACAAAACAGGTAGCAAAGGCTTTATTTTTTTAAGCCAAGAACTTTGCAAGTAGACGTTTTTATTCAACCTATTCTATCACTTTAAATAGTTGCATACTTAAAGACTTCCAGTGCATCAGGTTTTAAAATGCCCTTTCATAGAGATGTTTTCGAAAATTCTTCTCTATTCACACTGCAGACAAACTGTTCTGCTCCTGGACAGGTGAGAAAAAAACTCTGTATAAAGTCAGAGGAGAGAAGGATACCTGAGACACCCAGCTTGAAATCCTGTTTTAACAACACTATTATTAAACTAAAAACAAGAGAAACGAGGTATTTAAATTCTAGCAGTCAGATCAGTAATATTTCCTATGAGACCGCACGGTGAAGGGACAGCCTAAGGTAACCAACTCCATTTACAGGTTGTAAAATGAGCCTGATATCTGCAAGGTGAAATTACAGGTGCTTCCAGAAATCACTGGCTCAAACTCATTTGCTCCCTTAACAGAAGATTCTCTTTAATTCATAATTATACTAAATTTGGGTGCAAGCTTTTGGTGTGGATCTTTTCCATTGCTGTCACTTCTGGAATATGCAGACATGCCTTTATTATCAGTGAAAAGGCCACCGTGATTTTTCTCTCTCCTAGGAATAACAAGTAATAAAAGACTATAGCGAACGGAAGGAGATGAGAGGGGAGAAGCAATGCCCGCTCTCAGTCAGCTCCCACTGGAGAACAGTCACCAAAAAAGTGAGAATGAACTGTTGCTTCCCAATTGCGGCGTCAAAGACACACTTTTCAAATATACATGGAGAAAAGCAACATCAGAAGTGCTCTAAATTGGTTACAATTTGTAACCCAGCTCTACCCCCATTCCTTTTCTGTGTAAGCAAGAAACCTGAAAAGTTCAGTTCCAGTTTATGTTTCTGCTAACGATACCTTTCTAGAAAGGAGAGGTTTGATTTTCTTTGTGTGATTTCTGTTCTTTTCTGTGTTTCCCTTGGCCGGTGGCAATGCTATGCAACTTTGTTCTCATTTTTTCTTTCTCTAAAATTGCATTTCTGTCATTTCCTAGACTGGAGTCCTGGTGACTGATTAGTCTCAGGATGAAGCTTTTTGGCTACAAAACAAGGGGAAGAAAAGGGATCTTTTCTATTAGCAATTATGTTCTAACTGCATCTCTCTGAGAAGTTTTTTCCTAACAAATTTTTTTAAAAAAATATTTTGGGCAGTGTTCATCAAAGCAATTTATTAAAGTAATTATTTTTAAATCCTAGTCTCCGAGGTTTGCACAAAAGCACACATTTTTCTGTGAAATTAATGCTCACAGGAAGCTCAACAAGAAACATTAATAAATGCATTTCTCCGAGACCGACACAAAATTAGCATCAAATTTCATAACCTTTGGGTAAATAGGGACATGCCATCCACAAAACTCTACTTGTTTCTCCAGAGGCACTGGATGTATCTGTTCAGGTTTTTGAGTCTCTGTAGACTTCCAGAGTGCGACGATTTTAGTGCAAACCACAGCAGGCCAGGCATGCTTTCCAAAAATACCAAACTGAGATTACATAAAACCAGTGGAAAGACTGAAAAAGAAGAAAGGTTTTGATCGAACAATTTATGGCATTTCTGACTGTGAATGCAAATGAAAAAATATCAGTGACCTTAAAAATGAGCTGAAGGAAGGGGTCCTTGGAGGCACGGAGTCAGTAGAGGCGGTTTTTTTCACCGAGGGTGAGATAGTGCTTGGACTGGAGCTTTTTAATACATTGTGCTCAGTAAATCCAGTTCAGGGACAAAGCTCCTGTAAAATATTTGATTTCTGGCATGAAAACTACTATGTCGAATTAGTAAATCATTCTGCAGGAAGTTAAGATTTCGAGTCTTCAGAACACTCATTTTCTGGAGATTTGTATTCGCTTACTAATCACCTTCATAGACGTTAAGTTAAAAAACAAAGGAGGTTGTTCTGGAGGGTGCTTTATTTTTCTTTCTTATGTAATAGACATGTTTTGTTTTGGTTGGTTTTTTTTTCCCATAGGAAACAGCTGATATTAACAGTACCCAAACTTTGGAAGAAATGTCAACAGATGAGAGACATGGAAAAAACTTCCACCCTGTTAACCATCATTTTTTCCTGTATCACATAACACATTCCCAAGAAACCTTGAAATACAATACATCCATATTTACTTTTCATAGTGTTATCCAGTATCTACAGTGTTCCCCAGTGTGGTGCCTTACCAGTGATGGGTACCAAGCTGTATCCCAGTCCTGGCCTGGATCGCTGTACCTGGCTTGTAAAGGAGACCTTACCTAGAGTATTTTGGGCAGGAAGCAGAAAATGCAGACCTTCCTCTGCCAGGTGTTCCCCAAGACAGCAGTCCAGGGTTTTTGCCTATCCCCCAAAATTGTTCACTTCTCCAGAACTCTCCTCCTTTTCGCACAAGGTGATGCTTGAAAAGGGCTTGCTCTTCTCAAGGATGAATATCTTCTTCTCTTGGGAACAGCTTTGCAAAGTATCCTGCCGATTCTATAAAAATAGTGGGTTTGGAAGCCAGACGTTTCCCTGCCCCTCTCAGACCAAGATAGCCTGGAACTTGATTACAAACACGTCAGTCTGCGCAGGAGGAACACCAACCATGTTCTGAATCTGAGCTGACATTAACAGGAAAATGGAGAGGGTTGGTTGGTGGGTATCTTGGGAAAAGCCTCTTAGAGCGTCTCCCAGGATAATTTAGTAAAAACAAATTTCTCTGCAAGACCATTTCTGATCCTAAGAGCTACCCAAATAAGACAGCTCTCTCATAGTCCCCTTCACTCTAAGGAGAACGAGAAAATAACACAGAATAGTTTTTTAAGCTTTGGAGAATTAAAAGCTAAAAAGAAGCTATAAACATGGGTTTCTAGATGGACCATATACACAAAAAAAATTATGAAGTCTCACTTGAAGGATTTTTAGAGTCACCCTGTCCACAGGGCACCGATACCAGATGCACTACAGAAATGACCACCGCCAGGGTGTCAGCAACATGTTCAGGGACTTCCACTGGTGCCTGCTCCAACTTCTCTTTGGTTGGCTTGGAGCAGCCATGTCATGGAAGACCCCTAGGATGGAGAGCCCCCAGCCTGTGCAGTCATCAGGGCTTTGGTTGTGCCTGGAGCGAGAGCCTGGAGCAAGAGCAGGGGCGGGAAGTGCATTTCAGCAGCTTACCTTGCTTCTCCTTGCCTAACTCTCATTTTGCTTTCAACCAATGAGTGCATTTATGGTCACCGGCTCAGTGCTAGGGATGGAGGAATAAAGGAGAAGATATTTTTCTTTTTCCCTTGTCCAGAACGGAGGTGTTAGAAGTTGTCGCTTTTTCTCAGGCTATCCCAGTAGTTCTGCACAACAGACATCTCATAGCCAGCAGAGCGGGGAAAAAAATCCATCATGCTTTATTGTCTATCTAAAGCTTAATTCAGTCTAAACTCACCAGCTACTCTGAATCACTCTTAGTTCTGTCAAGTGACATTTTAAAAAAGAAAACTCAGAACAGGAATTGCGTACGCAGAATCTAAAAATTACAGAAAGGAAAACCTCTACATTACTGTGGATTTTCTTCCGTGAGCTGAGCTCAGCAGGCGCTTTATCATCACCCCAAACCGCTGTTTATTTCCTCTCCTATGTCCTGCGGTACAGCGGCATTCACACCCAGGAGAGGGATGGCTCAAAGATACCCCTGGATTGTCTCTACCCTTTCCCCAGCACTAATAAACACCATTATGAAAGAAGAAACCATTCATCACATCCAGCGCCCCTCCCACACTCATCCCGCAGCGTTTCTGACAGCGAGGTGGGACATGGACTCATGGCTCATACGCAGTTAATTTTCTCTCTTAAACCAGGAGACTTCTCCCAATAGTTTCTCTGCTGTGTTTTCTGTGAATATGCAACTCTGACGACTTAGGGAAGCATGCACTGGGTTTTGCTTGTGAAACAGTTTAAAGACTCATCCAAACTGTTTGGGTTTTTTTTTTTTTAAATAATGTAAACCCTGTTGGTTTTACCGGACACAGCTTTCCTTTCACGCGTCTGGCTGCTACATACACCTCTCCTTGGAAATTGTCCCTGTGCTTTTGAGGCTTCAGTCGCTGCCCTATTTCTGTATCAATTCGGATGCCAAGTAAACAGTATTCAATCAAAATTACTAGTCAGGGTTTGGCAGCTGGCACAGCAGTTCACAAAAGCACGTAGGAGTGTAACTAGATGACAGCTACGCAGTTGCTTTCCAGCACAGAAGCAGCAAAAATAATATGCATGCAGTGGGTAACGGCGTCGGGCAGGCTTTCAGTGCCAGCTACGAACCTCTGCCAGTTAAGGCAAACAATCATTTAATTTTCTTACAGAGAGGGAGATGATTGACTTTTCATTCAAAGCAGCCCTGAGAAGGTCAGCAGAAAAAAAGAAATATTAAAATATAATGTAAATACCCAAGCGGAGATGGGCTTCAACGTGCCCAAAGGCCCAGATTCACAAGCACAAGCAGGGGCTAAGCACATTAACATCACCAAAAATCTAAATCAAGTGCCCTTGTCCGGGCACTGCAGAGGAGCTTCGTGGAAACGATAATAAAGTCCATCGCAAATGCTTGGATGCAGACGATGCCTGAGCTGTACAACTGCCCGAGAAGCCCTGTTCCCAAATTAACAGTTTATTTCTCTACTTAATGTTTTAAAACTGAATTCCTTCCGTGAAAGGACCCTGTGACCCCGCTGTTAAGCACACAGGAAGATGAAGCTCCAACAGCTTCCCCTCAGCTACCTTCCCAGTTTCTAACGGCAAGGGATTTGGGAGAAATTTTCCTGAAATCACGGTCATATAAAATTTACACACAAGCTCAGGCAATGTCAGCAATGACCAGAATGACCTCAAGGCTCAGAGAGGAATCAAGACTAGAGGGAGGCCTGTTGTTCTGCAATAATTTAGTAGCAGATGGTGACTTTTGTTTAGACCTTCTGCAGAAAAACAGCCTTGAAACAGGCACTTTACCAGTTTAATTAACACGATATTGAGAGGAATATTAAATGTCTAAAGCAGGGACAATTCCCAGGGCCTCACACAATCTTCAAGAAATCAAAACTCTAGTTCTGAAATTTCTTTGGTGCCTTTTTTGGGATGTGAATTTCAAACTTCTGATTGAGGCTTCATCCTCTATGTTTTCCAGTTTTATTATGCAGTGAAACTAGATCAGCTCAGCTTCTCGATTAAGATCTTTGCTTGTAAAATGCCGAATGTTTTACAGCGGAGGCTGACACCACTCAGTATTTCACCTGCATTTTGTTTGCCTATAGGTAAAACAAATACCCAGAAGCTCATCCCTTCGTAAACCAACTACAGCAGCCTCATTTAACGCGTTGGCATACTCTGAGCTTGCAACCAGACTGTGGCCTTGGGATTTCAAAAGCTTAAAATACAAGTAAGGACAGAAGTAAACCAGGCCAAGATTTAAGAAGCCAAGAAAAGAAGCAAGCGAATATTAAGCGCGTAGCGGTGGGTCAGAAGTCAATAGCATCACATTCATAAGGAGACGGAGGTGAATTTGTGGCCGACTAGTCAAGATAACCCAGGCCTGCCTACAAGTCAGAGAAAATACGGCTGTGTGTTTTGGACCGGGTTGTAAACACTGTTCTCCTTGAATAGTTTTGACTATTAGAAATATACAACAGCCTCTCCTTGCCTAAAGAAAGCACGTACATCGGCTGTTCTTCTGCGTAAGGATCAGAACAATGTGTTTACACTCGGGTGACGTTTCACACACTGTGTCTCCATTACCCTCCCACTTACTGCTTTGACAAAGACAGCATCAAGCCTGGATTGATGCATGCTAACAGGAATAACAATGCTCTCGTTCAGCTAGTAAATGGAGACAGACCAAGAGGAGTCCAATTACAGGCAGAAAAAAATACATTTCTAACCTGTGCATTTCAAGGTAAATTTGAATAACTCCTTTCTGTGGGCTGAGACAGAGCTGAGATTTCTTCAAAGCTTTTCTATACGGCTAAAAAAAGTACACATGCTGTTGACTTCTATCAGCACATATGGTATGCCAGAAAGCACATGAAATAATCATATGAACAAACAACTACTGGTACATAAATGAAGGCGAAATCAATTCTCCCTCCACTCACTATTGAATGAAAACCATCCAGTCACAGGGAAAAAATTGGACCTAAAAACTGGAAAATAATTTGAAGAACTGAATTCGCTTGTTTGACTCAAATGATGCATTTCTTTAACTGAAATGTTTTTGATTTCAATGATACTCACATTCTCTTCCCATAGCCTCTTTTACACGGACATCGTATTTGGTTCAAAGACTTTCAGACTCAGGGCGACGCATTTTCTGGAAGACTTAGCGCACCGGCAGCGCCATTAAATTGTTCAGCGTGGCGTTTATTTAAAACTGCATGTTTTAAAAGGGCACCTAGATCTGCACTGTGTACCCGTGCAAACGCCGCCGCAGCACCACGGGGTTATTCGTATTCGCGGTACTCCCTCACCAATTCTGTAGGTCCTCCGCTTTTTAAATATATTACCTCGCTTTTATTTATTCTGCAGTGCTATAAATAAAACCACTCAAGTTAAATCTCCCCGATCATATATTCAAAGAGGAAATCTACAACTGAAGGAATTAGTTACTCTTAAGTGTTTTCAGCTACCAAAATGTGTGCGTAAAACATCTCAGTGAAACTTCAACTGTATCAGATCCATAACAAAAAAATACTGATTCCTGTCGAAAGCTGCCAACCCTCATTAATCAGGTCCTGATGAATGAAACCCTTTTCATTGCCGTGAACACATATCCGCTATGAAACGGTAGAAATGGTTCAGGTTAATCTTTTTGACAAAGTAGTCGATTCAGTGAAATAATTTTCTCCATATCGCCTGGATCCTCAACTAGTATAAATTCGAGAGGCTCGGCTGGAGCCAATGAAGTTATGCTGATTTATATCAGCTGTGGCCCCAGCCAAAAATTTCTCTCTCTTTCAGTGAAAACGCATTAGTCAAAATCCTCAGGGAACCTTGGGACATATTTTCACATGTTAAGCCGATGATCTGCTTGGAGAGGCTTCCAAATTTATTTTAGAAGACAGGCTGAAAAATGCATGCTCATGTTATCCTTTAAAATGGTGCTGTGAGGGGCTAAACTGACCTTTGCTTAAGTGTGTTTTGAGAACGAGAGTCACTTGGGAAATACTTAATGTCTTGGAATGAACATATTTAGCTGGAAATGAGACCTAAACAAGAACAACCTATAAAAAACCTGCTTGTGTGTTTTAGCGTACTGTACTTACAGTATCTTTTCTCTAGAAAAAGAGGACATCAGGCATAAAAATGAGCATTTTGGTCTTCAAGTTTTCTTTGACCCTCTTACAACCGAGCGTGTAAAGTGCAGCATCCCACCACTGGAGCTCGTCACTTTTAATGAGCACTGCTGTCCGCCTTGATAGGAAACCCTACTCCTTATTTCAATGAGCTCCAAAAGTCATTTTTAACATCACTTAGTGCTAAAACCGTTCACCGTACACAGGAAAACACACACGCGTTGATTTTGACTTAAGCTTTTGCCACCGTTTTCAAAATACTTCACGATAACGATTTAAGGTTTGGGTTTTTTTTTTTCTTAACCAGCAGTTTATCACTGAAAGCACAACGATTAGCAACACACAACGTAAAAAGTTCTATTGGCAGCCCTTGAAACAAGGCTGGGACAAGCGGAAGCAGGGACAAGCGGAAGCAGAGGCACTGCGAATATAGCGCTCGCAGAGGAGTAGGCTCATAGCAAAAGTGAGGGCCAGAGCAGAGGCCGTATATTTTACCAGCTTTCAGTTTTAAAGGTGTTTTTTAAAGCTGTCAAAAAAACCTGATCTTCTGCTTTTCAGAATTGTAACTTGCAGAATTCTTCTCGAAAGGGATCGCTTGAAAAAGACAATTCAAATTACAGACTTCTTTTCAATGCAAGTAGAAAGCAAAGCGTAAGGAAAGGCATACCCTCAGCGATGCTGAGCGTGCAGGGGCAGGATCAGGCCAGGGCCTGCTGCTGGCTGAAGGTCACTCTGCGCAGGCTTAGCTTTTAAATATCAGAAAAACCAACAGGGATCAACAGCGGCAGTGATGAGTCGAAGGTGACACATACTAGTGAGACAGAGGATTTCAGTGGGTGGAAGGGGAGGTCTGTCTCCCTCCTCCACGGCGTTAACAAATATTTATACAAACCGGAACAGATTTAGGACAGCTGAGCCAGACCATCCAAACAAGAGGCAAAGACGGGCTCAGTCCTGGATGACCCTGAGTTTGGTATTTAATGTATCCTCTGGGGATTCAGCCGCAGCTAAGTCAGGTCAATAAAAATGAAGTCAAACTCCCAAAGTCTAGTAATAACTCAGTAATTGAAACAATTAGAAAGATGAGGTTAATAATGGGGCTAAAACTCGAAGCAGGGTGCCTGTGCCGAGCCCAAACCAGACAACATTACCACTTCCACTTCAAATGAACGGAGAAAGGCGCTGCAACGAATCATGCGTGGGACGTGAGACGAATTATTTGTACCTACTCCCAAACTTGCCCTCGCTGATGCACAGACACATGCCATATGTTTAGTGAGGTCCAGCACTTACCCTGGAGCCACTACCATGCACGTGCAACACCCTTACGGGATGAAAATCAAAACACTTTGAAGTGTACCCTCTACAGATAACTCGGCCAACCAAGCCTGTCACACCTTGTCTTGGAAGCAGTAAGAGATCTGGCCACTGGGCCTCTGCCTCTTGTATATCCCCACATCCCTCGAGGAGTGCAGACCTCCAGGCGACTTGCACTCACCGATTTGTTGGTGGCTGCTACTTTGCAGACCTTGAGGTGACCAAACCTTACTTTGTGGATGGAGGAAGAGCAAAAACTTCTACTGCTTTTGAGACTATTAAACGTCTCCTAGCCTGTCTCGAGCACTTTGTGTAACCCCTCAGCTCACCGCAAACAGGCAGGTTCTCCGAGCCAAGCAGTAATCAAGGCTAAAATTTATCGTAACAGCACTAGGCACTTATTGAATGAACCAGCCAGGTTGGTCACTGCAAATCCCTCCATCCGGGGCCTGGAGGGAGAGGGAGGGAACAGATATACTCTGTCCTTTTAACCTTTGCTTTCTTAACCTCTGTGCTCACAGCCCGAGCATCTTTTGTCCAGAGGTGTCACATCCACACACCCCCCCACCCCCGGTTTGGGGACGGTACAGCATGGTGACACAGTAAAGCGGATTCTGCGACTGCAAAATACGCTGCCGGGAAAGAGGTCCCTGGGCTTAATTTGGAAAAGATGATCAACTCTCAAAAATCAGTGTTATTCTCGCAGTGCAATTTAGAGCAAATAAAACCCTTTGATGGTTTCTTCATTAATATTAGCAACAACCCTCTCCCCTTTTTTGTAACATAAAATCCATCTTTACTTTCATGATCATTATGAGCAGACATAGACTCATTAAATGCCCTTTGTAATCAGTCTTAGGCTAACACAGGGTGCAAACATACGCAGCCACAAAAAGAAGCCACTGTCATGCAAGAAAGACATAAGCATAAAGCCTGTGGCGGGATCCATTTTTCCCCAAAAAGTAACATCTTAGCAGCCTTGTATTATCTTACAACTAGAGATTGGTTTACTCCAGAAGATGACACTCAGAAACACGCATTCTGTGGATCTCCCACTACGCAGCAGTGCGGGGGGGGGGAATGAAAATTTGAATATTTATTCCTAGAAGTGCTGCACAAACCAAAAGTAAATAATTCCACTGACTACAAAGGGGATGTGTTATTCTGACAGCACAACGCGATGCTCCTCACAAAGAAGGAGCGGGGGGGGGGGAAAGGCAGTGTACAGTGCTGACTCCTCTTCCTCCATGGCTGCCTTGCTCCCGGGATAGAAAGCACACAGGATTTCCAGGCCCTGCACTCAAAGCTTTGCTTACACACCAAAAAAA
>VXBO01006583.1:6462-21757 GCA_013400135.1 Rhinoptilus africanus | reverse complement strand
AAAAGATTACCAGACCTCCAAGGCAGAAAAAAACGTAAAGGAAATTCCAAAGTAAAACATCACTTGCAAACCTCATAATTCTTGCGCAATTTAATACTCAGAGGTAAGTAGAAACGAAATAAAATTAAAACCTCCATTTGGTGCAATCCAGCCACAATCATAAGCTTAACTGCCACAATTATTGGGTGTATTTCAAATTCCTCTAACGGTTCTTCAAGCAGTAAGTAGATCACAACCTGTGATTTTTTTAATAGAAGAGCTGACTCATTTTTCCCATTATTATTATACCTGTTAGCAATTTATTATTCAGATTATTAGGAAGGTAATAAAGAACCGTGCTGCAAAAATCACGCCCGGGCTGTGGAGCTGAGCTGCGAGGTGCAGAAGGAGCAGCCTGCTTCTCCCCAGGTCCTCCCCCTCATCTTCCTCCTATAAACTGAGAGCTGGATTACAAATCTGCAACAGCACAGACCCTTTTCCTGCCTTGTCACTGCCAGATCAAGCCCGTAATAAATATCTCTTGCCTCTTCAAACAAGTTTCGAGGCACTGGGAAATATCCGTTTGGCAGGAGCTTGGGCTGCTCAGTCCGTGAGGAATTGCAGAGTGGCAGCCCAAGTTCGGAATTGCTTCCCTAAAGACATCTCACCATCGCTGCCCTCTCCTCTGCGGGTAGCAATAATCTCCCCTGCGCACTCTTTTCTCATGTTTTCTTTGCCCCCTCCAACCCAGCCCTGCCTGTTCGTTTTTCTGCAGTCCGCATCAAACCCTTCCATAACTTTTGAAGAAAATGGCTCTATAAAGATTTGTTTTTTGATTATTTTTTCCTTTTTTTTTTTACCTGCAATTTGAGACTTCCTAACTATGCAGGCTTCACTTGGATGTTGCCTTGGCCAAGGCAAGACCCCAGCACTCCCAGGTTACCTCTGAATAAAGAACAGGCATGAGTAACAGTCCGGATCACTAAAAAAAAAAATAAAATTCATGACAGAGTGTGAAAAAACACTATTTCAGCTGCTACCCTTGGTGCCATGGGACTGATGGTAAATTTTGGGTTTGATCTGTGCTCTTCTCCCATCTCAAGTGCCTTCTGCAAAAGAGCTGCTAACAGAAAAGGGCTTTCCTATCAGAGAAATTGAGAGAGGCCAAGGCGAGGAAAACGTAAAGGGTAAACGGACAGATCACAAAGATAGAGGGGAAAAAAAATAGGAAGTTCAGAGAAAACTTAAAGGCAAAAAGCAAATAATTCCAGAAGTACTGATGGCTGCAAGTCCTTAGATGTGGTTGCATCAAGGGGCTCTTCTGTCAGCTAAGGCAACCTGGTACTTGCAACCCAAGGGCTGTGTCATCTTTTTTCAGAGCTCACTGTTCGCATCCCAAGAGTTTTCATAACCATATATATATTATAACCTCTATGTATATATAAAAAATGTAAGTATATAATCTATATAACCCCTGTTTAATGGTATTTTCTTCCTCTTCTCCCTAGTTTTGCTTCTGAAAAGGATGGGGCTGAAGTAGGTTTAGATTAGACTTTAGGATGAAGGGGACATTAGGATTTCAGGGCAGGGTTAGATGAGCCATGAGGAAGAAGTTCTTTACCCTGAGGGGGGTGAGACACTGGCCCAGGTTGCCCAGAGAGGAGGTGGAGGCCCCATCCCTGGAGACATCCAAGGCCAGGCTGGATGAGGCTCTGAGCGACCTGATCTGGTTGAAGATGTCCCTGCTCCCTGCAGGGGGTTGGACTGGATGGGCTTTAGAGGGCCCTTCACACCCAACACATTCTGTGATTCTACGGTTCTGTGAAGTCACATTTGACTCTCTCTTGTGCTTTGGATGCCTCTCCATATCAGGGTTGCCAGCACTTTCCAGATGGCAACACCACCGTTGCAAGAGTAATGATTCCTTATTTCTACATTACTTCTACACGTAATGTAGTATTAGAATGAATAAAGCCATCCTACTTGTAAATCTGAAGTGGTTATTTGAATAAAGAAGCAGAACCAGACCGTAGGTGGTTGGTAGACCTTTCACAAGGACATCGAATACCAGGCACCTCCCTACTCCATCTGCACATCCCGCATGTGCCGACGGATTTTGCAGGTTGGTGCCTGTGTATCGCAGCCAACTATACTCACTCACATGCAATTTACTTTGCTGAGCAGTCAGAAGGCATGGCACAAGACATCCTGAGGAGGAACGGATCACTCCAGTCAAAATTTAGTGCAAAGAAATCTTTTCTGAAGACTTGTTTCAATGAGGTGACAAGAAGAGGAGCAACTTGATGACCTCGGGCACTGTCAGATACACCCCTGGGTGAGCAAGAGAAGAAAACAACTTCTCCTTTGGTGCTTGGAAATGAAGAACTTTTTGTGCTTAATATAAAGCAGCAAATAAATTCAGGAAGTGCTCCTGCAAGGAGGATGCTGAAAAATTTGATTTCAAGATTATTCAATAACACTTTTCTTCCCCGTTGTTCTGATGAATGAGAATTTGAGTTAATTTGCTGGAGTTAATTATTTATTGTTATGAAACATTACGGCTCCCGGATGGTCACTGTTATTGTAATAATTGCCAGGGAACCTGTAGCATCTTGCAGGGGCCTCTTCTGTTTATTCAATTGAAGACCAAAATAGAGTATCTGCCAATTCCCGAAAAAGTTCATTCTCTTCATATTATCGCTGCAGCCGTACCTCTTCCCACTACTGACTGCTCTCCTTCTTCCAATAAAAGGCATCAAGTGCAGATTGATTTCAATGAGAGAGAATTAAGCAGCTCCTCTCATGCAGATTACCGTGAAAATGAACTCTCGGCAAGAAAACCCTGGTGTAACCAATATCGCTCAAGTAGTTCAAGTACTGCCGAGCTGATTGTCGTTCCCTCCTCCACCAGCAACGACCATCATCCCCAAGGACAGAGCGTGCCGCACACGCTAATAAATAAAGCTAAAGTAAGTGTAATTTTGTGCCTCAGTATCCCACCCCAAATCTAACAGCCGTTGAGCTCGTCGCCTCCATCCGCCTCTGACAAAGCACCGAAAGCCTGTTGGCAGATCTGGGGCTTGGGATGCTGGCGGTGTTTTGCCAACAGGCTCTTCTGTGGTGAAAAACGAGAGGGAAGAGGAATTCAGCAAAACACTCGAGGTCTGTGAACCCTTTGCCGCTGCTCCCTGGCCCAACAAAAACATAAACTGCAGGAGATCAGGGGTTTTGCCCTTGAAGAGACCAAACTCACTCTTTCTGTGCCAAGAAGGAACAGGGTCTCGTACCGTTGACCCCAGTAAGACAACTGCTCCGCTTCGGCTTCGCTGAGACTGCGGACACGTGCAGCTGCTGCATTTCAGGAAAAGCGTGAGTCATTTAGCTGCCCTTAAAACAGCCAGCAAGACCGTATCATGATGAGAAAACAGGTTTTCACAAACTCATAATCCTAACGCAACCCTTGCCCTGTTGCTTCTTGACCCCAGGATCAAGCTTGGAACAGCAGGAAGTAAAAATCGAGGTTGAGGTAAGCATTTCTTTTGTTTTATAAAACATTTTGTTGCTTTAAACCGAACATGTAAATCTGATTATCAGCTGCTTCAGCAGAAAAAGAGCAATTAGATTTGGAAAAGTGTAGCCAGCAGTGAATATGCATACAAAGTAACTCTGGAGTGTAAACAAAGCTGGTTTAAACCATTCCACTTTATTCTTTTTCATTAGTTTGCAGAGATTATATTCAACTATTTGCTTTTTAATCACATTTGAAAACATTAATTTCGTATAAACAGTCCTGATTTCAAGTGCAAACACTGCTTAATTAGAACTAGTGGGGAAATGATTTTAGGTCCTGTGGAAAATGAGCCTGCTTTCATTCCAGGCAGAAAACTGTTCACAGCGCAAAGGGCATTCATTTTATTCCTGGGGACAATAAAAATCCCAAAGGTGAAAACTGAAAATGCAGCTGCCATTTGAGGTGGATCAAATTCTCAAGGAGAGGTAAATGGAGCGGTCAAAAAGCTGGGAAATGGTTGTTTTTAAGTGACGTGCTCCCCTGGAGCAATAACCCTGTGCCTCTGCCCAGGCTGGGAAGCCGCCCTGTGGGAAGGGTCCCGGGGGGATGCTGGTGCCCAGCAAAAGGAGCCAGCAGCACACGCTATGGATAAATACAAGGCGAAGAGAATCTGTTCCATCTATACTGCACGCAAGCACACCTTTCAGAAAGTCCAGAGCCTCTAAAAAGCTAATCCTTTGGGGAAATAAACATTTACTGATATGAAACCAATTTTAGAGGAAAAAAAATAGCAACAACAAATAACAATGGGAAAACCAGAACCTGAGGATACACAGTCTCTCTCCGTTCATTGCCGCGCTTTCTTCTGGTCAACAGAAATGAAGAAAAAGACAAAAGAGCAGAAGCGGTATTATCTCCAGTGCCACTCTCTCGGAAGCTGTTGCTGTTCGATATTCACAATCATGCTCCCCTGTTAAATTAGCAGGGGCTGCCGTGAATTACTAAACATCGCCTCAGCAGAGCAAAGGGGTGGGAGAAGGCGCAGCCTCTCAAAAGCTTAACTTCAAAGAATAAGAGTGTAACAGGTACATCAATAACCTCAGTTTCTGCAAAAGATGGACTTCTGCAGGAGGTTATTTGATCAACGCACACGTTTACTTAAGGAAGTCAGATGGCAAGTTATTTTGAATGAAGGAAAACGATACAAGAAGTAATGGGAGCATTTAGGGAGACATATCAATAAAGCTAACTCACCAAACAGCCTCTCTGGTCATTCGAGAGCGCATTACCATCACTTAACCAGCCCGAATAACTGACTATTGTGCTCAATTTCCACTGATGCATTGAACTTGCTTTCCTGTAAATTCCCAGCACTACACAGCTGGCAAAGCCTGGGCACAAACGCAATACATACGGACGGCAGCAGAAAGACTCTTTTTTTTCGCTGTGGCTTTCTCACCCGCTATCCAGTCGTCTCGTTTTCTCTAATGAAACAAACACATCTCCTACAGTTTACTCAAATACCTACTTTGTGCATTCAGCTAGTGAATGAAGCTCTAAGGACCGGAGCAGACTGTAGCATATGCTTATACTCGACACTACCAAAATCTTCCCTTTGCTTTCTTCCTCCAAGTTTGACAGCATCGTTATTGAATGAAAAACAAACAAACAAACAAACAAAAAGGTTGGGTCATTCAAGCCTCCTAAAACATCCTAGAGAAACAAAAGCTGTTTGACTCAGACCTTTATGCAACACAACACGCCGGTTTCAGCACAACAGACAAATATGCAGACAGAAGAATGATCTTTGCCCCAAAATTCATAATCTATCTTATGTACTCTCAGCTGTCCCAGTATTGGCCATTACCTTCTGCCTTACACTGCCATTGCGGGACTCTCGAGTTATTTGAAGAGCACAAATAAAGATGCACCAACACGGCTAACCTTTCTTCTGAAAGTTTTCAGAACTGCAGTACTCGTAAGGGTAAAAAACAAAGCCAGCAAATTTTTCATCTTTTATTCATTCGGCTCAAACTAACTGCAAAAGAATTGTCAAATTGAAAATTAAAATTTGGACAGTCCCAGGAAAGCAATTCAAATGCAAATACCAGCAGGTTGGTGCAAAGACAATGAAATTCAACACATGGACCCTGAATTACAACAAAAAATTCATTAAATGAGGTGTCAGAACAGACAAATAACTGAGCAACCTGGCTCAAAACATGATGTCAGAAATTTCAGTAGATCCACTTTATAAAATAATCAGGAGCTAAATACTTAATCTAAAACTTCAGACAGCTGGCGTGATGGTGAAGCATAAGACTTGGGCAAGACTTGGGGTTTATCTGAGTTAGAAAACTGTTTCTGTGCCCCTATACGGAGATTTTTCGTGCACCTCTACGCAAACCCTCTCTCGCTGGGAACACTTCAGACATTTAGCAAGGCAAGCTATCATTTTCCTCAAACAAAATAAGTCTGAATTGGTGAGATTTACATCAGCATAATGCCTCTGCATTGCAGGAGTTCTCCATCTGGCTGGTTTTCTGCTCTCCCCTGCTTCGGGGTTATCAGTACCATTGCTGAGCCTCCTTTGGGAATGAAGATGCAATTTTGGACTAGCGGCTCCGTCTCTCTTCACAATGCCTCGTTCATCCTCCCCAAGCCTGATGAGGTCATTGTCTTGAGTGCTCCGAGAAGTGAAGAACATACCAATTTCCAGCCATGACTGCCGCACTTGCATGCTAACATCAGCCGGTGGTTGGCTGGTTTAGGGGCTCTGCGTTAGCTTGCAGCTGAAAGAGCCACCAGGGATGGAAGGATGGAAGGACAGATAGCTCCTCATACGCCTCATCCTCCGAGTTTGGAAACTTTAAGTTTGGAAACTTTGAGGTTTCATAAATATAGCATGAAATGTAAGATGACTTAACACAGGAGGTGTTATGCACAGTAGTGTGAAGATGATCCAAAATCCACACTTGTCCTTCAGTTGATCAAAACCACTTGGCACAAGCATGCCAGAATGATTTCAGGTGAGAAAGTAACACCTGTCTCCATCAAGACTTCTAATAACGCAGAGAAGTAGGAGGGAGGTTAACATTTAACTTGGCACAATCAAAAAGGTAACAGAGCTCCTCGCTTCACTCTTGCACAAAGACCTGAATTTCATTCCTGGCGAAGCAAATGTTTTCAGCTGATCAATCTTGCTGATGAACTCAGTTCATCCTCTGTCCCTACAACCAAAAGCAATCTCCAGGATGATGTGCAGCCCTTTGCCATCACTAACCCCCAGACCTGCAGACAGCTCACCACCCTCCCTCCTTGCAGGAAAAAAATTACATATTTCAGTTAATATGCAAGTCAGAAGCCTGTGTTTTCTGAAAAACTGGAAATGGGCATCTTCCAGAAAACCAAAAACATAATAAACAGCCTAATAATGCCTGCATCCTCTACCTCCATCACACATAAGCAAAGCGCAGATTTTCTGATAGATTATATTCAGTCTACAAATCCACTTCAAAACACGAACCCATAAACCTATGATTACAGCTTGCCACAAGTTCTGGGGCTCTGTTTTTGTATGTTGTGTTGTGGGTTTTTTGAAAGGGCACAAACAGAGAAAATCCTGAATGTCTTCTGAAAGAATGAAATTGCTGCCAACTCAAATCTGCATCAGCTATTAAACACCTCTACAAATTACCTTGATGCCTGAAGAAAACAGATCATCCCAATGCTAGCCAGAAATTTTAGAGAACATGGGATGAATCACAGCAGTGACGTTGCTGTTGTGGTTGAAAAGACACGGTCATTATTAGGTGACGTTATCAGACGTCCCAGAACAATCACCCTCCGATACATATTTTTTTGATAGCTGCTTTTGAGAGCTTCTCAAGTGTAAGGCTGGTGTGTAGTGTGATTTATTTTTAGCTGAGAAAGCAACATTCTTACCTCATCAGCTACTTTATCTCCCCATTAAGTAGCAAACTCCTCTTAAATCTTGTTTTCTTTTGCTTTAAAGTACCCTCCAAAAAGTAAACAAAGGTACTTAAAAGGTCAGAGACAGGTTTTCTTTCTTACACATGAAAGATGGAGGCATTTTTAAGCCTACTAATATTTTGGCAGACTCCTGTGCTGCCTTCAAATAGCTGCAAGAAAAGAAAATGCCTTTCTGCACCAGGTTTTTTTCTCCCTCTAAATGAATTGGTTGTTTCCTGACCCAAAGAAAAATATGAAGCGGGCAATGACCGTCAGAAACAAAAGTGTTTTCAGACAAAAAAAAAAAGGGACTCACGAGGACAAATGTAAGTCACCTGATGGGATGAAGGAAGCCTGGATGGGAAATAAACAGGGTGCTAAGTGATCTCACCAGTTCCTGAAACAGCAATTATGGTATATACTAGTATATCCAAAAAGTGAAGCAGATGTTGTCATCTGCTTGTTTGCTATAGAAAACTGGGATCTGAGTATCTCCTCTGGGCTTACTCTGCTGTTGAGACCCAGCAGGTGGAAACCCATGCTCCAAAGGTGGGAGTTAAACGGGAAGGAAGGAAGGATGAAGGAGAAACGCATTAAACAAGGAAGATGCTTTGGTTTCCTTGCACACAAGCACATCCACTGTCCTTGACATGAGAGGAGAGGAGCATGCTGATCATAGCCACCTTTTAGCCAAACTTCCAGGTTACAGATGCACAGGAGGGGCCCTTGAGGTGCCCTTAGCAGCACCTGCCCACCCCAAGGTGGTCCCCCACCACCACGTTGCGGGGCAGGCCGGTGGGAGGGATGAGAGGGTCATGGAGGTGGGAGCACCTACCCACATCTCAGGCTAAACTGAAGAACAGAAGAAAAGAGATTTCATGCACAGGGATGGGGTGAAGAATGGGATAGAGAAAGGCTTCGCAATCCCACGAGGTCTTTGCCAGCCACATCATCCATGGTCCTGTTCCCCTGCAAATTGATCACCGAGAGCTACCGCAGCCCTACAGCCACAGCAGATTAGGCTAAGTAATAAAAAGAGGTGAACAGAGGTGAATGACAAGCCTGAGGCTTATTTCTGTGTATGGCTTTTCTGCGACTCCCGCGGAGCGCAGGCACGCTGATGCAGACCTCGCCGGTTCAGGGCAGCCATTCCCTGCGACGCCTGTTCTGGAGAAGAGCTGATTTACACTGTCAGATGGGTGTACCAGCACCCAAATGTACTATAAACAAGACTTAGCATACGCTCTGTCACACATAAAAGGAAGCCAAGATAATGGACTAAAATCTGCAGGAGAAAATGTGACTTCTTTCTGGGCAAAAGAAACTTTAAAGTACAATAAAATCTTCAGCCATGTGGTCCTTCGATAGGGTTTGGTCAATAATACACACCCAAAACAAAATGGATGAGTTTTACCTCCGTTACTGATGAAAAGATTATGAAATTGCCTACTACACGTTCACTCAGGATTATTCACAAAGGGTGCCATTGACTAATTCTTGGTCTGCAGATCGCTCAGAACAGATGCTTTGAATACTTATAACCTGAGCGTATTAATTCAACTGTCTGCATGAAACCTGTTTGCTTCTAAAAATAAATGTCTCTTCCCAACCAAGACAATCGAGTTTTGTTGTGTTCCTTTTAACATCCAAATATAATCCCCTTGGCTCTTTCGGAAGGTGCTGTGCTTTCCGGGCACAATGTTCTGTGGGTGCTGGCGAGACCCTCGATTTACAGCACGTAAAACCTCAGATTTGCAGCACCCTCGTCATTCTGCTGAATCACGTTGGACTCGGCCTCAGAGACTTGGTTTCAACTTCCTTGCCAAGGCAGTGTTGGCTTGCTCAGGCCACTGACTCCTCCTCCTTTGTCCTGCTTACTGTTTGCCCACTTGTATGGGTTTGTGCATGTTTATTCTATCTCTTGTTCATGCCAAGGCTGATGCTAAAACTGGGCATCAACACGGCCCAGAGACTCCCTACCCCAAGCTCCTCTTTCAAACTCTATCAGCTGATCTAACATGGAATTTCTCCTCCTACAAGCCTTGCCTTCCTTTTAGACCAAAGCAGGTAAAATTACTTTATTATCAACACCATTCTGCCATTCAGTTACAGTATTCAGTAAGACCCTTTCTATCAGTCTTTGCCATTTTTCCTCAACTGCTTTATCTGTTTACTGATCCTGGTTTTCCCCATTCATTCGGAAGACATGTCCCATATGGCATTACACTGCTCTCTTGGCTCCCACAGTGCAAGGATCAATATCTTTTGAAAGACAAACTTAAACTGCTTTTTTCTGAAGCCAGCGTTACCTTCCTCTCCCCTCCCTGCAAGCCTTAGCTGTGTTGGCTGTGAAACAACATCATTTTTGAGGTTATTAACCTGCGCTGGATAGCTGATGGGAGAATTTTGCACATCTTATAAAATGGATTCCTCTGGTTCGCCTAGCAGCCGAAATAGTTGTTCATTGGCATGATTAATACACTGACCGTACCGGCGATTGTTTCAGCTCTGTTCCCATTTTAGGTTATGGAATTGCTTTTGCTGAGGTTGTTCTTTAAATTAAGACAGTTTCAGATTGCTTTGAAATGTAAATTCTTAGGGCAGCTTAGCAACAACGGCTAAGGGGGGGAACTATTACAATTACAGAAGGAAGAAAATAGGAAGGATTCAAAAAAAATCTCCTGCAAGATCTTTGTTAAAACTTGTCAACAACATTACCTGGCTGCTCTCGTGCTGTAAGAATTAGGTTTGCTTTGGTAAATGCCACCGGGCAAGGGCAGGAAAAGCGGGCAGGACTCGGAAGTGCAAGATGCTGTTTTAGTGTGGTGTCATGAATCCTGAAGTCCCCTTCCTCTCTCTCCAGCTGGCTTCAAAATAACAGTAGTTTAGGACACATTGTGTTTTTGAGGCTCTGGGTACAGAGGAAGACGCGTCTTGCCAAGATTACAGGACGGGGTGATGCAGGGAGTCGGTGCTGTAAGCTGGGTAGCAGGGTTGGTGGTGGGGAATAAGGCGGGAAAGACACATCGGGAACCCTACAATGCTTCTGCAGATATTTGAGCTCCTTGATTCAGGCATTCAGGTTGGAGAACTGTAGCCCAAAGTTTACGACAAAGTAAACTAAAAAATTATTATTCCTACAGACTACCTACCTCTTCTGAGGTGAGAGAAACCTTAGGTCTGCATCAGTAGTACAAATACTGCTCCTAGAAAGCAGAGTTAAATGCAGCAGATCCAATTCGTAGGTAGGGTACCCTGCCTAAAAACCTGGGTTAATTTTTGCAGGAAAAGCATCAACGGAGCGAGGCTACAGAGCTGAATTTTTAGCCCACCACAAAGGCAACTGCTTGGGGAGCTGTGGGTGCTGCAAACTGCTCCCCAAAATACCTGCTGAGTTGAACAGCTGCAGCACAGGCACCGGGGGAAGGAGCCTGGAGGGTATGGACCTCACAGTGCCACTGGTGTGCTCCTGAATGTGAAGGACAATAATAAAGCACTAAGTCAGACATCAAGTCAAATACTAATATACTTTGTATATAAATCAGTATTTCTCATGAAAGAATTAATTTTATCAGCTTAAAAAAAAAGTTCATTTCTACATTCAATACTTCAGTTACTGTATGAGAAGAGTCTTTTACAGGCGCCTGCTGGAAATCTCCACCACACCAGGAAATGTGGAATATAACATGAGATCAAGAAAAATTATGCATTAAGGACTATGTGGCAAACTTACAGATAGGACATCTTTCAGAAAGATGGCAGAGGAACATTGTGGATATCCTCAAAGACAGAAATCAGTTAGCCAGGGAGTGAAGAGTTAGTACTCCTCCCATCCAGCCATACATTTGGTATGGTGAAATGGTCTGGAGGTTGTTTTTTATTGTTTTTTAAAGATGAAAAGTTGATGGACTGGACTGAATCTCTAAACTGCTCTGTTCTAACCAATCAAAAGATAGCAAAGTATCACTGCCCAAACAACCATGCCTCTCCATCCAGAAGGGACTGACTTCCTTCAGGACAGTAGGTACTGTGCAAGTCAAATGAAAATCCAAAGTTTTTAATTTGCAGAGTCCCTCCAGTTGAACTTACCACAACTACTAATTCCTGTTTCCTGGGAATGGTGTAGAAGCCAAGATGTGAGCACTTCTCCAGTAAGCAGCCTTTTAGTTTAGAAAGACCAAAGTTTTAATCCCAAGTCCTGAGTCACACACTGACGGATGAAACTTCCAAAAAGAGAACGCCACGAACCGTTTCTGTCCAACAGGGTGTTAGAAGTGTATTGTCTATATTTTGATAGACCAGGGAGATCCCTTGTTTCCCAGTTCTTTCCTTTTTTTCCTATGTCATTAGTCACCCACGCAGGTGTGGGTCCTGAGGGGTGGAAATGTTCTTGATACAGAGCAAAAATTCAGCCAGCAGAAGCAGGTCCCCAGACTCCATACTACAGGGACTTCTAGCCTTCTCCAGTACGTGGTGGAGGAAAAAGCACTCGGCTTCTCTGTTAGATGACTTAAGGCTTTCACGGACGGATGCTTCATCTCTACGTCCTTTCCCACAGAATAAGCAAAAAGAAAACTGAGGCACGTTGCTTAAACCATCACGCTCTTTTGTTAACAACCCAGCAGTCAAAGTTTAAGTAAGTTCTTCAACAGGTGATAAGTTTAGTTGCTTTCTCCCTACCAGCAAAGAATAGTTTTGACACTATTTTTGTGACGGAAAACCTGGAAGAGTAGCTGGGTTGTCCATTCCTTCGGGCAGCATGCCCGGTGAAGTCAGCATCCCAGCTAAACTTTCTGCAAAACTCACCATCTGGACAAGGGAAGGCAAAATTCACAGAGCTGATGTGTTTTAAGCACTCAAAGAATTTAATTTAGGTTGACCTGTAAAGCAGATAAAAGTCATGGTCATCTGGCAAGCAATGCTCCCTTCACCAGGGTGAGACAACTGCCAATTAAACTACTGAAGCTGTGACACATGGTAGCAACGAGCGATTTTAGAAAAATCAGCTCGGTCCTGTTTTCTTCATTCCGGTCTGTTCAATTTCCACGACATGGAGAACTTCAGCATCACAAGGAAAACCAGGGCATTTTCATAGCTTTCAGTCCTGACTGTATGACAGAATGATGTTAGAAATCAAAGCAGTCTGGAGAGATCAGCAGTAATATTTTAGCACATGAGCAATCGCCTGCCATCAGGAAAGCTAATTTTTTTCTCATTATAGCCTGATACGAAGCTATGATGTTGAACAGTTAAGTTTGCACCTGCTCCCAACCTACCCTGGTCACATTTATGACCAAGTTTATCATTAGGCTTAACCTGAGTGGGGAAAAAATAGGGGGTAAATGTTGGTAAAAGACTTAAAATGAAACATAGTGGCTATTAATCCACACCAAGAGCAGAAGGAATGTACTGCCTTTCTGGTACTTAAAGCGTTGCCTTATTCAGAAGCCTACACTTGGAAATTTTCAAGGGACCAGAAGGGACATCCATTGACAAGCAACGACACAGCCTCAGAAGTCATCAACGACATATTCTAAATACGCTGCACATAGCAAAGATAGCAAAATAAATGGCATAGAAGGAAATAACTAAGTCCAATTAATAAAATTACAATTTTCCAGAATGCATATTCCCTTAAGGATATATTCATACTTGAAATTTAAAAGTGTTTCTTCACTTGGTAAAGACTTGCTTCTGTGAAACTTGGTTACGGAGTTTGATCGGTGTTTTCTTAAGCATAAACCACCCAGAACTGCTACAACTTCTATAGCAAACTTCCATTTCTCTCAAATTACTAGGTTTGAACAGCAGGTAGGGCAAATATTTCCCTTGCGTGCCTGATGCCAAACACTTTCATCCTGAATGCCATCCCCGCTTCCCATGTCAGCCGTTTTGCTACCGCACCGCCTCCCTTCAGCCGGCGCCCAGAGGGATTTTGTTCCGCTACGAAACAAAGACGATGGGCTGCAGCACAAGAGTGGAACTGTTCTGTTCAGATATAACTAATCGCCTTTTTAGCCCCTTTGTATCTGGCTTCATGTATCCTGTTAGCATGACTTTCACTACTGAAAAAAAAAAAAAAGAATTAATGCATTTTGCTGTTGAAGCTCATTGCTTGTTCGGGTCTGTTGGTGCCTCCTAATTCTTGGATGGTGGAAACGCACCCCAGCCCTGGCGTTTTTTCAGTCCCTATTCACTTTCTACACAATATTTTCACTCTTTATCATCTCCTTGCTCTTCCAGTGCCTCTTTCTTGGCATTTTCTGAAACTATTCCCTATCGCCGAGCATCTCCTCCCCTTCAACGTTTTGAACTTTCACTGTACCATTGTGATGTGCGACCAGCACTGCACAGAGCCCTTAATGTGAGGACAAACCAAAACCCTATACCATGCTGTGCCGATGTTTATTTTGTTTACTTTCAACTCCTTTCTCGGTAAAACCAAATACACTATTTGTTTGGGGGTTTTTTTCCTTACCGCTGGACACAAGGAGGCCCAGCCAGAGCACACGGGAACAACAACCCCAACCTTTCTCTCCTGAGCGCAGCAGCTATTTTAAATCCCATCACTGCCTGTATCCACTAGAGCTGCTGCTTTGCAGTTACTGACATTAAGCTTCACCTTTTCAATCATCAAAATAATTTCCTATATAAGTATTTTGTGTCTGACATTCCTTGTACAAATAAAAGCATAATTTATACAAACTCAGGAAAACAAACAGCCCATTTTGCCCAGGGTGCTATTTAAAAGTGTTACACCGTGAAGCGCGAGCATTCCCAGATTTATTCTTGAGCGCTCCTATACATAGTCAAGGTGCTCAATTTACGCATCCCGCAACCATTTTCCTCAGTGCCAAATTACGTGAAACTAGATCTGGGATTACAAAAAGGAAAACCCCACTGAATTTTCCCCAGTTTTGGGATCATCACCAGTAATAGCTGTAAGTGGGCGCCTGCTGGTGGCTTTGCTGAGGCTGCAGAAGACAGGGTGGAACTGAGCTTGAGCTGCTTCTCTGCTGACAAAACTTAGGTGAGCAAACAGACAAAGTTTGTTGTTGTTGTTGGTAAAGCACGCAGATGACCTAAAAAACATACTTAGTAAAACTGCCATCTTATCCCGAAGCTCAGTATTAGCCAGCTAGCACAAAATTCTTCCACCAGCGTGGGATGTACAAAGTCAACACATTCAGCACACACACATATTAGTTATAACTTTTAGAAGAAGTGACAAGCGAGCTACAGTTGTGCCTTTTTTAGCCTGCCCTGGTTTCTGTAATGAAATTTTCTCTTCTGTGATCATTTTTAAATCACTACCACAGCTTTGCATAGTTCTTTTCTTTCCCATCTTGATTTTATTTACAGAGGTAAGGGGTTTCTGGTAAGAAATCATTAATCTTAATCTACAAAGCTCTTCATCAACTGATAGCAGAACTGAAATATGCTCCATTTACCACTTCGTAACAGCAAAATTAGAATCACAGAACAGTTTGGGTTGGAAGGAACCTTATAAATCATCTAGTTCCAGCCTCCTGCCCTGGGCAGGGACACCTCCCACCAGACCAGGCTGCTCCAAGCCCCGTCCAACCTGGCTTTGGACACCTCCAGGGATGGGGCAGCCACAGCTTCTCTGGGCAACCTGGGCCAGGGGCTCACTGCCCTCATAGGAAAGAATTTCCTCCTTGTAACCAGTATAATCCTACCCTCTTCCAGTTTAAAACTGTTACTCCTCAGTCTATCTCTACATTCCCTGATCCAGAGTCCTCCCCCAGCTTTCCTGAAGGCCTTTAGGTACTGGAAGGGGCTCTAAGGTCTTCCCGGAGCCTTCTCTTCTCC
>VXBO01006579.1:13307-34942 GCA_013400135.1 Rhinoptilus africanus | reverse complement strand
TAATTATCAGCAAATAACACCAAAGATATATCATACTTAATGGCACTGGGCCCCTGAGGATCTTGAAATTCAGAACTACCTAAACCTGAAATCATTATTCATGCGAGTACCTATTACTCTGAATAATATCAAATGGGAATACTTGTCTTCACAGTGAATATTTCCACCTTCTAAGCCAAATACATGATAATTAGAATTGGTTCCGGTAAATACAGCTACTCTAGCAAGAATTATGATGGCTTAAGTTAGACAACTTCAATCCTCATGTCAATGTATATCAGGAGTTTCATTGTCATGTTGTCCCTGAATCTGCCTTAGCAGAGGTTTTTGGTTTTTTTGTTGGTTTTTTTTTTTTTTTACAAAGTAAAATATTGCAAGTAGTAGTTACCATACAGATGAAAAAGAGCGTCTAGATTTGTTCTCAAGATTTGGGACATTTTATATTCTCAAGTCACAGTTCTAATGTTCATAAACTGACAACTGAAACAGTCCAACACCGTAAGAAATAATTACATGTAAGGATGCATCTGAAGACAAGTAGCCTCAGAAGGCACATGTACCCGTATTTGAATTCTGAATTCTTTTTTTATGAGGAACACTATTTTTATGACATTATCAAAGATGTTATCTTTCAAGCAAGGTGAAAATCTCTCCTAAAAATATAATGGACAGTTTATCAACTAGTGTAAGCTTCCATAACTCCACAGATATCAACAGAACTTAACCAGTTTATACCAGTTGAAAGTCTTTTCCTAAAATTAAATACATTAAATTATGGTACAGAACAAAGGAATCACTGCATCTCCTTTTAAATATATTTATTATAGTTTTCTAATCACATACCAAAATTAACAGCAGTACAGTCACAGCTGAATGTAACATCCACTCCCAAATCACAAACGATAGTGCTGTATTAACATGTTTTTTAATTTAGATTCTAAAAAAAATGTTATTTCAAGATTTAAATAACCCCAAATTTATCATACTCCTAAATTAATTAAATTAAATTTCCAGCTCTGTAATGAGGTAAAGATGGCTTTGTGTCCATTTACAACAAATCACTGGATTAACACTCTTATAACCTCTTCACAAGAAATGTTCCTCTCACACCTGAGCTATTCATTGACCTGGAAAATACAATCCAACATACTTCCAGAATAAGTGAAACTATGCCATCATTCCCCTTTCTCCCCACTGTGATTCCTTTAGTTATTGACACTTTTTGAGGTCTGCAGAATTTTCCTGCTCCTAATTTCACCAGAAGTTGAATTACTGCCCTGAAAAGCACCTGGCTCTCAGCAAAATAAAATGCTGTCTCTTCCGGATCCACTGAACAGATGCAGCAGAGACAGCAAAAAATGGAAACATTTATATCGTCTTTGTGCTGCTCCAAGCTTTTCACAAAAGCACCGGTTCTTGGGAGGCGATTCCTTCCCGGATGCAGGACTGCGTACTTTCTTCTGTTGAACTTGAGGAGATTTCTGTGGGCCCAGTTCTCCAGATTCTTGATGCCCCTCTGAAGGGCAGCAGATGCTTACAGTGTATCAGCTACTCCTAGTTTTGCATTGTCTGCAAACTTGTTGTGGATGCACTTTGTCTTATCATCCCGGTCATTAACGACGATGTTAAGCTGTTTGACCTCAGTATCAACCCTTGGAGTACAACACTAGTGACTGGCCTGCAGATGGAGTTTGTGCCACTCATCAAAATATTCTAATCCCAGCACATCAACCAGCTCCTAGCCTACATCAGTATCCATTTCTCTGGTCCATATCTCACTGGCTGGTTAATGAGGATATTATGGCAGACAGGGTCAAGGCCTTACTAAAATCAAGATAAGGAATACCTACAGCTCTCACCTAGTCCTTGGAGCTATCCATTTTATCACAGCTGGTCAGGCATAATTTCCCTTTTGAAAATCCATGCTGACTGCTTCCAGTCACCTTGTCCTTCATATTCCCAGAAATGGTTTCCAGGATATTTGGCTCTATCACCTTCCCAGGGGCTGAAGTGAGGCTGACCTGCCTCTAGTTCCCTAGATTGTCATTCTTGAACACTGGAGTTACATTTCTTCTCTTACAGTCATCAGGAATGTCTCTAATCCCCAAGACCTTTCAAATACAATTCAGAGTGGCTTACAAGGAACTCTAATCAGGCAGCCTTCAGCAGACAGCCACAACTATGACACCCAGCTATATCGGACTGCCCTGCCGGTGATACTGACGGATAAACTCTGAACTGGACCATCGTCTGCTCCTAGGAAGTGCTCTGTGCATTCCCACTGCTCTTTCCCGTCAAGGTTAGCTCCCCCTCCTTGATGTCCTGGCCTGTCATTCCTAGAGAGCCTGTATCCGTTTATGGCAGCACTTCAGGTTTGTGAGCAACCCTGTTTGTGTAATCCCAATGAAACCATAGCCCTACATCTGCATAGGGCTCTCTTGTTTTCTCCTGTTGTTCCCAGTATAGCATACAGTAGTGTACAGGTACTGCAGTCGTGCTGATTTCCCAGAAAAGGTTTGACTAACTCTCACCATAATGCTGTCCTGGTGGCACTTTCTTACGTACATGTGCTTGAGGTAAATCCCTTTCAGCCCTCTTCTGTTAATTAGGAGGTCTCTTGTCCACATCAACCAGCATTGTTTGCTTGCCAATCTTGTCCACCACTTCCTTGCTTGACTGTAGGTCAGGATCTCAGTCCCCTGTTGCGTCAAGTTTAAAGTTTTCCTTACCAGCTCGGACAGCCTCTTGGCAAAGATGGTTTTGTCCCACTTATTTGCCTCAATCCTCAAAGAAGGTCCCATGGTCACAAAAAACCAAATCCTGTTGTCCTCACCAGCTGCACAAACAGTTGTTGGCACTCAGACTCCATCTGCTTCTATTCAGGTTCTTCCCCCTCGTCAACAGAATCAAGGAGAAAACTGCCCGGACCCCCAAGCCCTACATCATTGCCCCCAGAGCCTTTAGCCAGCTCAGACACTTCAAACCGCAAAAAAGTAGAAGAGACAGTGCTTAATTCTAAACTTACACTCTGTTGGGCCATTACAGTACAGTTTTCAAAAGGTCTGAGGAAATCTCCAGTGGGAACTGAACTCTCTTAGATTTGTTGAAAAAAATTCAAACTATTTATTCTGTTGCAGATTAAATGTAAAAAAATTGTACAAGCCTTGCTTGTAAGAGTCAAGACATTATAAGCTAAAACAAAACTCTCAGTACTCGCCTACAGATCACACATCTGCAAGTCTTCAAATAAAACATCTATTCTACAGGAAACACAACGAAAAAGCAATATTCCTTAGTTCTCTGGTTTCCTCTGGAAAATTTGCACATGAAATCTATCAGAACTGATATAAATTGGGATAATTATGGAGACAACTTGGAAACGGTCCCCTTAATCTGAGCTATTTCAAACACTAAATGAATTTTGAAATTTCAGATGGAGAATATTCAGTTCTAAATTATTTCTTTTTGTATTAAGAAGAAGTAGATATGAAGCACTAATTCTTAGATACTCATTAGGTCTAAATTAAGACTGAACAGAAGGAAAAAGAAAAGAACACGTGAGTAGTCCACACACGGGAACATTGGTGACATATGTTTCTTGTGAAAAGCTTTGAGGTGGTCTTGTCATTCACAAATGAATTAGGAAGTAGATGATATGGTCCTTTCTACAGATACTAAAGTTTAATGCCATCAACCAGTTTTACGGTTGGAGAGGGAAACACTCTGCCCATGCGATTTAAATGCACACATACATATGTGTATATACACATACATACATGCTTCTATTGATATGCATATGTATATAGATGCACGTATGTATAAATACATATGTGCATACATATGTCCTGCTTGGTTGCATTTGCTGCTTTATCATTTTATCATTTAAAGGCAGAAAAAAATCTAAACTGTGCCTTTAAGTTATAAACAACTGCAGTAACATAATTTGGTTTTTATATGTTTACAGACACATACATATGCATGTATATCTTTATACACACAATTTTACGAGAAGGCTCCATCAGTGAGTTTCTGTGTCTCTACTGACTCACCAGCACCAGTGCAGCCTCCTCCATGCTTTCAGCCACGTGTAATTCATTCATTCATGTCCAGACTTTCTCAAATGCTGGTTGTTCTCTGCAAGCCTGGTGAGAAAAATGTACAGATTAGGGCTGCCAGTACAATGAGAAAAAATGTCT
This sequence comes from Rhinoptilus africanus, assembly GCA_013400135.1. Taxonomy (NCBI): domain Eukaryota; kingdom Metazoa; phylum Chordata; class Aves; order Charadriiformes; family Glareolidae; genus Rhinoptilus; species Rhinoptilus africanus. Next base: position 30,746 of record VXBO01006579.1, on the reverse strand, counting down.
CCTTAGTAACGACCTGTTCCTGCTCCCATGGTGCTGCGATTGATTATAAAGGGAGTTGGACTTGGTTCTCGATCCCCTCCTGGCCTTACATACACATTGATTAACATAGAATACACCAGTTTCCCATCCCTATTTATTGAAATAATACCAGAGGAATGAAATCTAATCTGCTTAACAGAAAAGTTAGCCAAGAAAGAATTTTGATGACTGCAAAGTGAATAAAAATAAAAAAAAAATCAAAGAAAATAATATAGCATGTTGATTTTTTCTTACTCTCTACTTCCCTCTTAAATAGCACATCAACTGTCACCTCTCCTCGCTCAGAAACCCTAAACCCCAAGGATCCTGCTTACTTGAGTAAATTAATTATTTAGTGAGTGATGGATTACATGACACAGAAATAGCTAAAATGCCCCAAGGAGATGATGAAAGAGTAAAAACTGTGAAACCATCTTTGGATGAAGAGCGCAGAAAATAGGCCAGTTGTTTCTAAGCCTAGTCCCAAGTGAAGGCTGGAGAAGAAATGCTCCTTCTTAGGGCTCCATTGTGTACAGTAGTTACTGTATTTTGGCATTTTCCATTCAGACTGGATGTCTCCTCTATACTCTGTTCCCAGAGGGGTATTATTTTGATATTGAATACTGTTTATCTTCTTGGGAGATAATGTCCAGAATGTGTTGGTGTTTCTGAGTTTTCTCACATGGCATTCCAATTTCTGCTCAGGTTTAAGTATGCATTCCTCAGTTTGCTTGACGAAAAAGATCACTTATAAGCATTTAAACCTCACATGAGTTACTATGTACACACAAGGAAGATTTGCAAGTCAAGATGATATTAGATTTTCTGGTAGCTTTTGCTGTCGAGTTTTGGTTAAGAAAAGGAATTATTTCCCTAAAGTATCTATGTTTTTCTGCAAAAATGAAGCTAGCAATAACACTGAACAGGTACTCATCTGCCCCCAATATGTTATTCCAAATCACTTGAATATCTCAAAGCTATAAGAAAATTTATACCCATATCACACACAAAAAAGTATTTCTGGTCAAATTGATACTTTTTTAATTATTATTATCAGTGTCCTGCAGATCTGGATCTGAAAGAACAAGGCTGGCTTCTTCAAGCCCAATGAAGGACAGGACACCACAGTGAAACAGGTAGCTCTTCTCTAGCTAGAGCAGAGCTCAGGACTCCAGCATGCAACTACACACAGTCCTATGGCAGGCTGGTAGCTACTGCTTGGGAGAAGAGAGTAAGCACTGAGAAACGCTGATTAATAACTACAGGTAATTACTCTGAAACCCCCACAGGGAATGTCACTGAGTGGGTAAAGCACTTAAGGAAAGTAACTGCAGTCTTCCTGTAACTGAAATGCTCTACCTTAGTTAGACCTGATGTGCAAGGAGATGAAGGAGCACCTCTGCATAGAATATAAAAAGCAGTGGGGATCATCATTGAATCATAGAATCATAGAATGTGTTGTGTTGGAACAGACCTCTAAAGGTCATCTAGTCCAACCCCCCTGCAGTGAGCAGGGACATGCAGTGATTTGTTAAAATCTACAGGCCTGTGAAAGCAAAATCAGGAAGACAGTGGCCTGCATGACTAAATTAAAAAGAGTTCTTGAAGGCAGGCTGTTGCAGTTTAACCCCAGCCAGAAACTAGGATCACACAGCTGCTTACTCACTCCCCTTTCTCCCTCCTGAGAAGGGTAGGGAAAATAAGGAGAAAAGGAGAAGAAAGGGAAAAGAACCTCAAACTTCATGGGTTGAGATAAAGACAGTTTAAAAGAACAATAACGGAAAAGGAACATAACAACAATAAAAATAATGATGGTAAAATAATATACATTATACAAGTCATTCTTGGTGTGTGGTGAATTGGTTGGCTAGACTAAACCAAGCAGAGACCTTGGATTGCCCCCATGGACAACCCCCGTTTTTATTCTGAGCATGGACATCTATGGTACGGAATATTCCATTGTCCATCCCATTGTTCTGTCTATGCTCCTTCTCAGTTTCTATGGTAAGTGGAAAAAAGTCCTTGAATACTGTAAACACAACCTAGCAAAAACTAAACCAATATACATTATTGACATTCCTTTTATAGCAAATCTGAAATATAGCAGTGACTAGAAAGAAAATTAACACTATCCCGGCTGAAACCAGAACAGGGCCATATGAAATATTGATCTTAATAAAATTGATGAAAGGAAATGGGAGTCGATGACTGCTGTAAATTGCCACTGACCCAGGATCACAAACCCTGTCCTTGGCTCCATTCCTTGAGGCACCACAAATACCCCCGGAGTCCCACTGAGATTAGAAGTTTGAAATAAAGGATCCAAAATATGGAAACGGCTACATCCTACAGTTGATCCCTGCTTCACAGATATCAACCCTTCCTATGATATTAATAATGCACAATACTCTGAACTATAGGATGGAAAGAATTGGTAATGGATTTTCTATCAGAAAATGCTGCTTAAATGTGCTTCAGGTTAGGAAGAGGGAGATTTACTAAGAAATCTTCAGGTTTTGCCTAAGACCCCCATTCCATGCCAGCATCTACAGTTAAATATCTTCTTTCAAGTCTGTTTAATTGGAATTAGGACTGAATGAGTATTGTCCCAAGCTAAATTATTTCATCAATAAATTATTTGATGCTAGCAGAAAAAAGTGAATCTTGACCACAGTGTACTCTCCTAAATGTATTCTTGTCTATGTGTGCCTTTATGTGTTGGCAGTTTTGTAGGTCCTTTCTATAGTAGTTAGCTATGTGATGATTTTGGACAGTCCATAAACTCTTCATCACAATCAATGAAAACCATAGAAGGTCGAGTCAGGAAGTTGTAACAGAAGGTAGGACACATGATACTGATATCACACGGTACTGTGATAGTGTTTGCACTTCTTGTAAGCAAGCAAATATAACTCTTTTTTAAAAAATCTTAATTTTCAAGTAAAAGCTGGAATCTCAGTGGTATATTCACCTCTAATCTCTTGGTTTAATAGTTTTGCAGAAGAAAGACAGGTGTGGTGAGTAGGATATCGTGGAAGAGAAGCGTGAAGTTCGCCTGTCAGACTGCACTGGCAACTTTGTGCAAACTGTTTTCTTTTTCATTTTAAATGGCAACCTGTTCTGCGACCTTAATACACACACATATATTTTTCTCTAAAAATTAACAGCTACTCCCTTTCTCTATTTTCATGTATAATACATGAAAAACAAAAACAAAAAAACCTCAGGATTAAGAATAGCATTTTTTGGCTTAGTGAAATACCTCAACAAGATGATTTCACCAGGTTAAACCCTTTTACCTTGAATTGGACATGAATAATTCAAGCCTTCAAATTATTGTTCAGCCACATAACCTTGTCTGTCAGTCAGTAAAGGCCACTTTTTCTATCCCTGTCCAAATTTAATAGGTGTTGATTCCCCTCCTCCCCACTGTGCCTTTTCTGTCTGAGAGTTAAATTTACATGGACATGCTGCTTAGCTGTGGCAACTTGCGTCTGTGAGGGCCTCCACCTGACAAACTTTGTCTCTTCCTATTTCATCAGGAGCTATCAACAATCAAGATACATGAAAGCTTTGCTGATTGTGTGTTATTGAAGTAATAATGAAACCCCTCATTTGAGCTTGCTTCTTTCATGAAGAAAAAAAAAAGTCCAACATATATTTGCAAAGTCTAACATTCCCAAATGATACTGTGTAGTTGTAAAATTTAGAAAGAAAATGCACCATAGCTCATAAACACTTGCAAATGATTATTTGATTAGCTCTTTTTATAAACACTGCTGGGAAACGAAGAACAATGGTGATAATCTTTCAATTTATAATTCCTCCAGGTTTAGATTCCATAAACAAGGAAAATATCTGAAATAAATACACGAAAAGGAATTCACATCTTCAGTATTTGCATTTGTTCAGATTGAAGTCTAGAATCTAATGCCATTCAGGTACTTATGAACATGAACGTAAAAGAAAAAACACAAAATCATCCCTAAATTTTGGCTCAGCTACAACTCACCAATCAATTATCTTGCTTGATTTGAATATAAGATGACATAAATCTGTTTGTCATTATGTTTGTACAGCAGTTCTCATAATCGGGTCCTGGCCCACAGCTGGAATTCCTGGGTGCTATTGACAGAAACACAGTAAAGACCTTGTCCTGAGTGATCTCTTGCATGTTGAGGAAAGTAAATTCAAAAGAAATCAAAGGCATTAAAATCACATCTTAACTAGGACCTACATTCAGACAAAACATCTTACCTGCCCTATCTCTGCATGTAAACTGTGTTCACGCTTCTACATTTCAGCTTTAAAATTTCTTGACAAATTTATCCGTTCATGCTTTTATCCTCTTACATTTATAGTAGCAAAAAAAGAGAAGAGGGAATATGGCCAAATATGATTTCTATGATTTACTCCTTTGTCTGGATTACCAACCAGGAAATTTCAAGGATCATCCCATTCATCCCATCTAGAGTAGCAACATGACTGATCCCCAGGGTCAGAAGAGAAGAGAGATAGTTTACAGATACTTTTTCTCTATTTTAGGCAATGAAAATGCCCAAATAGGCTAAGTCTTGAAATATGACTCAGTTGCCTTTTCCTGACCCATTTAGACTGGTTGTATACTTCCTCTGCCACTTCTGGCACCTGCAATTTTTTTGAGATTTCAACCACAGAGTGGTTTTGGCTCTTCAGACTCTATGCAGTACAGCATGAAGGCTGTCCTCAGTGACAAGAAAACACAGAGGTTTTGTAGCTTCCCTTCACTACTTTTACTAGCAAATAAAAAAAGGAGACAATCTGCATTACAAAATACTTCATAGTTCATTTAAAGACACAGGAAAGTTATTAGGTTGTAAACACAGGTTTAACCTATATTACATGACCTGTAATAGCAGCTCTAAATTTAATGGCCTATTTGGAAGCAATTCGAGTCAGAGATGAGAAGGTGAGCAATGTGGGGGAGAGAGTACAAAGCTTCAGTGCTTGACTTGTAATCTGAACTCCTCCAAATTTTGCCAAACACAGGAGAAAAGAATAAAAGAATATTGGTTTTGTTTCACAGTTTCACAGGCTAGTTAATCAATATAAGGCAGACAATCTTGATGTCTTCTATTTCAGGCTGGGTTTTTTGGTTTTTTTTTTCCCTTAAGCTACATTTCAAGCAAATACAAGATTTTAGATTCACAGCAAAAGAGAAATGGGACAAGATTACTTTGTATATTATCCTACTCAGGAATCAAACTTTTGAAGTCCTGACCTTACAAAAGCCTTAAAGGTTTTACGCAAGCTTGCTAAGCTACGTTAGAGTGGGGACCTCAAAATATCTTCAATGAATATTTAGCCCATTAAGTATTCTGGCTGAGAAATGAAAACTAAAAAGCTCCATCTGATCTCAGTAAGCCCACCTTAATCTTGGAGTAGCTTCTCACACTGGTGTGAGAGGGTATTGTTTGAGACTAATGAAGCAGTTCATCTTTACATTATTGACAGCAAACTTGGGCTTTTGGTAGAGACATTTACATTTATATGCATTTCTGAAAGGGAAAAAAAAATCACTCTATGATATTGGAACTGATGTTGTGTTTCTAAAGGAAAAGAAGGTGCCCAGTGTGTGACTTCACAGATAAAACAGTGAAGATGATTGCATGCTTAAATAATAATGAGAAAGCTTCATTTTTGCTTTCTGCATGTCATGCTAGATGTGCAGATTTAACATGAGATGCAAGAGTGAACTTCCTCTAGAGAAACCACAGCTTCTTTATGGTTTACCATAATGTTTAAGGTGTAACTGAATTTAGACACTGCTGTCAAACAGCTGTCAAGGTGCTGGAAGCAATACCAATTAGAAATCTGGAAAGTGTGTTAAGGAAACAGGAACAAAAAGTCACCTGCTTGCTAAAAATTAAGAATTTTTACTTTAGGAACAGACAATGATTCAAGGGAAAGAATTATGATCGGCAACTAAAACAGAAAAGTAAGAAAAAAGTGGCAAATAAAAAGAGAAAATTATATATATATAAAAAACCCCAATAAAATATGACTACAAATACAGAAAGGAGAAATGCAAAGAAATTTGAAAGCAGAAGTAGAGAGTGGAAAAAAAAGAGAGAGTGGGAAAAAAAGAAAGAACAGAACAAATATATTTTGTCATCCCTATGATCCAAAGAAATGACCCAATTTAATACCACAGGGCTTGAATAAAACACAGAATCTTCAAAACACTAATAGTACAGTTAATGGAAGTATGGAAAGATTTAGGTACATATGCAGGGCCACAAAAAGTCTAGGGTAGAAGTGCACCATGAAGCCAGTGAAACCCTACAGACTAGCACAGCTTCCAAGGCCTCTTCTATTTCAAGATAAAATAGAGAAGAGTCAGTGCACTGAAACAAGGAAAATACAAAACTGACAAAATCCCAGCTCCTGGGGAACCATCACCTTTCAATTAAAAATGAAATCCTGGACTTCAAACTTGTTTCTTGAACTGGAAAAATGAACAACGTGAAGTGGTGAAATCCTATGTGGTTTCCATCCAGTTCTAACTTTTCCTTTTCTGTGATTGCATTTACAGGTAGTCCTTACTATTCTAATCTTGATTTTTTTTCCCCACAAGCATTGATGCATTTTGCACATTGGCAGTGTTGGGCACACATCATACCTTCAATATCACGTTTTATCAATGTGCAGGCCTGGGGCTTATTTACCACACACCATCTGGATGCTCCATAACTTGTCTACCCTTTATGCACGTTTACATGATGCTCATCTCTGTAGTATCCAAATGTCTAGCAGACATGCATAGATTCACCTCTACACCCCTTCTGTGAGGAAGGGCAGCATTTCTCATTCTCTTTGAATCTGATATTGAGATGAGCCACTGGATGTTATTGATGTGCAACATGATTCAAGGGCCTGTTCCAGACTGAAAAAAAAATCAGGTTTTTCTGTTAACTTAATTGGGCTTTGAATCACCCTGTGTATCAAGAAATTGTCATTGTTTGGTTTACATCAGCTCAGAATACATCTGAGTTGGCCACTAGAATACTAATTCCATCATTTTATGCTGTGCAATACTTAAGGGAAGACTGCAAGTTATTTTTATAATAATAAAACCTAAATAGTACTCTAACAAAAAACATGAGATGAAACATGCTTTGTCAACAAGACCAGTGACGATCTAACCCCTGGAGGTAGTTTTCAGGCAATCACACTGTTTTGAAGTCTAAGATAAATTACTGACCTTTCTGTTTCTTGCTCCAGCAAGAATATTGTTAAGCCCACCCTCACAGACACAGCCTGAAGAGATTAAACTCAGGACAGCTGCATCAAACAGCCCCTAAATCTGAATTTCTTGAAAGAAATGACTGGTCATAAAGTGATGCACCTGGCTATACATGGCTAGAATGACTCTTTAGATGTCATATGACAGCTGGAAATCACCTTACCTAAGAGGCATGTCTAAAAGCTGATTATTTAATCTAAGTGAGAGGTCTGGGCTCTCCCTGTTATCACCTGAAAGACTCGTGTCATGAGAGAGTGACTCATCTGAAGTCTTTCTCCATCACAACATCACTTAGCATGCATTATGGATACTGTTCTATTATAAATAATATTAATACATTACTCCAGAGCACAGTTTTGACCATTTCCATTAAAAACTGTTCCTCTTTTAAATGACATTTTCTGTGCTGCTCATACAAATAACAAAACAAATGAATAAGCAAACAGAATCACAGAATCACAGAATCCTAGGGTTGGAAGGGACCTTAATAGATCATCTAGTCCAACCCCCCTGCCAGAGCAGGGCCACCTTAGAGCAGGTTACACAGGAACGCGTCCAGGCGGGTTTTGAATGTCTCCAGAGACGGAGACTCCACCACCTCCCTGGGCAGCCTGTGCCAGGGCTCTGCCACCCTCAAGGGAAAGAAGTTCCTCCTCATGTTTAGGTGGAACTTCCTATGTTCAAGTTTGTGCCCATTCCCTCTTGTCCTGTCACTGTGCACCACCGAAAAGAGCCTGGCCCCATCCTCTTGACACCCACCCTTCAAGTATTTATAAGTGTTGATAAGGTCCCCCCTCAGACGCCTCTTTTCCAGGCTAAAGAGACCCAATTCCCTTAGTCTATCTTCATAGGAGAGGTGTTCCAGTCCCCTCATCATCTTTGTAGCCCTATGCTGCACCCTCTCCAGCAGTTCCTTGCATGCAAACCTGCATGTAGTTACATCAAATCTTATTCTTTTTATTTTGATTAAGGATTATTTTAAGATACTGATTTGTCCACATCTGGTGACAAACATTCAATGGAGTCTATTGTCTTTAAGGAACCTTGAATTTTGTATGGGGACAGCTTGTACTTCTAATTAGGGGATCTCTGGCATTTGGTCAGAGTTTAATTCACATATCTTAAAACAGTTAATATGTAGTGGCATTCAAGCTGAGGCTAATCATGCACAGGCTGCCCATGCAAACGATACAATTAAAAAAATGTGTCACTTAATGAGCCTGAATCAAACCTCAGTTAAATCAATGTACAACATATGCAAACAACTGTCCCTGACATTAATAGGGTTACTTTGGATTTGCCACTGGTGCAACAGATTGAGATCTGTCCTGTTATATTGCATTAATTGTGTATTGCTCTTACCATGCAATTATCTCCCTGATTATCTTCTGACTATGACAAAAATATCTCTATGCCCAATCCCAATCCTCATTGTCATCTGTACTCATTAATATTAGATAACAGCAAAACACAAGGATGAGCTGACATCACCAGAGCAGAAAATCATCTCGCCCAGACTACTCTCTCAACACCTATATCTGAACCTGCCCAGCTCCTCGGCAGCTGCTCCATCACTGGAGGATTAACTTTCAGAGGATACAGGAAGAAAATATTTTGGGGAAAGCAGAACTAGGAAATGAGGAGGAAAAAACAAAGAAAGGCTTCTAAGGGTTTACAAGAATGCAAAGAGCAGAAAAGGCAAGTGTTAGTCCGTGCCTCTGGAGATTCACTAACCAGGAGAGTATGCGAGCAAACCCAGCAATGAAATGCTTGGCAGTGGACAGGCAACAGGTCTGAAACCAGGGTCAAGGTGACTTTCCCATGTTTCTCTCTGCTCCTGAAAAAAGATCAGGACCTCTATATGCTTTTATGTGCAGGTTATAACCTAAAATATTAAAGATACAATAAAAATATTATTAATAATGTGAAGCTTCTGATGCATGTAACAAAGTAAGTGTTGAAATCAGTGGAGCTGTTCTCAGATAAAGCTGTGTTATCACAGTGGTGAATAGGGCTTAGGTTTATGCAGTGATGGGCTTTTAAGCTCACAGGAGCAGGCAAATCAGAGCTGAGCAAGTTTAATGAGGTCTTTTTGTATATGTGTTTTGAAGTTCAAGAGCTGGTCTTATAACTAAAAGAGCTGCCCTAATGAAAATGGGGAAGGGAAGATCAGAGAAAGATTTATTTCCTATATACTTACTGTATTTTTCAGTTATATATATTTAATTTCATAACCCCAAGAGTAATAGCATGAGCAAATATTTTGCTAGGCTAATGCATTATTAATCGTAGAATAAAGTCAGAGAACCAGACAACTTTGGCACCTTATTCTAAGACCACATGAAAAACGCTGCACATAAATGACAGGCAAAATAAGCAACCTGGCATCTTATTGAACACAGAACATGATGTGCTGCAAAACCAAGAAGCAGCCCTGATTTATCCGGCGGAACTTGACATTTCCTACAGGCCAGCATTGGCTTAACATTAATTAAAGCTTCGCATGAAAGTGTTATCTCTTTCCCCCTATTGTTCTCACTGTCTGTAACCTATTTTTCTGAAATGCTGCAGTTTGTGGATATGTATAAAGCTGAATGACAGACCTGAATAGCTGACTCCAAATGTCAGTATGTTCCTGGTAATCAAAACAGATCCTTTTCCTTTAATGTTACACAGTTTCATGGAAGTGCATGTTAAACCTGTGGCCTTCAGAAAGTCACTAAGAGTTTGAGAAAAAGGTGGATTTTAAAGAACATAGTAAGTAAAGATAAGAAAAAATTCAATTTTTCCCCCCTAATAACAATTACTTCCTTTCTTGTCAATGAAGATGCAGAAAAGAAAGAAGTCTCTTTCTTTTAAACATCAGTTGACAATATTATGACATTTTGCCTGGGTCTTCGAAATTCAAAATATGAAATAGGTCTGCTCTTGAATGACACGTATGTGCGCAGCATTGCCACTCCTTCCTGCCCAAATAATTAGTGTTCTTTGTACTCTTGTGACAAGGGTTAAATGGTCACTTGATTTTTCTATGCTCATACAGTAGCTGATAAAATGAAGAAAAAAAATCCTAAAAAAAATTGTGACTAACATTTATCTTGTCAAACTCTAGCCAGTTAAAAGTATGTGTTTATAGTCATAGCCCATTATTTAAACTGCCTCCACAGTCATGGGATAGAGCAAGGTACCACCAGAGAGGAATTTATCCTATACTAAAATAGATATTTAAGATGTGTGTGATGAATCATTCTCTGAAGAGACTTTGTTCTCGCCCTTTGTTAGAGAGGAAATTTAGGTGACTACCTTAATTGAATGACTAATTTTTATGTGGCTAAATTTAGATGAGGTCAGTCCCAGATGAAAGGAAGAACATTGCAAAGCTAATTACATCTATTGCTTGCCTAGGATCTGCATGTACTTCTGCTGTCTGTGGAAAGGGACACAAGACAGGCACACTACCATGAGTGCTATTGGAAAAGGACTACCAATAAAAAGAAAAGTAGAAGTGTCAAAAAAGTTATTTCTATGGACCTAACAATAACCTGAGGCAAGTATGAAAGTATGCTTACACTACAAAATCCATGACATACCTGTGTTATTCAGAAATTGTTTTAGAATTTTAAATGGAAAATATTTTGTTGGGATTCTTACGGATTAAAAGCCTAAATCTTGTCAAATGGTATCTCAGATTCCTCTCCTGACTTTGAGAAAGTAGTCTGGGATATGCACAGACCATCTAAATTCCAGTTAAGTCCCTGTGCTAGTCAATACAGAAATCTTAGAGCTTCAAATACCTAATTCAGAGAGCTTGTGGAAGATGTGTCATACAGGCCAATTTATGTCACCAGAATACAGTCCTTGTATCCTTCCTGACCTAATTTCCCCATTCACATGATAAGTACTGTGATTCTTATTTCCCTTGCAAGGATGTTAAAAACCTTATATCCTAACTCCTAGTGTTTGCTTTTTATATACCTTGTACAGGAACTGCTACAAATATAAAATATAAATTATTAAAGCAATCATATTTCTGGAGCTTGCTTTTGTGGAACAGCATGAACTAGTAAAGAGTAAATATCAATTCATATATTGAAAAAGCACCGCATATTTTAAAAAAATCATCATTTTCAGGTATCATGATTATCTGTGTATTATCTTCCAAAAGAATGCTCTGAGAAAAATGACAGAAATTTCTTTCTGATTGGACACCGATTGACAAAATATAAGGATTTCAGTTGTCAGCATTTATTCATACTTCAGTTTTGTTCATATAATATTTACACAATTTATACAATTACATATAATATTACACAATTAACAAACATTACTTCATGACAATAGAAAGATTTCATGGTCTCTAAAGAGCTGGAAGGAAAGAGGAAAGGATTATTTTCTCCCATATTTTTTCTGAGAAAATAAAATTGGTATGAACACTGTCAAATAAGGCATTTTATTCTAAGACAGAGAAAATCTGTTTTCTTGCAGTGATGGAGTGAATGCTGGAGTCAACTTCACCTCTAGTTACCACCTATGTATATTTGAAGAATTAAAATCTGGCCCCAAGAATCACATTCTTCTCTGTATAGATGGAGACTTACAGATGAACAAAGAACTGAGTTTTAACATCCATATTCAGGTAAAAGAAAAAGTGGCATTTGTTCAAAGATGGGTTTATTTCTGTGTGGTCTTAAAATATGGGATATGCAAAGTGTTAATACGCAGATTTTTGGGGGAGAAAAATATCCACGAGGATGACAGGAGAACATGTTAAAAAGACATAATAATGTGTATACCAGGAATTGTTCACATCAAGATATAGATCCCTATTGCTATCTTCTATATGAACAAACAGGGAGATACAGTCTCATCCTCCAAGTATTTGTGGTCTTTCCAGTGTATGTCACTGAGTTAAGAGGATGCTTCAAGAAAAAAAGCTATATATCCTTGAATTTTTTTGGAAACAATAATTTAAGCAAGACCGGAAATACAAGTCTGATATTTCACATTTGACTGATTTTTCTTTCTTGCTAGACTTTGTGCTCTGTTACAGGATCTAAAGTGCCCCTACATTTACCTCTCTGTTCTCAAGTCTTACACGTCTATCCCAGGGTTTTCACATACTTATTGTTAATTTTACCCATGAAAGTCTTCTTCCCTGTCATGATACCTGAAGCAATCTCTGGGGCATCTCCAATGTCTCTACATAACACCAGTCCATATGTCAGGTAAGGAAAGAGACATTTTGAAGGAACATATTTAAGGATCTCTGAGAACATAAAAATGTAAGGTCAGTAATAATGAGTCAAAAGGTACTTTTAATGTCTCCAAAAGCACTCAAAACTGGATGCCAATGGACCATGGAATCATAGAATGGTTATAGAGTTCGAAGGAACCTTAAATATAGTTTAATTTTGTTCCCCCTGCCATGGGCAGGGACACCTTCCACTAGAACAGGTTCCTCAAAGACTTGAATACTCCCAGGGATGGGGGATCCACAGCTTCTCTGGGCAACCTGTTCCATTGTCTCACCATCCTCACAGTAAAGAATTTCTTCCTAACATCTAATCTAAATCTACCTTCTTTCAGTTTAAAACCATTACCCCGCCATGGATTCCCCCGCTATGAAAAAGTACAATGTCAGAGTAAGGATGTACAATTCCACCTTAAATCTCTCTCCCAGATCCTTAATAACTGAGGATAAAAAATCTTTTTGAGAAAAGAGAGTTTTCCATGTATTTACTGAATGGAATTGGTAGATTTTTTTTCTTGCTAAATATGTTGGGTTGGAAGGGACCTTTGAAGGTCACCTGGTCCAACCCCCCTGCAGTGAGCAGGGATATCTGTAACTGGATCAGGTTGCTCAGAGCCTCATCCAGCCTGGCCTTGAAAGTCTCCAGGGATGGGGCCTCCACCACCTCTCTGGGCAACCTGTGCCAGTGTCTCACCACCCTTAATGTAAAAAAATTTGTCCTAATGTCTAATCTAAACCCACCCTGCTCTAGTTTAAAACCATTGCCCCTCGTCCTATCGCTACATGCCCTTGCAAACAGCCCCTCCCCAGTTTTCCTGTAGACCCCCTTTCAGGGACTGGAAGGGGCTATAAGGTCTCCCCGGAGCCTTCTCTTCTCCAGGCTGAACAACCCCAGCTCTCTCAGTCTGTCTTCATAGGAGAGGTGCTTCAGCCCTTGGATCATCTTTGTGGCCCTCCTCTGGCCCTGCTCCAACAGGTCCATGTCCTTCTTGTGCTAAGGACTCTAGAGCTGGACACAGTACTCCAGGTGGGGTCTCAGGAGAGCGGAGCAGAGGGGGAGAATCACCTCTCTGGATCTGCTGGCCAAGGTTCTTTTTATGCAGGCCAGGATGTGATTTGCCTTCTGGGCTGCATGTGCACAAAATCCCAAGAAGTATGCACTAGGAGTAGACTGGAGTTGCAATACATGATCAACAATCATTTTTGTAAGTGGGACAAATCATGAACAAATGCATGGTATCATGTAGTGACAGCAGAGAAGACCTTGCCAGTAAGTCTATGTTTGATCTCTGAGTCTGATCTGAATTTTCTTGACATGTAGCTGAACATGTGTGAAGCTCCATGCTGCCTCAGGTTGGACCTGCCTTGGCAACACAAATTGCTGTCTGACCAACAGGGTCTTTATCAAAACATCTATCCTTCAGATTTGTTGGAGAGTGCTTTCCTCTCCTCATGTCCTCACTGGTAAATGTACATATAAAAGAAGACAAGAATTTAGTATCCTTTTGTTTTGTAATGTCTTGTCTGTTTTGTGGCAGTGAAGAAATGAGTCCACCCGGTAGTGTTCTCTGAAAGTGGCACCTTTCTACGAACAGAGAGTAAAACTCATCCTCTAAGCATAAGTTAAGTACCCCATGCATCTGCTCTTGCTTTTTGGTTATGCAAAGTTTCAAAGTGACTTCTTTGCTCTATAGAAAAGCTGTGATCCCTAAATTACAGACATTGGGAGAATTATCCTCAAAATAGAAGAAATAACAAACCAACCAGGCTAACATGGAGTCTGTGTAAGAGCTAGAAAATGTAAAATATAATGTCTGCAAAATAGTTTTAAGATTTTTTAGTCAAAGGATCAGACTCACTTGTAATTGTCCCATTAATGCACATTCACAGGGCAAGACGCCTGCTAATGTAGGTGCCAAGAGAAATTTAGTGCTATGAAAATATCAAACACAGAGTGAAGACTGGCGGATGTGTGTGGGGGGGGTCCTTCTGATAAAAGATCTAGAGCAGGAAAAAATAAATGCTGTCTTGTTTTTAAGGTGACGTTTCCTGTCACCCTTTTCCCTCCCTCCCTTGACTGAATGTAACCATTAATTGTGTGAATCGAACAGTTGCTATGGCTAAATTGGACAGGAACCTCAGGAGGTCAAAGCACTCCTGCTTGTTAAAGCTACTGACACGTTTTACGGTTTTACAAAATGTCAGAGTCCATCATGCTGTAACTTTACTGCTGAGTATCCTGTCTCATAAAACTCTCAAATCTACAACTGAGTCAAAACTTCCCCCTCCTGTTCTCACTTCCCTTTACGTTTTTGCTTACAAGCTTGTCATGAGCCTGTGGAAGTTTCTTTTCCTTTTCACTAAGTTCTTTTTTTTTTTTTTTTTTTTTTTTTTTTTTTGTGAGCNTTTTTTTTTTTTTCCAGGCAGAAGTGTAGGTTCAGAGAACTTGAGTGACGGCAACCTCTGTTGCTTTCCTACCATTGCAACACCTCAAATTGGTGGAAAGGGACAATTAAAGTAACCACTAGGGTTTAACAATTGACATTCAGCGTCTGCTGTGCATCTATGGCCGGGCACAGCTGTCTTCCTTCCAAGGGAAATGCAGAAGCGTGTAGTATCTGGAATCCCAATGAACTGAGTGCTTCTCTCTGAAGCATGCTGTGATGGCAACTTCATTTCATTCTGCTTTTTGCAGATCCAAGATTCCAAGATCAAGGGGGAGTCATACAACACAGAGACTAGAGAGGTATTTTATGTGCCATCCTAAATAATGACCTCCCTAATCCACAGCATAAAATAACCAGTTATCGATATTTTGTGATCTGGTTATAGTTGCAAGCTTTCACCACAAAAAACCCCTCTGTGTTTGTCTGGAAATAATATGTCATTTTTATTACAGTACATTTGTGCTAGGGCTTCACAGATTCATAGAATGATTTGTGTTGGAAGGGACCTTTAAAGGTCACCTAGTCCTGCCCTGGGCAGGGACACCTCCCACCAGCCCAGGCTGCTCAAAACCCCATCCAACCTGTCCTTGAACACCTTCAGGGATGGGGTAGCCACAGCTTCTCTGGGCAACCTGTTCCAAAGTCTCATCACCCTCACAGTAATGAATTTCTTCTTTATATCCAACCTAAATCTACTCTCTTTTAGTTTTAAACCATTTTCCCTTGTCCTATCACTCTCCATCCTTCTTACAAGCCCCCTTTAAGTACTGGAAGAGGCTATAAAGTCTCTCTGGGGACTTCTCCAGGCTGAACAGTCCCAGGTCTATCAGCTTGTTTTCATGGGAGACATGTTCCAGTCCTCTGATGATATCATGATTTTTTCATTTTAATGAGGCTTGTATTTTTTTGCAGAAGAACCTTTTTTTTTTTTTTTCCATTTTTCTTAATAAGCCTGGAATTTTTTGTCCCTTACTTTTCTTTACATTTCTCCTTCATGATCGTTTTAGAAAGAAATTTTTTTCTGGAGTGTGAACTAGGACACAATTAACAAGTTTCACAGTAATGTCATAAAAAATGTCTTCACTACCACCTCACAACTTTAGCTAGCCAAGGAGGTAATATCTTTAGATTATGACTGTTAGGAAGGTATTGTTGTCTCCATTCTGATAATGGAAAAATAAAAAAGGAGAAATGCACCAAACTTTATGAAGATGATGCAGAATAACAAGCAACACTTATTTTTTCCTGTCCTGCATGGGATTTCATCTCTTTCATGCTTACCATTATGATAGATTTTGACGTTTATGTTCAGGAAGATTGTAGCATGACTTTCAACATCTTTTACCATTTGAGTTGAGGCTGGGTGCACTGAAATGATATGAAACCAAGTGCTGAGTCCTCTGATAAGAAATACACTTTTTTCTAAAATTTGTGCTGTAGAAGAATCTATTAGCCCTACTGTGGGCAATGATTTAATTTCTCTGAGTTTTAAATAACAGCTGCAAGAACTATAATATCCCTGGCATGAAGAGCAAAAATGAGCTGAGCATGCTACTGTGTCCCAGGAGCTATGTCTACACTAGAAATCTATACAGGACCTGAACACTGTACTGTATTCAACTGTGTTTAAGTTATAGTAGTTAATTCCTAGCATGCTGCCTGCAAGGTTTTAGCCCATGGTGACTGATCCTGGTCTCCTAGATACTCAGAAACAGATGTAGCATGACAAAACAATATTCCAAATAGTTTTCAAGAGTCAGGCCACGTGAATCTGGGGGAAAAGCAGATATAGCCACAAAAATGCAAGCTTTTGTATGGTTGGGGAGCCTTGAGAAAGGAATCCATTATTGGATAGTAGATGGATGTAGTGTCCCATCACCCAAACAAGCTTCAAGGGTGCTCCAAGCTAATAAAATTAAATTATACCTTTTCAACAGTCACATCACATCTAGGGATAATTGATAGTGAAAGGATCAGTTTTCCCAGAAAAATCCCTTTAAAATGGTGACCTTTGAGAAGCTCCAATGAGCCGTAATGGTGGAAGAGCTACAAAATGCATCTCCTGTCACATCATTCTCCAAGCAGAGAATGCATTTTTCAATACTTGTTAAGCCACACCACCTGGGAGATTGAAGAAAATATAAAATTTCATTATTATTATTACGTGTAAGTCCTGGTTTGAGGTAAAACAGAACCAACTTTTTGTTCAGTAATTTTACTTCTTAGCTAGGCCTCTTCTAACTCTCTGAAATTAACAGCATGTTTTGATGAAAACAGTTAGTTCTCAGAGTGATAAAACCAATGTTTACAGTTAGTGCTAAGGAATGGTATGAAGAGGAGCTCTTACTTATACTTGTTGCTATACCAACCAAGGTCAGCTCTTTTCTTTACTTGCCCTGTTGGAGGGTTGGAAACAGAAAAGCGTAAAGGGGTCCCAC
>VXBO01006576.1:10638-23955 GCA_013400135.1 Rhinoptilus africanus | reverse complement strand
GCTCCAGGCACCAGAGCAGAGATTCCCCTGCAGCCCATGGTGAAGACCACGGTCAGTCGGGCTGTTCCCCTGCAGGCCGTGGAGGGAAGCACTGTAGCAGCTCGTGGCGGACCGCATGCTGGAACAGGTGGATGCTTGAAGGAGACTGTGACCCCCCGGGAAGCCTGCAGCAGAGCAGGCTCCTGTCAGGACCTGTGGACAGAGGAGCCCACGCTGGAGCAAGTTTGCTGGTGGGACTCAGGCCCCTGCGGGGGACACACACTGGAGCAGTCTGTTCCTGAAGGACTGCACCCTGTGGAAGGGACCCACGCTGGATGTGTTTGTGAAGAAATGCAGTCCGTGGGAAGAGCTCACATTCAGAATTACATGATGGAGGACTGACTCCCGTGAGAGGGACCCCACACTGGAGCAGGGGAAGAATGTGAAGGAGGAGGAAAGAGCGGCAGAGACAACATGTGATGAACTGACTGCAACTCCCAAGCCCAGCCCCCTGTGCTGCTGAGGGAAGAAGTAGAGAATTCAGGAGTAAAGTTAAGACCAGGAAGAAGGGAAGGGTGAAGAAGAGGTGTTTTTAAGATTTAGTTTGTATTTCTCATTGCCCTCCTCTGATTTGGTTGGTAATAAAGTAATTTTCCCCAAATTTAGTCTGTTTTGTCCATGATGGTAATTGGTGAGTGATCTCTCCTCTCCCTGTCCTTATCTTGACCCATGAGACTTTTGCTATATTTTCTCTCCTCTGTTCATCTGAGGAGGGGAGTGATAGAGGAGTTTTGGTGAGTACCTGGTGTCCAGCCAGGATCAACCCACCAAAAATACCGAGCAATTCATCCTGAGTTTATGAATATGATTTTTATATTTTTTTTCCTTGGATAGGTACTTAATGGGCCTGTTATTTCTCTTTAATTTTAGGGAAAGTTATATTTTTCAGATCCAAACATTGAAGTTAATGTCATCACTGAGGAGAAACAGCTGCCTCTCATTTCCTCCTCTTTAGGATTTGGAAGGGACAACTGATTCTGGCTTGAAGACCTCTTCAAAGGAGAAAAGTGTTTGAACAATTTATTTGCAGAAAAGAAGCAAGTGCAATTTTTTGCTGGAAAATTAAGTTAGTCATCATCTTTTATTTCTTTTGTATAATGGACCAAGTAGTTTTAGAGTACAGTAAAATGTAGGGGGATAAACAAAGGAGACACAGAAGATGATGGTAGTAAATAGAAGCAAAAGTTGTGGAAGTCAGAGAAAAGCAAACAACACATACAAAAAAGTAAGGCTTTATTGGAGATTGATATTATCAGAAAACACCAGTGATCTAAACCTAATAACTTCAAGAATTTAGGTGCTAATTTCTAAACATTTCCAAAAAAAAAAGCCCTTTTCTGCCTATGTGCCCTGTACATATGTACATTATCTTTCCATAAATCCTGACAATGAGGTAATCCATAAAATATGATGTTCTGATTAGAACTTTCTAATTTACATTCATGGATGTGAGTGACCAAATCTATGTCTTATGTCTGGGTTTCTCCACAGTGCTTGCAAGCAGAGCTGTAGAATTTGTAAAATCTGAACGGATCCTCTCTAGCATTTTTCCACTTCTGTAATTTAATTAAATCTTTATTGACAGTTCCTTACAGATATTTAAACAAAAACCTCACCTTCTGAGTCACAAATTATTCTGGTCTCTTCAGATACATCATTTGAAGATTGTTTTTTCTGCTCTCTAGACATAGAAGAATGTACCAAGAAGAAAAAAATTCTCTTTCTTGGTGTATTTCATGCTTAGTGGTGTGTTCTTCAACAGAAATACACATATCCTCCCAGATGTGAGACACACACTTCACAGCTCTGGAAGCTGCAGTTTGGTTTATGCTGAGGACTGTTCCAGATGAAGGCACTCTTTTGGATGCTTTCTCACATTAGAATATCGTATGAGAATGCAGAGTCCAGTGCAAACTCCTGCAGACGAGGAAGAAAAAAATAAGTGTTTAAGAACAGTAAGTAGTTACAACTACCTTTTCTATACAGTAAATACTTACTGTGGAGTTCTTTCCCATAGGATGTCCCAACCTACAAAGCACTGAAATTGCAGTCAAGATGACTAATGCAGCTGACTGAAGATAGCTTAGATGAATGCTGTGGAAGAGGGAACTGAACGTAGCTTTTGAAGATAAGATACTGAAACACAGTAATTCTTAGGCATCTTTCAGCAGCATACTCCAGATGATGTGCAGAAGGCAACTGGCAACTGGAGGAGGCTTTCACAGGATATGTTCACAGAGAGACCAAAGTATGTCTTTGGTGCAATGTCTCACAACGCACAGAATAAATAAACTGAACAGTCAATAGTGTTTGTTCTTGTTCTTGTCCACATAAAATGCAATCCCTGATCTTACTGGCCTGTTTAAGTTTTATCACTGGATATTGCATGCACATCATATATAGGAAACCGCCTTCTTATGACCATATAATTTTAAATTAAATGTGTCTTGCATTCATAAGTGCTAGACAGCAACTTAGTGGTTTATATTATATATGTACAAGTACAAAAGATTTCAGATTCATTAATATGAAGATCTCTTCATAGCACTAAACCATGTATTTTTTCTCATTCTACAAAGGTGCTATTAATATTTTGTTAGCTTTCTTTTCAGGTAGTTTTTGGTAGCTTCCGAAAGACCTTAATCCATTGAAGGTGTATCTTTTTCAATCCTTAAAGAATTTTTTGCTGCAAGACATCACTATTATTGAACTGACAGCTGCTCTTTTAAAATCTGTGCATTCAAATTTCTTATCTTCTGGAGAAGAGTTTTCAGGACAAAAAAGATAAAAGTGCTAATAACTATCCCAACTCAATTACCTTATTTCAAAAGGTGAAACACACTTCATATTTATGTAAAACTGGTAGGACAATAAGTAATTAAACTACCTGAGGACCGTTTTCTAGACTCCATGCCCTTTTCAGATAAACCTTTAAAGTGTTTTTTTTTTTTTTTCTTAGAAAGGGGAGTAAACTTGAATTTGTAATCAGATTAGTGTAATTTGTGTCCATATTCCTTTTAAAAGAACACATAACCAGTCATGTAATGTCTTCATTTTTTTTTCAATGTATCCAAGTTTTCATGGCTTACATTCTCAGTGATTTTAAGGGATCTAATTTCCATTAATTTCAGTAAGAGTTATCTTCCTAAATATTTATAGATGCTCAGAACAACATCTAATCAGATTTCTGTCTCCAATTGTTTTTCAATGGGCCTTTAACTGATAAATCCCATAAAATGTCTGTTCTGTAAAAGTCAAGATGCTATATACAATCAACCTTTAATTTGACTCCAAAAAAGGTGACACTAGAAAGCCAGCCATACAGTCTTCTGTAAAATCCAAATTTGGCTTTGTTATGGTACTATAACTGCTATAACTGTTGCTTTATTACAGAATTCTCATTTCTGTCATATTTTATTATATTTCAGAGGGAAAAAAATCTAATTTTTTTTCTTCCAAAAGAAAATTCTGAAACTCTATGCACTTATTTATTGTTTCCTAGTAGAAATACTTCACTCTAGTCTACATTCTCTTTCATTTCATTAAAACCAAGACTAAGGACTTGTAAAGCTGCATGAGTATTGGCAAACTGATATGTAATCTTACTGGTCCAATATGGTAGTCATTAGAAATTAATCACAGATTATTTTCTTATACTGGAATGTACATAGGAGTTTTTAAAGTATCATTAGTCAACATATGAAATGCTGTTATTTTTTAAATTATATTACCTAAGAATATGTTGTAAATGCTTGAGAGATCTGCTTATCAGTTTATCAGCTTCCTGCAATGGGAAGTACCTTTGTGAACTTAGTGTTAGAGCTTGCGATTATAAGTCATCAAGGAGAGAACCTAATAGTCCTATAAAATATGTCTTCATCATTAGAAAAAAACCCCCATGATTTTAATTATTTCAATGTTCTCAATTGGAAATTATGCCTATAAGCATTGATGCCTGATATGTTTCATTGTAAAGTTTTGAATTATTTAAACTTAAATTCATTGAACATACCCTTGAGGATCTTGGTACTATCAATCAGGTTTGTCAAACGTGTCATTCAGAGTTTCCCAAACAAATCTGTATTTTGAATGTATTCCAAAATCAACTAACATTCTTACAGTTGCAGCTGTGGGCATGAATGTTCGGTATACACAACATATATGCACAGACATTATCCTATTCATATACCTGCACTTGTTTCTTTCTGCACAGATTTGTAAAAAAAAAAATCACTTTCAAAGTGACTGTTTTCCCCAGTGCATTCTCTCTTGCTCTATCTCGCCTGCCTTAGTACCAGTGCCTGGTATTGAGTGTATCAGGGTCTCTTTGGTATCCAACAGTTTCAGTTTGATTGCACAAAAGCACTTGTTCCTTTTCAGTGCCAAAGCAGTTCAACTGCAGAACAGCAGCAGACTGATTGTGTGATTGACAAGCCCACCTTTGGGATACCAGGAGACATGAAAGTACATTAGTAGAGGAGGCTTCAATTAATATCATAGGGAAGCGGCATAAGATTTGTCATCAAAAAGAATGGAGGAGCCACACAATTTTATGACATGAATGTTAAGAAATAACCAGATAAACATGTGCAATCTCAGAACCAATCTTTGGAAATCAGCCTGACATAAATTATCTGTAAGAAATGCTGATCTGGGAAGGATTTTTCTTCAAGATCACTCGTACAGCATTTATGTCATAGGGTTAATTTATGATGGTCTTAAAGAAACTGCTCAGACAAGGTGAAAACATCAACTGGAGTTACAGAAAAGTTGAAGGCATTTTAGCACTTAGAGAGCAAGTTTGTTATTTACTCTGAGAGGTGAAAAAGGGCCAAGCTCCAGTAAACCAATCCCTAGTGTTTTCCATATATAACATTTACACTTGTAATCTGAGTCTTTTACTGGCTCAGTAATTCTAATATTAAGAAGGTGGCAAACTTAATGGTAGCTCTACAGTACTGAGTTGCAGCAAAGACAACCACAAGCTACCTTTACTTTGTGCACTGGATTGTAGCCTAGTCAGAGCAGATGAAACTGTATGTTCAGGTATTTTTCAGTTTTCAGAAGGATTTAAAAAATCCATCCCTTCTTTTCCTTTGCCATTAGCCTGCAACTGTTAAAACTAATTTCAGCCTGTGTTGTAATACATCTCTATAACTCTGCAGCACAGGCAGACCTGTGGTTGTCCTGGCACAGTGTTTTCTGATTTCATACACCACAGTGATGATGGCTGAATGTCAAGGTGGAAATAAGAAATATTTTATATATCATTCTGATATAAGTGAGGTGTGTAGTTTTGAGAAAGGCAGGCTTGGTTTGAAATCGAATGTCTCTTATCTTCTTATAAGATATTGTCTACCTCTATGAAAACTGCAGTGTTTTCATTAAGATTATTGTTTTTAAAACCTGTAAAATAATTAATAAATTAACCTGAGGCTGTATAACTTTGCCCTCATTAGTAGGCTCAATGAAAATGTATTTGAGTACTGTCAATGACAGACTTCAACCAGTCAGGCACATGAAAAGCAAAATATTATGAAAATAAATGCCTCTTACTTCCACCGTCTTTCAAACAGGGATCATCCATTTCAAAGCATAACTAGTAAATAGAATATAGCAAATCTAGGTAATTACAATAATAGATTCTTGATTTCCAAACACCTTGGGAGTCTTTCAAAAACTAATAATATTTTGAGGTTAAGAAACTGTTCAATACCTTGGACTACTGATTTGATTCCCTTATGTATTAAAATTTTGTCTATCTCATATACTTCCAACCTTTATCCTTTTAGATTACGATATTTTAGGGGGGTTGTTTTGAGGCTGTTGGTTTTGGGTTTGTTTTTTTCTTTTTAAGGGTAATTTTGGCTCTGCAAACAATTTTAAATTTTTATTGTAACTTACTGAGTGTGACAAAATTACTAGCTGAAATAACACTTTATGACAAAGGATAACTCACTCATTTTTAAAATTCTGTTATGAGAGAGAATTTTGGAAATGTCCTGTACAAACTAGTGGATTAACAATGGACACAATTTAAAAGCTTCAGAATCTAGTTTTTGTACTGTGGTCACTTTTGCAAACAAATGTAGGTCTTTATTATATGATTCAATTGAAACTGATACATCTCCATGCTCCTACTCAGCTTCATGTGCCAAAAATAACCTTCTGTTCTGAACACAAAAGTGCAATCACTAGAAAAATACATTATATTTTACAGTCTGAAATGAGTGACTGAGATCACTGTCACCAACAAAAATGCTTGACAAAGTCTAATCTTGCTCCTTCTCCTGTCTCAAAAAGGTATTTGAAGTTGGAATAGACCTTTTCCTGAGTTTCACAGTGAAATGAGCACTAGTTTCCTGTGGAGAAACTGGAAAAGTCAGAACAAAGGTAGAAGTAAACCCTACCAACTCCTCTGCCCAAATACCTCTTCTGAAGCTCATCAGAGCTGTTTTACACACTTACCACGAGGTGATTGCATCTCCTGGTCCCATACATGAGGCAGAATACCTTGCAAAAGCTGAAAGGTGTACATTAAGTCTAACATTAGCCAAAGACTTTCTGTCTTTGATGTGAAGTTCTGTGGCCCTTAGTATGAATTTTGAACACCGTCCGGCAGGCACTTGCTTACTTGGCATATCAATGCCTTGGCCATTGTCCCATTTAAGACCTATCCCAACATTCACTGAAATATATTTTTTTTTTACTCAAAGTCATTACTTAAGTTCTTTAGCTATTCATAAAAAGTTCAAAGTGAATACATAAAAAGGGACAACATGTAAATTAGTGACATCTAGCCAACTAGGGAAGAAGCCCTGCTGGACCTGTTGTTTGTAAACACTGGAACAGGCTACCCAGGGAAGTGGCAGAATTGCCATCCCTGGAGGTATTTAAAAGATGGGTAGACATAGTGCTTAGAGATATAGTTTAATGATGGCTTTGTCAGTGTTAGGTTGATGATTGGACTCAATGGTTTTAAAAGTCTCTTTCAGCCTGGAGAAGTCTATGATTCTATAATTCTGTGTTTCTGTGATTAAGTACTGAGCTTGAACTCTAGTCACTGTGTAACTGTGCTTCTAAGGTGGTTGCACAGGATCTGCCAGAAGCAGTAAAACTGTGGATCTTTAATAAAAAATAAACATGTCTTCTGTAATTTACATTTCTGAATTCACACACACACAAAAAAAACCTAAAACACATAAAACTGAGCATCAAACATAATGCTCCAATGGTTTAAAATTTCAGGAGTTGCTTCCAGAGGAATAAACTAGGTAGGAAGGCAAAACTGCTTAAGGCATGGATTCCAGATCCCTGTAATAAACCAATATGAACCTCAGTTGAAGGTTAATTTATATTTTCGCATGATTTATAAGTGTGAGGAACCTGAAAAGTATCATTAATTATGGTGTGAACATAGAGATGTTGTAGAAAGGAAAATCTGAGTACACATTTCTGTGTATATTTGGTAGATGTCCTTTAAATCCTGAAATTCCTTGAAGTTTGTGTCAAGTTTCTGTTAGCACAAAATATAGTATGGTAAATTATCTTGAATATTTATTAACTTAGAATAAGATTTCAGAAGTACTCAAGACTGATTCAGTGTTCTTCAAACTCAAGTCAGATACCAAGTTCGCTGGGACAAATATGAGTCCAATATTGACAATGTTGGAAATTTCCTGCAATAAATATTTTGGAAAAAGTCTTATCAATAAATGTATAATTTTTCATTATATAAAACGAGTAAGTCTGTACAGTTAAGCATACATTCAGGATTTTAATTCTTTACTGCCACAAAAATCTCGTGGATCTTAGACAATAAATACTAAGGACAGCTGTACTAGATTTTTTTTGCAATGAGTTAGATGGAAATCCACTGGCTTGATATCCTTCTCAGGAATGTCCTGTACTTCAACTCTTGATAATTTAATTGCATGCACACATTTGGAGAGTTTTCTAAATTACTTCTTCTAATATACTTTGACTTTCATTAAATAAATGCTTTTTATATATGGTAAATGACCTTCTTCTGTACTAAAAATATTTTGGAAATTAATATAAACTGAACCAGCACTGTCTTTGAACATTTAAATATCCTGTATGAACTCTCTGAAGCCCTTTAAATTTCAAGAGATTCCAACGTATAAGAGAGAGAATTAAAAGTCTGGTACAAAATCCACTGAAGTTTGGGTTTTTTAGGTTTTTTTAACATATATATATATAAGTATATATTATATGATATATACAAATATAGATATATGCAATATATATTTCAATTAACCAAATAAGTATTGCTGCACATCATAAGAACCCTTCTGTAAATTTAAGGCTTCATCTTTTTCAAATCTATATGTGTGTTTATATTCAAAAGTGTCAATTTTATTTGACTTTGTTATGAACTTACATGGATTAAATATGGCACTGTTTGACTAGTTAGATCTACCCAATGTACCACAAAATTTCTTATTTTTGAAAAAAATATAAATTCCTCAAATAAACTCTCTGCTATATCTCACAGTGGCAGATTTTAGAGTATGAATGTTACACTCAGTGTTAAACTATATTGTCTCATGCCATTTACAAGCTGAAGAACAGTATGTACATAAAGATTTTGCTGGATCCCCAAAGAACAGAGGTGGTTTACTTCCTGTCATTTTTACATCAGGCCTACAGCTATGTTGGGCACCCGGTACAAGCACTCATAAAATCTCCCCACAATATAGAAGACATACTCAAAATAGAGTGGTGAAGTGGTGAAGTTCAATATTCTTTTAAATTCAACATGCAATTATGCTTTTTTTTTTTTAATTTACCTGAATTCCATTTCAAGATCTAGTTGGAGTCCTTCATATTTGGGCCATTTGACTCCAGACATGTTTCAAAGTGGGCCATTTTTATCTATGATACATCTGTTAACATGTAAAAAATGTCTTTTTTAAGTGAACTCATGCTTACCTGTTTTCAGTTTATTAACTTAAAAATAATAAATTTAACTTTTTCAAAACCTTAGTACATTTTTAGTAAGTTCTTTGCAGTACATATTTTTTTGCTATTTGCCATTGGGAATGAAGTCTACTGAAGGCAGACTGAATGAAAATTATTTTGACACTTTTGCTGAAAGAATTTTAAGATGCTTTTTGTCAGCTGCAATTATACCGTTGGGTAAGGAATCCAAAAACAATTGTCTCATTAGTAAGTTTTTCAGTAAAATCTACCATCCATTGTGACAAGATATATTAGATGTTACAAATTCTCTTGCAGTTAATGATAGCTTTTTGTATATATAAAAATATTTTTTTCCATACATGCCAAAACCCCCTCAGATTTTAGTTTAGATCATCACAAATTAAATGAGCAATTATCAGCTTAATTCTCAGAGATAATTTTTTTCATAAGATTACAGTGACAGTGTGGATTCTATAGGGTGGAATAAACTTACTGACATGAATAGCAAATACAGCTGCTCGTGTATTCCATATCTACGTAGAAAAAGTATACCAAGTGCAAAACAATTTCTATTGTTTTTATCATACTCTGACTACTTCTACATAGTTACTTTTGGCACTACGAGTTAGCTAGTGCTGATCCTCCACATTTCTCTATCTGATCCACCTAGCCTGTTTAAAGTGTAGATGTACCTCCATGATGTCCCAAGAATGATTTTTGGGAAATAATCTGATCTTATGAGGATGGTGTATCTTTCATGTAAATTAAATGTAAGAGATAATAAGAAATTTGTTGGACAGGATACAGAAGGAAGGTAGAGAGATTTCTACCCTTCTTTGAAGCTACTTCCAGGAACAATAAATGTATGTTAGCAAAGCTGTGCAAGAGCCTGCGTTTTTAGGTCTGCACTGTAAAAAACATGGAAAACGATGAACACAGTGAACCAAGAAGAACACTTTAGGAGTTTTATAATCTATGAGTATTCAGCATGTTACAAATATCCTTTCCCACCCAATGAAGCTGGCTTTTATGAGTTATTAGCATTCTCCAAACTTCCTCATCTTAAATCTATATGTGACTCAAAGGAAGTGCTATGTTGCTGTACTTAGTCCCATCACGATATGATTATTTTGAAATCTGCATTTGGAAACATTTACCAATAGTAGAAGCAAGACCAAAAATACCATAGAAGATACTAATTTGCCTTGAATGTACTGCAAGCATCTTCACCTAGATTGCACTAAGTGCAGCAGCCAACGAAAATCTGCAATTATTGGGAATGGTATCATAGATCTTATCCCTCAGATCACACATTTTGTCTGCTGGATTAATGTACTTTGCATGGAGAAGCTGCATGTCCTATCACTGTCCCAAAGTGAATGATGCACAGTAAAAATGATTAAAGGAGTATCTTGATCCCTGTAGCGTCCTGCTCATGTTCCATGTGCTCTGATAATCATGGATAAAAAGAATTTGTCATCGTATCCCCTTTCATATAAAGATGAATCCCTAAAGGCTCTAGCATGTTATGGGTGGCTGGCTAAAGGTTTAATTTACTGTTGATCCTTGGTAGTGTTTCGGGAGGGAATGAATGACAGTGACTGCAGGTGACATAAAAGCCTCATGGGACACAGTTTACCTGGCCTTGCCTCCTGCCCTCTGACAGTTGCCCAGCCTATGTTGGGCAAAAGTTTCCATGACCTCAGATATATTGTGACAGTAAATAACCTATAGACAACCTGGATAATGACTGCATGGAAAACTGATGCAATCACTCCTAAGGTATTTTTCCAATCCTGAACTGTCTCTCAGAGGCTGAGGGCAGCATGACTCCAAAGGTGCAATAGTTCTTGTTGTCTCAACTGATAAGAAATGTTGGCGAGGGATGTGCTGTTTCTTCACAGCAGCTTCCTGAAGAAAACTGCAGAAGCAACCACTCCATATTTGTACCACTAACACTGAGTTTAATCCTAATTTCTTAGAAGTACTGCTTTACCCATCCAGTTTGATGTTTCTAACCAGTGGCAGCTGGAGTGATATCACAGTAGAGATTGAGGAAGATCTATGAACAGTCCAAGACTGTTCATAAAAAGGCTGTCAGCCAAAAGCATAGTCAGAATATACACTTTCAATGACAGACATCAGGAGCAGTGGCAGTAGCATCTGAATGTGGTGTTTCTGGTCTTGAAGGGCCTGGATGAAGATGCACAGAGGCATATGGGATATGTATCTAACCACAGATTGTTCTAAGAGTTATGAATTGTGAATGTAACCACTGTTCCATGATGGAATAATAGGCTACATCAATGCACAATATAATTTGGTTTAAGGAGCAGGGAGCAGTCCATACGCTGGATATATAAAGAGGTACAAACCTAGAGCCTGTGTGAGGCTAAACCTCCAGTCTGTTTGCAATTCACATAAGTTTGACATTTCCTGTTAAAAACTTCACAAAATGTGCTTTTGGTGTACTGACTGAGTCAATGTAGATTTTTAGGGTTTTTTTGGTTGTTTTGATTTTTTGGTTTTTTTTAATGTACTCAGTATGCAGTAACAGAACTAATGTCAGTGAATCTTTAGTATTTCCCTCCTGTTCTGATTTTATACAATATGTAGAACTGGAAAAAGGCTAGACTAGGGAAAGTCCCAGAAGAGCTTATAGAAAACCCACATCCCTCAAAAATCCTGTTCTCGGAAAAGAAGTATTCTCTAGAGGAAACAACTCTTCTTGCCAGGAAAGAAGAGAGCTTTGTTCTGTGCCAGGAGAATGGGCTGTCCTTGCTAAACTTCCTCTTACTTTACCTAAACATAAATAATAACCTGCTTTAATTTTGAATTTATTTCTTTTGACAAACAGCCTGTGGGATTTGTGTGTGAAAATCTGGTAATAATTAATATCTTCAATACGAACAAGTCATTTTTATTTATTTCCTTCCTCCTGTACTCAAGGGCTAACTTCATGCTTTCAGTTTAGAGAATGTCTTTTCCTTCCCACATCCTGTTCCCTTGTAGCTTTTAGGAGCTGGATGGGTTTATAGCTATTACATCATGTTTGCTATTTCCAGAATCAAGATAAGTTTTCATTTCCTGGCAGATAACTTTAAGGGAATTGTCGTAATTCAAAATATAGCAGATCTTTTTCTTCCTTTTCCTCTACTGACACACACTCAAACAAAATGATCTGACTCTTAGCAAGTCTATTTCCCTGTGTCCTTCTGAAATTCTAAAATGATCATGAATTTACCTCTTTTGACATTTAAGCTTTTTTTTTCTTAATGAAATCTCAATGTCTTTTTATATGATCAAAGCTATGAAATTCATCCTTGTGATTCAGCATAGAACTCTTGTCAGCCTTAAATCCATTTTTCCTGTCTTGAGTGTTCAAATGATTAAAAATAACTGGGTTTTCTATTTCATTTATAATATATCAGACATTTCACGAGAACCATCTTAGTAGTTCTGAGACTAGGTATTGAGAAATTAAATAGCATTAAGTAAATATCTCAAATACACCTCTCATATCTTACTATATGACTTTCCCTTACAATGTGGACACACCTCTGAAATGTAGTCTTCATACCTCAGAAAAGACTGCACATTGGGTCTGTATATTTACAGTTCAGTGTCCTCTGGAAGATCACAGTCTGACACTGTGAAATTCCTTTTTGTACTGTTACACAGTCTGAATTAGGTCATACATTGACCAGGATGGCAAATAAAGAATTTTCCCCAGTTTAGAGAAATGGTTATTAAATAGAAGATTCTAAAATACAAATACTGTGATTACATTGTCTGTATCTGTAGTGGACTTTTAAAGAGGTTTTAATTTCATCCTCTTTCATAAGACAAAACAACTTGGCTTGCTGCAAATTAAGCATGTGATCAGCTTAATTCCAGCAATAAAATTTGCTCACACCCTCACCTTCTGGTCATTAGCACGGGGTAAGAATCAGTTCTTATTACTCATGTATCTCTAATTCTTTTTTGGTTTATAAGTGACTAAGAATATTCATGTGAAAAAGCCTAAATCACATACTAAAAAAAAGTTCAAGTAATTGTTTTCATCTTTTCTCTACCTCTTTATTTATTTTGTCCTAAAAAATAAATAAAGAGCGGTAGATGTGGTCTACCTTGACTTCAGCAAAGCGCTCGACACAGTCTCCCACAGCATGCTCCTAGGGAAGCTTAGGAAGAGTGGGTTAGATGAATGGACAGTGAGGTGGATAGAAAACTGGTTGAAAGACAGAGCTCAGAGGGTTGTGATTAGGGCGCGGAGTCTAGTTGGAGATCAGTAACGAGTGGTGTTCCCCAGGGGTCAGTACTGGGCCCAGT
>VXBO01006572.1:43031-61251 GCA_013400135.1 Rhinoptilus africanus | reverse complement strand
TGGCTGACGTCCAAGGAGAACCCTGCTTGNTGCTTGTTTATCTGTCTTTGATCCTGATCCATGTGTTCCTGACTCCATCTCTGGAACTCAGTTCCCACTCCTTGCTGAGTCCAGTCTAGGACTTCCCCGGTGCCTGCTGGTGATGTCATTCTGGGAGTTTAATACGGTTTTGTATATACTGTATCTATTTTCATTATTTTCCTTTTTATTTTATTATTAATATTTCATTAAAGTAATTTAGTTTCTTCTAAACTCTTAAATCTCTATCTCTCCTCCTCCTCTCCCTGCACAAGAGGCTGGGGGGAGGGGGGGGCATCTGTTGCCGGCCATTGGCCAATTTGGCCAAAACTGCGACAGCTATCATGTTGCATGATTGTGATTTTCATGGGAAATGAGCTTCAAAAACATTTTGAACATCTGTTTTGCTGGAGACCCTTTGGTAGATTGTATTGATGATAGCGGTTTTTCAGAATTATTCTGCAAGAACATGACTCGTGTGCCCCGTAAGGGAAACTTGAAGTTTTCCGATGACATGTAGAAGTCCTCTTCCAGCAAAGTAAGAAAACGGTCATCCATATCTGTTAGTGTACAAATACAGCTGTAAATATTTTACAGGCAGGGTTCCTTAGGAAGCACAGACTACTTTTTTTTATTAAATATTGAGATGGTATGGTCATGTATGCCACTTTGGAATTGCCTGTACATACAATCTACGTTAAAATGTGTAAATATGTTTATTTGCATCATTTGCTACACCTGAGGCCTGTACTTAGACTGAATTTATTTATCCTACATCTTTTAAAGTTTCTAGGGATTTTGTTCTGCGTCGTGGCCTCAGTATCGGATGAGTTGGACTGGCAGTTGTTTTTTGGTTTTATTTTCTTTCATTTGTCAACTTCATGACAATATTAACTCTGAATTAGGCAAAGCTGTCAGGAGATTGGCTTACAGGGGTGACTTGTTTTATCTACTTGGGAATATATCATTGCAAGCCTTGCATTTTGGGGCCTGTGCCCCAAAATATCAGTGTGTATATATAATGACATTCTTTCTGTCTTACCTAGGTTTAAGCCCTCTCTCTGAAATGAAACATGAATGTAGTTAATGATGTATTCTTCATTTTCCTAAATGGACCAGCCTTTCTTGTCTGTTTTCTTCTCTACTCATTTGAGGGGGGAATGAGGGGAAAGTCCCGAAAATCTTGAAAACTCTCAGCTACTTTGGTTACAGAGGCTCTCATTATTGGGAAGTTTGCTTCAGTGCTGAAAGGAGGAACTCAAATGTGAGATTCTGAATTCAGGTATTGGCAAGGGGATTGTTTCGGTTGGGTATGAGAAAACGATGGTGAAATTGGAAGTTTAACAAGAAGTAGGTGAAGTGCGCCACTTCAGCAGTAACTATGGTGTTGCAGCTTTTTTACTCTTTAGACAAATTTTGGTTTGCCCTTTTTCAGAATTTTAGATAGCTGTTTCTGCCATATATTCTCTTCTTGCCACCTTGTATAGGAGGTGGAAAGGTTTAGCATGTCGACTGGACTATGCGTACCCTTCAGAAATTAACTTTTTATGGTTTCCTAACTAAAAGTTGTGATCTGCTTTAGGCTTCTATGTAAGATTTGTGTCTGTAGTCTGGCTTTCTAGTAAAGCTGTTCAAAAATACAATATTAATTTTGCTTATTAAAATGCAGGTATGTTTGTAGGGTTACTGAAATGGGAAATTCAGTTTGATTTAATGTAAGGTAGGTAAAATAGAACCAATAAATAATGCTCAATTTTGCTAGCAAAATATTTTGCTTCCGATCGTATTATCTTTGCAGGATGCAGGGCTTCTAGACTATTCTGCTTGATTTTATTCTGTCATGTAGCATGTTGCTGATGAGAAGATAAAAAGCTGTTAGCATTCTTTCTGGAAGTCTATCTAGGCTGTTTTTTCATGGTGAATTCAATGCACAAATATTCCAGACAGTGAAATGCTTCCTAATTGCAGTGTGGTGTCTCTATTTTTAAATAGGCCATCAGGATAGCCTAAAATTAACTTCAGGCCAATATTTCCTAAAAATAACTAAAAAAGTAAAACTGGTGTGCTTTCTGGAAAGCAGAGCTGGTTTCTTAACCCAAAAGATACTGGAGTAATGAATTTGCAAGGGCATAGCTTCAACTAGTCTTAAATTTAATTTTGAATTGTTTTCCAGATTCTTCTGAGTCGTACTTGAAGCCGCCAAAATGGTTCTAGCAGATCTTGGAAGAAAAATAACTTCAGCATTACGCTCACTGAGCAATGCTACGATTATCAATGAAGAGGTATGTAGTATGCATATGTGATGGCACTAACATTTAGAAAGCAAAGTTCTGAGAAAAGTTCTCAAAGGCTGATAAGAAGCTTGAAGTAGGTTGATGTTATCCTGAGGCTCTTCTCTTCCTTCAAATAAAATCTGTAGCTATACACTTTAACCCCCAATAGTACTGCCAAAATTTAGAACCCAATTTAGACATGTATAATCACCTCAGGCATAGTGGGTCCTATGGTCCAAAGGGTACTTGAGCCTGGTGGCTGTACTTAGAAAGAGTAGTGTTCTTGGGAGCTGATGCTGGAGGAGACAATATGTGCGTAAGTTCAGGTGGAACGTAGACTGTGAGTCTACGTAGAGTGCTCTGATTTATGTGTGTGTGTGCGCGCAGCTGGACTATGGAGATGTGTACTAGGCTGCTAGAAGCTGAAGCGTGGAAGAACAAATAGTTTTCAATGTAAACTTTGGCGTCTGAAATGTGAGGGTTATATTACGTTTGCTGCCTTTATATTCGAGCCAGTACGGTGTGTGGTTCTGGAAGCTGTTTGACTTGGTGTAGTCTTTTTTTTTTTTTTTAATTAAGAGTTTGAAACTATAAATAAGTGTTTGGTGCTACATGGACTGAAAAGCAAGATGGGAAACTAACTGATGTGATGGTTTAGAAGTGTCTCTGAGTAAATAAATTGCTAGAAACTCTTTTCAGGTAGTCAGATGGGTGGCTTACAGTAACTAAAAAGTAGACTTATCGAGAGTGGTAAGGTTAGGACTTGTGCACAGGGGAAAGGTGTTAACATATCTTCATCTGGGAGACAACAAATCCTTAACTGAATCAAATAGAGCCTCTTTTGTTTTTTTCAGTAGTAGAAACTTTTCTCCTGCAAGAGCTCAAGCTGTGAAAATGAGGCTGTTTATGCAGGTGTTACTTTTCAAAAAATCTTAAGCTACTAAACTGCGTTCCTAACTGAGCACCTGTTTGCCTAAAAGGCATACCCCAGAGCAGCAGTCCAGCTTCTGCAGAATGCAGATAGCAGTGTATCCATCTTGCATTTAAGGAATGCTTTTATTTACAGAGATTGTGTTGTGGTAAGAGATTCTTTTTTGGCTTTCTGTTACAGCTGTCACTAAGGAGTACCCATAGGGAAGTTTAGGAAGCCTTGCTACCATACAACCTGCTGTTGTCCTTAATGCAATAGGAAGTGTTCTGTGCTACTTTGTTTTAGTGTGTCTTTTATAAATAAAGGACCCTTCTTTTCCACGATTACCCTTTCAAATTTAAATTGCATTTACATAGGAACAAATGCATAGACATTTTTTTTGTGGCAGTCAATATAATGATAGGACTGCATACATTTAATTTCTGAAAGCCTTCTTCATATCACAAATAGACTTTCACATTCTTATTTTGAACTAATACTGGCCTACTGTGTATTATAAAACCATTTTTCTTCTATACTCCAAAGGTTTTAAATGCTATGTTAAAAGAAGTATGTACAGCATTACTGGAAGCTGATGTTAATATTAAACTTGTGAAGCAACTCAGAGAAAATGTCAAGTAAGTGAAATAATCCAAAAGCATTTAATTTCTAATGTTCGTAAAAGTTGTAATTTGAGGATAAAGAAGAATAACTAACTTTTCACTTTATATCGTTTTCTTAGACACAACCAGTTTACCTTTAACAGTAAAATACGGTTTGAGCTAAATGTCTAGCCAGTTTCATCAAAACAATCTTCATCAAGTTTAGCCAGTTATTGCTGTTAGAATCTTGTTTAAAAAAACTGTTGCTGTCATCAGTTGAGTGGCATAATAAACAAGTTCTTTGTTACTTCCTAGACAGCTCATCTTCACATGGCCTGTGCTGGATATAAATAGATGTGTGTATATGACCAGTACTGTTACCTTGGCTATTTTCAGATGTGTAATTCAATTAGGTGCAAGTCTTAAAGATGCAAGTATTTTAGAAACCTGTTTTTGTCCTGTATACAGAAGTAATATCTCCAGTGCATGTCTCCTCTTAAATATGTCCTATCTGAAAACTCAAGGCAGATCAGAGTGCTGTTCCAATTGCAAAGACTTCATTTATTACTAGGTTAAAGTGATGCTTTAAGTTATGCTCATGTTTCATGGTTTTCCTAAACCCAGGTCTGCAATTGACCTTGAAGAAATGGCATCTGGCCTTAACAAAAGAAAAATGATTCAGCATGCTGTCTTTAAGGAACTTGTTAAGGTAGGACTTCAAGATTCTCTATTATGTCACTTTTCTTGTACAGCCTGGGCTGTGGAAGCAGTACAGTAGCAAGCCAAGCTTTCAGGTTATCCTGTGGTACCTGCAGCTGTGTTTTCTGTTGTAAGGCTCGTACCTTCTACTCATCTGAGAAGTGAGGCAGCAACCCTAAAATGTCTTATGTACTGTAGGGTTCTCACCAGAAGATGTCCATCTTGAGCAGTGGTGGTGGGATGGAGGTGATGTTTCTATATTGGGTGTTACACTTGTGCCCTATATACAGACCTTTGGTGTTTGCTGTTAGAAAGAAATTAACAGTTACTGTTAGAGAATTCTTATACATAACACTATATACTATAGATATCTTGCATGGTCTGTTCCTGTTCACTGTAAATTAGCAACCATCTAAGACAAAGCAAAAATTGACTTGTTCCATTGAATATGAAACCAGACACATAGCATAACTGTGGTACTGACTGTTCTGTGCTTCTGAAATTCAGTTCTGCAGCATATATTTTGCTTTGGTTTTTAGCTTGTAGATCCTGGAGTCAAAGCATGGACACCTACCAAAGGAAAGCAGAATATTATAATGTTTGTTGGTTTGCAAGGAAGTGGTAAAACAACAACCTGTTCAAAGGTAACTTGCACTGAATCTGTTTGTGTGGTTTTTTGCCTTGGGGGGGGGGCGGTGGTCATTGGACTCCTTTGGTAAGATTTGCTTGTGGTCCGTGCTATTTCTATTAGTAGGAAAGTACTAACTGATTACAAAGTAGAGGCATTTTTGCAGAGGGTTTCTGAGATGCATGTCCAAATTTTTTTTTTTTTTTTTTGTGGCAATTTATAGCTTATAGGCCTTGCTTCAAGATTTTTTCAAACTAAACTCTTGATGAAACAATACTATATATGGATAACAAGCTGCTTTCTATTCCTTGCTTTCTGGGTTTAAGGCTAGTACTGTGAATGGAACCTGTCTTGTTCTATTGCCTGTTTAGGGGAACCAGGGGAAGCTGGCCTCTGTTAGATACCTCAGTTAAGTATGAGTGGGTGGTTGAAAACTTCTTCCAGACTCAAATTCATTGATGAAATTTGGGTTTGTGTTTTTAAGGCTAAAAAAGAATGCTCTCAATCAACGCTTATCCTATTTATGATGATTGTTGTGAGGAAAAATTATCCTATGGAAAAAGACTGATGCACTTCTGTTGCTTTTTTTAATCATCTGCTTCTGAGATTCACACATAGGCTATACCGAATATGTCACTGCTCTGATTTCATAAGATTTTCGTCATGCTTCTGTGGGCATGTTTTGGAATTTTGTCTGTGGTCAATGAAATGTTCTGTGAGTGTACATTGTACCGGTGAAGCTGTTCCAAGAAATTAATTATTTCATCCATGGCTTTAAAACATGTCCTTGGAATGGAAATACTGTTGTTTCTCTGGAAGTACAGTAATAAAGAGCTGTACAAGTTGTAGCCGTTACAGTACTTAATACTGAAGTAGTTACTGCTTTGCATAGTTTCTAAAAGCTAGTCCTATTTGCAGTATCAACAGTGAGCAGGATCCGGGAGTCAGTGAAATGGGAACTGGCATTCTTTGTAGTCATTCCTAGCTTAGGAAACTGAAATCATGAGCAGAGTCAAGCAGATGTTTTCATCTTACCATTAATAATTATTTGTATAACATGCTCGTCTAAGTGACAGAGATGCTAACATTTGATACTTGCACAGTTACTAAATGGTCTCAGTTATAGGAAGGCTGTCTTGGCTTTGTGTCCTCTGTATGTACTTCAGTGACTTATAAGCTGTTACACAGTGTCACGCTTTCTGGTGGTACTTTGGTCTAACTACTTGGTTTTGATTTCTTTTCACAGTTAGCGTACTTCTATCAGAGGAAAGGTTGGAAGACGTGTTTAATATGTGCAGATACATACAGAGCAGGTAATACAGTCTTTAATTATGTGGTTCTTCATCTCTAATAATTACAGAATTTTTTTTTTAATAATCCCTTGACTATACCTGTCTTACAGGTGCTTTTGACCAGTTAAAGCAGAATGCCACAAAAGCAAGAATTCCTTTTTATGGAAGGTAAGCATCTTTCAGAATCAGTTTGGAGAAGTCGTCAAGTCCAGTGACAAAGCTGCCGGGGATGGCTGACACACCGGAAGGCTGTGCTGCCATACAGAGAGACCTGGACAGGCTGGAGAGTTGGGCAGAGGAGAACCTTATGAAATTTAACAAGGGCAAGTGTGGGGTGCTGCACCTGGGGAAGAATAACCCCCTGCACCAGCACAGGTTGGGGGCTGACCTGCTGGAGAGTAGCTCTGGGGAAAGAGACCTGGGAGTCCTGGTGGACAACAGGATGACCATGAGCCAGCAATGTGCCCTTGTGGCCAAGAAGGCCAATGGCATCCTGGGGTGCATCAAGAAGAGTGTGGCCAGCAGGTGGAGGGAGGTCATCTTCAGCAGGTGAGACAGAAGGTCCCTTGTGCTTCAGGTCACTGAATAGTAAGGGCAGATGGCTTGGGAAGGCATATTTTTAATCAGTTTTTGCTTGACATAAGAGGAAGTTCCTTTTGAAATCCAGATAGGTCTACAGTCAAGCGGTGAAAGTTTGAATCAGTTTGTTTGGCAACAAAGAATTGCCTATCTCTATATATTGATAGATATAGATTTTTCTCTTTGTGATCAGTTATACCGAAATGGATCCTGTCATTATTGCCTCAGAAGGCGTTGAGAAATTCAAGAATGAAAACTTTGAAATAATCATTGTTGATACAAGTGGACGTCACAAACAGGAAGACTCTTTGTTTGAAGAGATGTTACAAGTTGCTAATGCCATAGTGAGTATTTTCAAGAAATACAATAACTTCTGTTACAGTAATTTGACTACAATTCATTTATGTTTATCTCCTAATGCTCTATGTGGATTTTGCTCCTCTGGAACACTTCCACTCCTAGATTATATTGGAAATTACAAATGGATAAGAATATCAAGGGCTGGATGGACAGTGCTTGGTAGTTCTGTGTCAGTTTTAATTCTTGTATGTGTAACTCAAGGGTGCTTGCACATAATTAGAACCGCTCCTGCTTTAACTTCTCAGGATCTTTGCATTGAAAAACTATATAAAAGAACCAGTCTAATCTGGTTTTTTGTAGCTATGTGTACAAAATTTTCTGTGATTGTCACGAATAATTGCCCTGAAACAGAGTAGGTGATTGGATAACTGAGCACTTTTGGTATATAAATGAAGCTGGTGTTTCTTGTGTGGGTTAAAAAAGTCTGGCCATTTGTTTGAGTCTGTGGTCTTGCATGACAATATGACACTTCCCACACAACTCCTGCTAATGGCTAACTTGTTTTCAGAGGAATGGATGTCTTAAAGTTCTTAATGTAAAATTACCAAATTGCTTGTAGATACTAATTAGCTTATTGGCTCAGTTACTGGCTAAAATAATTCAAAACATAAGTAATAATTGTAAACGTATTAGATTTTAATATTTGGGGTTGTAGATAAGTCTTTCACGTAAGAATGGAGCATCAGCATTTTCAAATGGTCCGTAGGCAATACTGTTCATAAAACAGTTGCCCTTTTGCTTCAAACTTCTCACATCTTTTCATACTGTTACCGCAGTAAGTTCTGCTACTGAACATAATGCGTGAACACTGTTTAAGAAAGCAGAAAATTGCTATTTTATGTATTTCTCATTTCTCCTAGCAACCAGATAACATTGTTTATGTGATGGATGCTTCCATTGGCCAAGCTTGTGAAGCTCAAGCTAAAGCTTTCAAAGACAAAGTAGATGTGGCTTCTGTTATTGTAACGAAGCTTGATGGACATGCAAAAGGAGGCGGAGCTCTCAGTGCGTAAGTATTGTGACATAGTAGTGTCCAACATCTGGCCATGCATGGACAACCATGGAATGTCTTAGTGTCTCACAGAAATCTGTGCTGTGAAAGTGTCACTGTCACACTGCACGGAATCTGAGATTTAAGTCAGTGACAGTTTTGTTCTTACCCAGCTTCTGGTGGATAGGATCACTCATGGATATTTAATGTCAGTCAGTCAGATAATATGATGTACTTCCTATATAGTAGTGTATATTGTTACACATCAGACTTCTGTCTTCTGGAAACGGCGTCAAGCAATTATGTTTACTGCATCCTGAACTTCAGTTTTTACCAAAAATATAAATTTGGACTTAATAGATACGGTTTACTTGAAAAGTGTTGCCTCTCTTTTAATGCCCAAGACTTTTTTTTTAAAGGAGAACTCCAGCTAGTCATATCTAATGGCTTTAAAACTGCAAGGCAAATTAAACTTCTGGATTGCCCGTGCCCAGATACTTGATAAAAAATTAGTCTGTAGTCATACTTTCCCGAATTCCGTTCTTCTTGGATTTCCCATGTGCTGTATCTTGACAGACACTTTTGTCTAGAAAATGTTACATTTTATCTTCAGCCTTAGATGGTGGCAGGTCAGGCTAATCTCCAGCTGCCTTTCAGGGATACAGCTCCTACAGAGCTGAGGTGGTTTGTCAAAAAGTTAACTGACACCAACCTGATGAATCACTGTCTGACTTCGATCTTGTCAGAGTTCTTAAACTGCCATATGTATCTTTCTGTTATTTATAGCATAGTGATGGAAAACTAAAGTTAAGAGCAAAATGAAAATGGCAAAAGCTTGTTCCAGTTGTTATGCGCTTGTGCGCATTGTCTGCTGTGTTTATTCTATACTTTCTGTAGACTGGAAACTGAGTTCATCTAGAAGCTAGTGATTGACCAATTAATTGGTGAAAATGTTCTGATTTTTCTTATATAGAAGCTTTTTTCTTGTGTTGAAAATAATTGCTCTCTGTAAAAGTAGTTGAAAAACTAATTAATGACTATCTCATATGACCTCCCAATATTAGGATCAAATGGAGATGACTTATTTTTCTCTTTTTCCTCTCAAGTTTCTTAATTTCAGCAATGAAATTAAGCAACTTCTATTTCTGTTGATGATTTTTCAAAGCACTGGTTTTATTTTACAAAGTGCTAATTAGAGAAACATCTTGTCAGCTACTCCCAGCTACCCATCCTAAGCGCTGCATGTTTTTGCATAAACAGTTTGAGGAGTAAGAAAGATTCTTCAGAAAGGACGCACTGCATTGATGATGCCGAGCTGATTATGTTGATAGGTGGTACAAAAGATGGGTCATTTTTGAGAGGCCATTTAATAAAATATATTTTATTGCAGAGTTGCTGCAACAAAGAGTCCTATTATTTTTATTGGAACTGGCGAACACATAGATGACTTTGAACCCTTTAAAACGCAGCCTTTCATCAGCAAACTTCTTGGTATGTATTGTGCACAACTGTACTTAAAAGTCACTTTGAATTGGATAATAGAAAAAGTGTAGGTTTTTTTGTGCGAACTTCAGAGCTGGGTTGTTGTTTGTTTTTTTTCCAGGTATGGGTGATATTGAAGGACTGATAGATAAAGTAAATGAGTTAAAGTTGGATGATAATGAAGCACTCATAGAAAAGCTGAAACATGGTAAGCTATTCCCAAGGCCTAAATAGCAGGTGTATTGCCATTACCTATCACGGCAAGGGTGCTCTCAGAGATGTAGACCACTGAATTAATTTGTGTTATATGTAAATACAAGTAACTTGTTTCATGTGCATAATGAAGAATGGTTACTCTTTCTCTAATAAATGTGGCAGGCAAGTAAATGGAGTTATGTTTTTCAAGTGATAAGTCTGTCAGACTATAATTGTCTAGAAGTGCGGAATAACTAGCTTAACTCTTGTGTGCCATGTAAAACGGTTTAGCCACGTTAATAGCAAAGAGGTTTATCTACTCATCTATGCAGTATAGTAAATATAAAGAATAATAGAGAAAGGACAGTAAGACCAAAACGCTAGTGTGACTTTTGCTAATCTTATTTTTTTGTTGTACTTCAGGTCAATTCACGTTAAGAGATATGTACGAACAATTCCAAAACATCATGAAAATGGGACCATTCAGTCAGATCTTGGTAAGTTATCCCAAAAAATCATTTTATTGTGTCAGATTTTCATTTATATTTGACAAACTTCTGCTGTAAACTTAAAACTCTTCATCAAAACTGGTGTTAGAGTCTGTGCTTTATGTTTTTTGAAAAAGTGAAGTGATTTGCCTACTATGATACTACTGAACTAAAACTTTGTCGTGGTTTTGGCTGGATTGGCCAATCAGGATGACAGATGTGCCCCTCCCTGCCACCCCACCTACCCCCCCAAAGAGAGGAGAGGAAGAGATAGAGATTTATGAGTTTAGATAAAGAACTAAACTACTTCAATGAAAATAATCATAAATAAGGAAATAATAAATAATTTTTTAAAAAATATACAATATATACAAAACCGTATCCAGCTCTTAGGAAGACGTTCGCTTCACCAGCAGGCCCAGGGAAAGTCACAGACTGGAGCTGGTGACAGACAGGAGCTGAATTCTGCATCTGGAGTCAGGAATGCTTGGACTGGGATTAAAGGCAGATGACCAGACAGGGTCCTCTTTGGATGTTGGCCATTGAAGAAAGAGACTTGACCTTTTGATTCCTTAGCTTTTTATACTGAGCGTGATGCAGATGGGATGGAATACCCTGTTGGTCAGTTCTGGGTCACCTGTCCTGTCCGCTCCTCCCTATAGGTGTAACCCCTCTATGCTTCTCCGCTTCTGACCCTCTAACGGGACAAATAGCGAAGTTAGCTGACCTTGGTTCTTACAGCAATAAGTATAAGCAACAGCCTCTGTGCATACCATTCCTTGGTATAATCAGGTCTTCTCACTCTGAGAGTGAACAGTTTCTGAACAATATGCTGGTAATTTCAGACTTTAGTGAGTTAGAAGAGGCTCAGGTAAAAAGTAAAATTACAAAACAGAAAATTGGTTCTGTTTTACCTTAAACCAGGACTAACTTGCTGTCCATATTTCTGGCTGCTTAGAATAGGCAAACCTAACTTTAATTGACACAGGTTTTGTTTTCCGCTTTTTAAACAAGGGTATGATCCCTGGTTTTGGAACGGACTTCATGAGTAAAGGCAATGAACAGGAATCGATGGCAAGGCTAAAGAAACTGATGACTATAATGGACAGTATGAATGACCAAGGTAAAACAAACTTCACTCATTGTTTATCCCCATTGTTGAACAAGCTTATTTACAGAGATCTTTTTGGAAACAAGTTGGACATAAGGCAGCATCTACAGTGTCAGAAAGGGATAAGGAACATTTATTGCTCTTAGAAATGGCAGAGAGTACATGTGTGTCTCAAACTTTCTGAATAAGTCTAAAAATTTAGAGAGATACCTTGAGAGTTGCTTGTTGCTGCTCTATCTTTTGTAGAATAGGTGTGGGTTTTGAAGCATTCTGTTGGAAATTAATGCATTTTTATTTTTCATTCTGTAACTGTGCTTCTTAAATTATTAACGCTATACTCACAAATTAAACAGCTACATTCATCTTTAATCTGTCATTGCTGTCTTTCTTCCTACCCACCCCCAAATTAACTTGGGGGCATAGCCTGGTCTCTGGAATTCAAGGAGTGTTGTTTCTGATCCACTCGTAACTCTTGCAGAAGTACGCTCTTGCCCTTGTGCTAAAGCCATTAATATGCCATAAGACCAAGTATGTTGAGAGCATTATTTATTCAGGTGACTTTCTGTTGTGGCAATTAACATATGAACATAACAGCTTTTTAGTACTATTCCCTAGAATGTTGTATTTCAATTATTTATGTAAAATTCTGCGTTGTCACTTCTAAAAGTAGGTTTTTATTCTGTGGCTCAAAACTAAATTCTCAGCTGTAACAGATTTTAATGTCAGTAACTAAATGGATTTTTCTTTCCCACACTGTAATTGCAGAACTTGACAGTACAGACGGTGCCAAAGTTTTCAGTAAGCAGCCAGGAAGAATCCAAAGAGTAGCAAGAGGTTCAGGTGTTTCTACCAGAGATGTTCAGGAGCTTTTGACCCAATACACTAAGTTTGCACAGATGGTGAAAAAGATGGGAGGCATCAAAGGCCTTTTCAAAGGTAATAAAAAACCCCAAACCCACATTTATTAACTCAGTGGGAAGGTCACTTGATGTGTGAACACAGAGGAAATACGAAAATGTTGATTAGGTGTTGGGAGAGGAGGCAGTGAGTTGTAGCTCACTCCTTTTCATGATGTTTGAAAACTCTTTCCTGTGACTGGTAAGAGCATAGACTTCATTATTACTACAGGACTGACACTGTTATGTGGGGTACAGGGACTTTTGATTCTTAAAATACTTTTAAGTGGCTGATGTAGTAACTTTTGATCATGGACTTGAATGGATTTGATTCTAGAATTAGGAGGTAAAATTCTGATGTATTTTATTTTTAGCCGCATATGTTAACCCACGTTCTTATGATTGCTTCTGTCTTTTTTTAAGGTGGTGATATGTCAAAGAATGTAAACCCATCTCAGCTGGCCAAACTGAACCAACAGATGGCAAAGATGATGGATCCAAGAGTTCTTCATCATATGGGTATGTGTTGGCTTTTTAGAGCTTCAAGAGAGGCCTAGCAATTACGGTGGAGCACTTGAAATATAGAACTGGGGAAGGTGATATGAGAATGTGTGTGTATACATCAGTATTAAATACTTCTAGGTTTTCTAACAAAAACCAGAAAGTTTAGTCCATATGTTATGAATGCTTTGCACTTAACCAGTCACTTTACAGCTTAATCTAGTCACTTCCTTTGGATTCAGCTCTCAAAATGAGCAATTGGCGTGGTTGTCTCATGAAATAGCAAAGCAGTGACTTGAAGCGTGGCAGTGGTAAAGCACATCTATTCCTAAACTTCCCTTCCTTCACTTCTAAGCTTTGCCTGAAATAATTAAATTTAACAAGAGCAGCTTAAAATAAAGACCCCCGTACTGGAAGCTTACTGACTGATAATGGTCATTTTTTCTTCTGTCTAGATATTAATGCATATTATACCTACTTTAAGCCTGGTGTTTTGCAGACCTTTCTGTAATTACTCACTCAGTTGTCCATTTTCGATAGCCATTTAAACCTGGCTTCACAGTCTTGGGCTTTTGCATTTGTGTATTATTGAAATAGCATGTGTGCCCTAATGAGGCCTCAGAAGCAAGATAGCTGTGCTTCAGAGTTAATTAACACATCAGTGTTCTCACTTATTTTCTGCAGGTGGCATGGCAGGATTGCAGTCAATGATGAGACAATTTCAACAAGGTGCTGCTGGGAATATGAAAGGCATGATGGGATTCAATAATATGTAAAGAAGCCTTAATAAAAAGGACTTGGTTGACTGTCGCAACAGTAAAAGAATTTGCTTTCTTCCTTTTTACAGTGATGGGGGAGTGGTCTTTTGAAATCTTATTCAGGCTTCTCAGTTTCTACATTTAACTTCTGAAAACTATTTTTGCTTAAATTAGTTCCTCTCCACCAATACCCGATGGCACAAAGAGTAATTCAATTTAATAAAGCAAAATCTTGATGTAAAATTTTAATATTTAGAGACACTTTTTAATTGTTTACATCAAATGGCAGCCATTATA
This sequence comes from Rhinoptilus africanus, assembly GCA_013400135.1. Classification (NCBI taxonomy): domain Eukaryota; kingdom Metazoa; phylum Chordata; class Aves; order Charadriiformes; family Glareolidae; genus Rhinoptilus; species Rhinoptilus africanus. Next base: position 47,171 of record VXBO01006572.1, on the reverse strand, counting down.
TTTGTAAACAACCCTGATCTTTGGTTATAGGAACATAAAATGTCACAAATATACTGTAAAATAAAATCTAAGTGGTTATAAACAAGGGAATGGCCTGTTTCTTCAGTTCTTTCATGACTCTTATCAGTTCTTTTATCACTATGTAATGAGATTGTCATTAGTTTTTGTTTCTAATGACTGTTGTAACTCAAGTTTGGCACAGATACTATAAGAATAATTCAGTATCTGAAATGTGCTGTTGCTGCTCGAGTGTTCTCCTTGGAGCGCTTTTAGAGGGTGGCTGTGCTGTGCTCGGGTTTGTACAAAACTGTTCTCCAGAATTTTATTGTTCTTTCCATATACCTAAAGAATGAAGTGACTAAAACCACACAGGTATGCAGACACCAAGCTGTCCCATATATTGAAGATAATCTTTATATGAGGCTGACAATTAAGCTGTTCTTTCTAATACATAGTAGAGGGAATTCTGTGCTGATACTGAACTTAAAATAAAATGGCCACAGAAAGCTGTATCTGACAGAGCATATTGCCCCAACTCAGCTACAGTCTGATCTTAATTTCCTGTGGCATTTCTTCTTTTAGTATTTCAGTTTACTGTGTTGGTCTTAAAATTGGGTAGAATCCAGAGGCACACTTCAGAAACTAGGTAGACCTAGACCTGATGAATCTTAAAATACAACATACGCCTTAGCAAATGTGGCAAGATCTTTCACCCTTATCTTAAGGTAAGAAGGTATACTATGAATTTATTTTAATATACTGCAGAGCCCTTGGGTTGTAGATGGACACCCATCTCTGTTGTTAAAACAAGTGTGTCCATCTGTCAGCCAGTTCTCGGAGAAGGTGGCAGCTAACACAGCTCACAGTGAATAGCTTATGTAGGTAATTGGACTCGTGCTAATAAATCATAAGGTATGCTGTAACTTAGTTTATAATGTCGAAGTATCTCTGCGTGATCGGTGGTATGTCTATTCAATGTACAGAGGATGCTGAAAAATCTTCAGGTGTGCCATTTACCTACAACACTGCATCTTATGCATAGCATTAGTTTGTAAAAGGATCAGTTAAGTTGGATCTTAGCATTTAAAATGTAACAAAAGAATGAGTCCTTGCACATCACTAGCTCATGGGGGAGCTGCCCTCAGCTACTTCAGTGGTGTGTGTTTGCTAAAATGGTTAATTACTTAAATTAGTATTTGCACTTCTTGAGCAGTACAAACCAAAGCAATATACAAAACCATGCAGCAAAAAGCAGCAAATAAATCTTGGTTTGAAACGCAGCTGGTAGGGGAGAGTAGATAGTTAAGTTGAATTCTTTTGATGGAAATCAAACATGAATAAGCATATTGAGGATGAACAGTGAAGCACTGTGCTTCTGGTCTGTCAAGTTACCAACAATTAACTCTTTCTATTTTCAGTTAATTGTATACATTTGGTTTTAGTCTTTAGTTCACTATTTCCAAACTGCTACCGCATAGGAAGAGAGCTGTCACTAGCTGCCTGTTGGCAGAGGGAAGGGCAAGTTCAGAAAGTATTTTCTTTAAGATGTGGCATTTGTTATTTCTAAGGTATGTGCTGGAATAAACAAATAGCAGTGTATTGCTCTTAACACGCCAGGTAGAAAAGACTTTGCTCGGAATAATTGCCTGAAGTGCTCAGGTTTTTCATGTTGGAGGCACTTAAAAGGACAGTTCAACTGTATAGGAGCACCTATAAAATTCTCTCATAGCTTTATAGGAGAAAAACAATTTTAGGGAATGTGGGCAATATTTTTGTTTGCTTGTTTGTGGATCCTGTAGGGCACCATGTGTAGACGAAAATCCTAAAGTTATTGCAGGAGAACAGAGGCTATCATGTTCTGTATGTTCTCCCAGTTTGGCATTCTGGATTACAGGCTTAATTACCTCAGTCCAGGAGAGGCCACGTAAAACACTGCCAGCAAGTGCCACAAGGAACAACTCTCCCAGCACCGTTTTCTTGCATTAAGCTGCTTGTGCTTGCCCTCGTACAAGAAGCCTGAAAAGTTAGAGGCAAACTTAATATACTTAAAAGACTGAGGTCTGTCTTTCTGTGTGTATCTTAGTGAAAGCTGTTGCTGCTGCTCAGACAAGTTTATCTGCTGTTTGGTGTCTGGACACACGGCCAAACGACCTTCGCTGGGAATGTAAAAAGTAAGGAATGGATGGTTTAGGTAAGTGTAGAGCCCTGGGAAGGCCACTAGAAGGAGCCAATGGACAAGACAATAATGTACAAAATGAGCTCAATTCTCTTTAAGAACACCCTCGTTTCAAAATCAGTGACATCCTGCAGTTACCCTTTTCTTTGGTTACAGGTTGTAAATGAGCTTTGACATCCAGGACACTAATGTACAAATAAGTATCTGTTGCATATTTACATTTTTGGAAGATGGTGGTGGTTCTGTAAAAGTAGATGTTCACCAGCTGTGGAATAATTGTATGTTATCGGTGCATGCTTCATCAGTTTGCTGCCTTTTTGAGGAAAATACTGCTCATAGGGCTAGAACAACAGGTTTGATGGAACTTTTTAACTTCTTCAAGAAGGAGGAGGACCTTGGCAGTTCAAATATAAAGAGCCTCTTACTGCTACTAGGGCAACTATTCTTAAGTGCCTCTGCTGAGCAGCCTACTGAGAGGAAACAGTTATGACAGTGTGCGTGATAGGAGCTGGACAACTATTAGCGCACACAAATAGCCATGGAAAGGCCCAGGCATAAGTTTATTTGTTAAGTCTTTACTTTTCCTCAGGTCGTTCAGTATCGATGCTTGCTAAATCCGTTAAACTTGTCTAAGTAGCAAAAGCTAATTGTTCTGGGAGGTGGAAGATTCTCTTCAATATGATGGTTCAGCTGCCATAATCACAGCAGAGGCAGAGGAGAGCAAGCTGACTCGTTGACAACTTAATGCTGCTCTTTACGAGCTACCACCCTATTTCAACCAGTCCTTACCAAGCAGGATGTAGACCCTACTAAGGGCAAGAGGTAACGTGCCCTTACATTTGTTTGTTTCTTTGCAGTTTTAAGTAATACCTCTTTGCTTTAACATACAAAGCAGGTGCTCAGTCCTGTACTACCTAAAATAATACTCTAATTTTTCATGCATTTCTGTAATCATGTATTGCAGTAGTGCATTCTGTGTGTCAGCCCTTATTAAAAAGGGGATCATTTTCTGCCTTGTGCTAGTGTCATTGCAAATCTGGTATGTCTTTACCTGGGACTTGAATTTGTCATGGGCTCTGGATAATGCTTTGATTTGATTTGATAATTTCTTTTTGACTTAGTGCCTAAGAGCCCACCTATGCTACAGACTGTAAATCTTTGGAAACTATTCTTAATCATACAGGATAGAAGGATGGCTCTTGCCATCATGTAAGTAAGTGCATGTTACAGCCCCTGGCTCCAGCCTTTTTTAAAAAAAAAAGTTAAAATGGCACAGTCCTCAGTCCTATGAAAAGGGTGTTTCAAATACTTTCCGCTGGCAGGGGTTAGGGTGCCTTTTGCCTCCTCAGTCCTGGCCCCTTGGTCACCTGCAGGAAGGTGGTAAAAGGAGGGGAAGCGGGGGCTGGAGACAAGGCCTCCCTGGAGCCGTTGAGGGAACCCCTTCTCTGATGAAGCCTCTTTGTCTCCGGGGAATAAATGTTATTTTCTTGTTCGGTGGTTTGTCCTTTAAAATGTGTTTAATTGCCTAAGCCAAGGCCGGGCCCTGAAAGGCTGCCCAAGCCTGGCTCTGCTTGACAGAGAGGGACTCCGATATGCTGTGGAGCAACCTCACATGCTTCTCAAAATATTCTTCTATTATTTTGCAGGTTTTTACACTATTCGAGGCCGATGACGTCTTCCCCCTCTGCCGCGGGGTTATGCNTGGCGCTGGGGTCCGGCCGGGGACAGGGCGGCGGCCGCGGCCTGGGTCCCCCCTGCCGGGGGTGCGGGAGCGGGGGAGCCCGCGGGCGGGCCGGTTCCCCGCGGGGGGCGAGGGCCCGGCCGCCGGCGGAGGAGGAGGAGGTCGGTCCGTCCCTCCCTCCCTCCATCGCCCTGTAATTACAGTCATCGCGGCGGGCAGGCGTGTCTCCGGTGTCGCCTGCTCACCGGCAGACAATGCCGCCTACCAACGAGCCCGATAAATA